>WNWK01000491.1:119316-181816 GCA_009830355.1 Cherax destructor
CTAGAATGTAGGCATTGTACTTTCCATCTCCAGGACTCAAGTCCGGTTAAACAGTTTCCCTTAATCCCTTCACAAAATGTTTTACTGTTCACACTCCAACTGGGTGAAAAATAGAAAAGAATACCTTTACCATCATTCACTCAATTGTTGTCTTGCTAGATGTGTACTGACATTGCTATTCAGATGATGCTCTGAATGTAACATCCCCAGCCTTCCTTCAGAGTGCAGATACCATGACCTCCAAGACTCAAGTCTGGATAATCAGTTTGCCTAAATCCCATCATAAATTTTACCTTGCTCACAATCATGCCCTACACTGAAAAACAAGTTGTATAAATTTATTTAGAACATAAAGGAGGAACACTGAAACAGGCCTACTGGCCCATACTAGCAAGTCCATGTCAATTCCTAGGATAACACAACATATTTACTTCCAAAAAAAAAATCCTTGAGGTTTTAACCAACCTCAGGCTTATAAAACTATTTCAAGCCATCTTTGCTTTGTCAAGCCTCCTGGCTTATGAATCTATAAATGTATTTTGGTCATAAAACTCAAATCTATATAAATTCTTCACAAAAGGTTATGACTATAATTTTACCTAGGTTTTATGAAGCCTTGGGCTTATAAAACTATGTCAAGCCTCCTGGCTTATGAACCTTGTAAATACACACACACACACACACACACACACATTTTCCTGGACTGCAGGAAGGCCTTCGACACAGTTCCTCACATGAGATTAGTAAAGAAGTTGGAAGAACAAGCACATATAACAGGAAGGGCACTGGAATGGATCAGGGAATACCTCACAGGGAGGCAACAACGGGTCATGGTGCGTGATGAGGTATCACAGTGGGCACCTGTGACGAGCGGCGTTCCGCAGGGGTCAGTCCTAGGACCAGTGTTATTCTTGGTATATGTAAATGACATGACAGATGGGATAGACTCAGAAGTGTCTCTGTTCGCAGATGATGTGAAATTAATGAGGAGAATCACATCGGAGGAGGACCAAGCAGGACTTCAAACAGACCTGGGCAAGCTTGACATCTGGTCTAGCAACTGGCTTCTCGAATTTAACCCCACCAAATGCAAAGTCATGAAGATCGGAGAAGGGCAAAGAAGACCGCTGACAAAGTACAGGCTAGGTGGACAAAGGCTACAAATCTCATCAAAGGAGAAAGACCTTGGGGTGAGTATAGCACCAAAAAGAAAAAGTACAGAAGACAAAGGACCCAGGAAAATAAAGAGATTAGCCGAAGAGCCAGAAACGAATATGCACAGGTAAGAAGGGAGGCTCAGCGACAATATGAAAATGATATAGCATCAAAAGTCAAGTCTGACCCGAAGCTGTTGTATAGCGACATCAGGAGGAAAACAACAGTCAAGGACCAGGTAATCAGGCTGAGGAAGGAAGGTGGGGAGTTCACAAGAAACGACCAAGAGGTATGTGAGGAGCTCAACATGAGATTTAAAGAAGTACAGTGGTACCCCGACTTACGATATTTTTTCATTCCAGAATGCTGTTCAAGTGCCATTACCAAACGAATTTATCTCCATAAGAAATGATGTAAAATAGACTAGTCCTTTTAGACCCCCAAAATTACACTTACAAAAGCATTTAAAAAAATCAACTTGCATAAAAGGGTGTGTTTGGGGACCATCATAAGTCGGGGTACCACTGCATTTACAGTGGAGACAGGAAGGACTCCAGGAATTCAGAATAGGGAGGTATACCAACAAGTGCTGGATGAAATAAAGACAACCGAGGAGGAGGTGAAGAACCTGCTATGTGAACTCAATACCTCAAAAGCGGTGGGACCTGACAATATTTCTCCGTGGGTCCTTAGAGAGGGAGCAGAGATGTTAAGTGTGCCACTAACAAAAATCTTCAACACATCCATTGAAACCTGAGGCGTGGAAGATGGCAAATGTAGTCCCAATTTTTAAGAAAGGAGACAGACACGAGGCATTAAACTACAGACCTGTGTCACTGACGTGTATAGTATGCAAAGTCATGGAGAAAATCATCAGGAGGAGAGTGGTTGAGCACCTAGAAAGACACAAGCTTATAAACAACAACCAGCACGGTTTCAGGGAAGGAAAATCCTGTGTCACAAACCTACTGGAGTTTTATGACAAGGTAACAGAAGTAAGACACGAGAGAGAGGGGTGGATAGACTGCATTTTCTTGGACTGCAAGAAGGCGTTCGACACAGTTCCTCACAAGAGGTTAATGCAAAAGATAGAGGATCAGGCACACGTAACAGGAAAAGCACTGCAATGGATCAGAGAATATCTGAGACGGAGGCAACACGAGTCATGGTACGTGACGAGGTGTCAGAGTGGGCACCTGTGACGAGTGGGGTTCTACAAGGGTCAGTCCTAGGACCTGTACTGTTTTTGGTATATGTGAATGACATAACGGAAGGGATAGACTCGGAAGTGTCCCTGTTTGCAGATGATGTGAAGTTAATGAGAAGAATTAGATCAGTCAAGGATCAGCAGGACTATAAAGAGACCTGGACAGGCTACAAGCCTGGTCTAGTAATTGGCTTCTTGAATTTAACCCTGCCAAATGTAAAGTCATGAATATCGGGGAAGGGCAAAGAAGACCGCAGACAGAGTATAGTCTAGGTGGCCAAAGACTGCAAACCTCACTCAAAGAAAAAGATCTTGGGGTGAGTATAATACCGAGCACATCTCCTGAGGCACACATCAATCAGATAACTGCTGCAGCATATGGGCGGCTGGCAAACCTAAGAATAGCGTTCCAATACCTCACTAAGGAATCATTCAAGACTCTGTACACCATATACGTCAGGCCCATACTGGAGTATGCAGCACCAGTTTGGAACCCACACCTGGTCAAGCACGTCAAGAAATTAGAGAAAGTGCAAAGGTTTGCAACAAGACTAGTCCCAGAGTTAAGGGGATTGTCCTACGAAGAAAGGTTAAGGGAAATCGGCCTGACGACACTAGAGGACAGGAGGGTTAGGGGAGACATGATAACGACATATAAAATACTGCGAGGAATAGATAAGGTGGACAGAGACAAGATGTTCCAGAGAGGGGACACAGAAACAAGGGGTCACAATTGGAAGTTGAAGACTCCTATGAGTCAAAGGGATGTTAGGAAGTATTTCTTCAGTCAGAGAGTTGTCAGGAAGTGGAATAGCCTAGAAAGCAACATAGTGGAGGCAGGAACCATACATAGTTTTAAGACTAGGTTTGATAAAGCTCATGGAGCAGGGAGAGAGGACCTAGTAGCAATCAGTGAAGAGGCAGGGCCAGGAGCTATGAATCGACCCCTGCAACCACAAATAGGCGAGTACACACACACACACACACACACACACACACACACACACACACACACACACACACACACACACACACACACACACACACACACACACACACACACACCACACACCACACACACACACACACACACACACACACACACACACAACACACACACACACACACACACACACACACACACACACACACACAACACACACACACAACACCACACACACACACACACAACACACACACACACACACACACACACACACACACACACACACACACACACACACACACACACACACACACACACACACACACACACACACACACACACACACACACACACACACACACACACACACACACACACACACACACACACACACACACACACACACACACACACACACACCCCCCACACACACACCACACACAGCGCCTCCTGGATGCTTAAGGGACTGACGAACGTTTTCCAGTGATAAAAAATGAAAAATTATGTAAAAAATGTTTTCTTACCAAAAATAGTGCATAATTCTGGCAACATGTTGATCCAATCAACTTGTTTCTATCATATTTCTAAGTATGTTTGTCCAAAAATGTATTTTTTTTGTTCTTGCTGTCAAGAGGACATGTTGATAATTTTCTTTTTTTACTCCAAAAATTATGATTTTTATGATTGTTTCATTCTAAATTGTCTACATGGCAACTTCTGTGAGGACTAAAGTGAAGAGCGCGGAGTGGTTGTGGCTCAGTAGCCTTAGGCTGAGAACAAGGACGGATGGGTGTAACACGCTCAGATGTGGCGCTCCATAACCGTACAGTTTTACAGAAAACATAATTATAACTCAGGAATAAGTTATTGACATTATTTTCCCTCTCATGTTTTTGAGGAATGATGGTGCTATTGAATTACATAGACGTTTAGCGATATGTTTCACCATTTTACTTTTATTGAATTTTTTCTCCCAATAAAGTCCTTAAAAAAAAAATGCATATTTCAACATTTTGTATAATGCAATCTATTGACATTTTGCTCAAAAGTCTGTGTAATTAGATTACCTAATTCATTATCTTTCGTCTGATGTCGAGTAGAACATTGTAAGTCTTACCAATTTTGTAGTGGACAGATAGTTTTAAGCCCAATAAAATAGGGCACTATTTATTTTTTTCTATCTAACTGTAAGGAAAAAAGTCACTGAAAACAGTGTCTAGGTTTCAAATGCTGCTTAATTCACAGTAAAAATTCCATTGAAATTGGACCAAAAAAAAAAAAATTATGCTCATCGATACCTTAATATTCCATATCTAATACAGTACTATGATGAATTCCACTCTCTTCCCTTTCTTCTCTTTCTCTCCATCCCTCCCATTACCTCTTCCCCATCATATATAATATGACACAGATGGGTGGCAGTCACAGGTCTGCTTTCCCCTCTCCCCTTTACTTATATTTTATATTACATGCCATTTTCAGGAATTTAACCACCATGTTATCCGACGGTCAACTGTACTTAAACAAAAAAAAATTCAATAAATAATTTCAATAGAGAGGGATAGGATGATGAAGAGGATGTATAAATCTGGGGTGGTAGGAAGGGTAGGATTAACCTCAGAAATGGTTGAGAGGGGACGGTAAAGGTGGTTTTGAGTGCTAGAGGTTTAAGGTTCAGGAAATTATTTCTGATTATTACATGGATGTTTATGGATGGAAGGGGGAGGGGGCAGAAAGATTTTAAGTTCTTGACCCCCTAGTTACAGACAATTTCTAGGAGCACACCTCGTTTGTGCTTGCTGTTCTGCGCTGTTGAGAAAGGCTACATTTTAGCTATTGTTGAGCAGTCTAATGATAGAGAGATGCACTTTTATGTTCAAAGTGTTATACTATATCTGTAATATAGGACAAATTTAAATTATTAAGATTTTGTTAAATTATTTACATTAAAAATAGCAGCAGTTATCTTGCACTGGGTTCATGTACTAACAAGTCTTACTTCATACTAACTCAGTAACTGGAGATTCACTAATATGAAGTAGCTTCACTTTTGATGTATCAACCTACCTTGGTAGGTACAGGAGTGGTTAATATAAGCAGTTACTGTACACTATTTTGATTAGACTTTACATATCTTGCATTACCACTAATAACATGATGCATATTTGTCCTTACAGAATAATGGTCCACAACAATTAGCTTCAGAAGCCACTATATATGTTGTTTTGGAGGACGTCAATGATGAAATTCCATTATTTACTGAACGAGAACAAGAAACTGTACTTGAAGGAGAGCCAATAGGAACCAAGGTGACTCAAGTCAATGCTATCGACAAGGATGGAACTTATCCTAATAATGAGGTAAGTGTCTAAATCTGCAGTCTTACCAATCATTTTAAGTACCTCTCTGTGTTTGCCTTTTTTCTAGTAAAAGTATTATTATCGAGTGTTGCTCATCCATTTTTTTACTTTGTATGTTTATCAGGTATACATTGTCCTTATTTATTTTACCATATTAATTTACACTTTTTGCTGATGATACTGTGCTTTTGGGGGATTCTAAAAAAAGTTGCAAAGGTTAGTGGACGAATTTGAGGGGGTGTATAAAGGTAGAAAGTTGAAAGTGAACATAGATAAAAGTAAGGTGATGAGGGTATTAAATGATTTAGATAAAAAATTGGATATTACATTGGAGGGAGGGAGTATGGAAGAAGTGAATGTTTTCAGATATTTGGGAGTTGATTTGTCAGTGGATGGGTTTATGAAGGATGAGGTAAACCATAGAATTGTTGAAGGAAAAAAAGGTGAGTGGTGCATTGAGGTATCTGTAGAGACAAAGAACATCATCCATGGAGGCAAAGAAGGGAATGTATGAGAGTATAATTATACCAACACTCTTATATGGGTGTGAAGCATGGGTTGTAAAGGCTGCAGCGAAGAGGCAGTGGAGATGTCGTGTCTAAGGGCAATGTGTGGTGTAAATATTATGCAGAGAATTCGTAGTGTGAAAATTAGGAGGAGGTGTGGAGTTACTAAAACTATTAGTCAGATGGCTGAAGAAGGGCTGTTGAGTGGTTTGGTCATCTAGAAAGAATGGAATGAAGTAGAATGACTTGGAGAGTGTATAAATCTGTTGGGGAAGGAAGGCAGGGTAGGGATTGTCCCCGAAAAGGTTGGAGGGAGGGGGTAAAGGAGGTTTTGTGGGTGTGGGGCTTTGACTTCCAGCAAGCATGCGTGAGCGTGTTAGATAGGAGTGAATGGAGACGAATGGTTTTTGGAACCTGATGAGCTGTTGGAATGTGAGCAGGGTAATATTTTGTGAAGGGATTCAGGGAAACCGGTTAGTCAGACTTGAGTCCTGGAAATGGGAAGTACAAGGCCTGCACTTTAAAGGAGGGGTTTGGGATATTGGCAGTTTGAAGGGACGTCTAAACTGTCGTATCTGAGCACCTCTGGAAAGACAGTGATTATGTATGAGTGATGGTGAAAGTATTGAATGATGATGAAAGTTTTTTTTCTTTCTTTTTGGGTCACCCTGCCTTGGTGGGAAATGGCCGACGTGTTAAAAAAAAATTAACACCTTCAGGGTTGAGACCCCTGATCTCACACTTGCTCTCAGGGTCGAAGAATTAAAAAAAAAAAATGTTATGAAATAATAGAGAACCTTTTTCCAAAGGTAATGAAACTAAAAGTTCGAAATTTGATGGAAAACTTGCAGAATTACACTCTTGCAAGTTAACGGTCTTGGTGATATTTACGTAACGGCAATATTTGCACATCGGCAATTTCACCCACTTTGCACCCTATTTTTGGCCAATTCCATTGTTCCAGTCGAAACTCGTAGCTATTTCACTAGTATGCCTTCTGTTGAGTACGAGAAACCTCCCATTTATTTATTTCAGTTACCCAATAAAGTGATCAGAAATTGGTAATTTGGCTAATTTCACACAAAATTAAAAATGGCCAATTTAAAAATAGGGTTCAAAATGAACAATGCAGACATTCCTGGCACTTAAAATGCATTTTCTCTCTTCCTTTGTCATATCTCCAGGCCCCTCTTAAATTATGCATGCTTTCCATTTTGAATTTTTATTCACAAATAAATAGAAGATTTACTGTTATGCAAACTACTGCATTATTGTAATAAGTGTATAAATAATGTCAGTGCATTCCTAAATGCATATTAGACTGGCTAGTTGGACACGTATTGGATAAGTGGCATTTGTGTACTCTGAAATATTTGCAAAAAATTTAACATTTCTGCTACTTTGAGCTCAGTTTCAAGCTACTTTCAGTCCTGAAACCAATCAAAATCATCTCTTATTACTGTAATATGTCTTCCATTCTATCAAAATGAGACTTGAGAATATGACCATAAAATCCATACGAAAATACACCACAAAGTCATTGTCTTAAACCAAAAACACAGTTGCAGTGTTTTCTCACGCCCTGCATGCTGCAGGATCTTTTTAATATGGTGCACACTTACCGCATAAACCCATTCATATCTAGGCCCAAATTTACTGCTCACAGCTAATTTGAGTGAGCTGAGTTCGTGCCATACTACTACAGGACTGACCTTGGCTTCAAATCCGTAGTACAACGGGACTGACACTGAATGGGTTAATATATAGTAATTCTCACTACAAGTGATATTTGCATTTGAATGTTGACATTTGGCTATTGCATTGCCAGACATGTTACCTTAATTTTTTTGTATTAAATTTCATCTTTCTCCATGGGGAAGTGGAAAAGAATTCTTCCTCCTTAAGTCGTGTGTGTTTTAAGAGGCGACTAAAATGCTTGGAGCAAGGGGCTAGTAATCCCTTCTCCATTATAAATTAATAAATTTGAAAAGAAAAACTTTAGTTTTTCTTTTTAGGTCACCCCGCCTTGGTGGGATACGGCTGGTGTGTTAAAAAAAAATATCAGTTATACTGGGATGGTAGGCTATGATATATCTAATATGATATAACAATATCCAGTTGTTATTGTTCTTTTTGCTGTATGTGCTTTTTTTCTTTTTTAGGTTCTCTATCGCATTGTGGACAGTCCTCGAAATGAGGGTCGGGACTTTTATGAAATAAGGTAAGGCAATTGGATAGTTATTTTTAGTCTTGAATCCTAAATAAAAATATCAGTGTATTAGGAAGGTATGCCTGTATATATGAAGCCCGTTGTTATGCAAGGCACTTCAAGCAACCTTAAAGCTAACTAATAATTATTAGACAGTGAGACACATTTCACATTAATGATAGTGAAATGGTTAACATGGATAGGGATATACTTGAACAATAGAAAGTCACTATAAGGTGTGAAACATCAGGATGAGTGTGTAGCTGTTGGAGTTCCATAAATATCAGCATTGGGTCCAATACTGTTGCTGGACTGTTCAACCCTTTCACTGTTGAGACCTCCCTTGCTCACAAACTTGCTCTTTGTGTTGAATTTAAAAAAAAATTGTTTTTTCTTATGAAATGATAGAGAATCTTTTTCCTGATGGTAATGACACCAAAAGTATGAAATTTGATGGAAAACTTATGGAGTTTTTTATTCTCATTATGCACTGCGTGCTGCTGGATTTTTTATACTGTGCACACTGACCACATAGACCCATTCTCTCACATGTAGGTCTACCAGCTTTTTCCTGCTAGAATTTTGGCGTAATACTACGGCACCAACACTGGCTTGCAAGCCGTAGTACTACGGCACCGACAGTGAAAGGGTTATGCTTGCTTTCCATTTTGAATTTTTATTCACTCAAAAAATAGAAGATTTACTGTTATGCAGAGTACTGCATTATTGTAAAAATTGTATAAATAACATCAGCGCATTTGTGAAAGCATATTACACCCACCAGTTGACGTATATTGGATCCGTGACATGATTTGTTTACTCTTGAACATCGGCAAAAATCGAACATTTCGCTACTTTGAGCTCAATTTCAAGGTATTTTTAGTGTGTAAACCATTTAAAATCATATCTAGTTCTGTAATACATCTTCCAATTTTTCAAAATGAGACTGAGAATACAACCATAAATACCATACGAAAATACACCGTGAAGTCGCTGTTTTAAACGAAAAACACGGTCAGAGTTTTTTTCTCATGCACTGCGTGCTGCAGGATTTATTTTTTATACTGCGCACAATGACCACTCAGACCCATTCTCTCATATGTAGGCTTCCCGCAAGATTGGAAGCCTCTAGAATTTTGGCATACTATTACGGGACCGACACTGGCTTACAAGCCATAATATTACGGGACCGACAGTGAAAGGGTTAAGTGACGTGGTTACAGGAATCGACTTAAATATATCCTTATTTGCAGACACTGCCAGAGTAATTGAAAATACATACTAAGGAGGATGAAAGAAGGTTGCAACAAAATCTAGAAAAACTTAAGGAATGTTTAGATAAATGGTCGCTGGGAAGTTGTAACAGGAGGCCAAAAACAAAGTACTGTCTGAGGAGATAGGAGACTCACAGGAAGAGTTGAAGAATAAACCTTGGAATAACTGATACTTAAAACCCGTCTCTTGAGATACTCATAAACAAAAAAACATTTGTAGCACTGGCTTCTGGACTTAGATTTCTTCAAAACTCATTGTGCCTCATGTGTACAACTTGTTCTCAAATATGCATTGCCAATATGGAGTGCACGCCTAGTAAACACAAAGTGAAGCTTCGAGTGTGTGAAAAGGAGCATTAACCATTTCACTGTCGAGACTCCTGCTCACAAACTTGCTCTCAGTGTCGAAGAATTTAAAAAAAAATTCTTATAAAATGATAGAGAATCTTTTCCCGATGGTAATGACACCAAAAGTATGAAATTTGATGGAAAACTTACGGAATTACACTCTTGCGAATTCAGTGGTCTCGGCGATATATATGCATCGCCCACTTTGAGCCCTATTTTCGACCAATTCCATTGTTCCAGTCGACCAAACTCATAGCTATTTCGCTAGAACTCCATTTGTTCTATCGATTGAGTACAAGAAACCGCCCATTTACCGATTTCAACTACCTAATAAAGTGGTCAGAAATTGGCAATTTGGCCAATTTCACACAAATTTCAAAAGATGCCAATTTCAAAATAGGGTTCAGAATAAACAATGCAGACATTCCTGGCATTAAAATAACATTTTCTCTCTTCATTAGTCACATCTCCAGACCCCTCTTATGTCGTGTGGGTTTTTTGAATGGATTTGGTAATAACACAAATGCAGATTGGTTGGTAACTTATATATTGGTGAAATAATAATGGGAGAACACTCAGAGCCGCCTTCGCCTGACCTGTCTACTCAGCTATCCTATCTTGAACTTATGCTAGTGAGCGAGGACGCTCACAGCATTCAAAGGGTGACCTTTGACATGGCTTGGTCAGCAGGAAGACTAGTAACGGACAGTGATCACTTGAAAGGCTTGACTCACTAACGGTTGGTAAGATTTCTACTACTGACAGCTCGGCCGTGTTACGTATGGCGTCCCAACATACATCTATTACAAACTAGAGGGAACAGTTGTACGGCTCTGGGCTGATTCTATACAGTGTCAAAGTACACAACAGTTGAGCATTGTAACTATACATAAGGATATTATTGGGATGGAAATCAATATAATGGATTTTATTTTAATGCATTACAAGGTATGATATATCACAATTCATAGGAATTAATATGCTCAATGGTGGAATAGTACAATAAAAGAGATAAAAAAAAATGATCGATCGATCTGTATTCATGTGATCTACGGATTCTGAGGAAATATATTTACAAAGAAGGAAGTGTTTAACAGACAAGGCAGATTCGGTGCACTCAAATCTTACTGTTAAATCTCAGAATTCGGAGAGAACGTGAACACAAAAAAAATGTTCTTGAATAATACTAAGTTGATATTGTAGCAGACAATTGAAATACAATTTAAACTATATTATTCATCTTTAGAAGTTATTTACATTTAACCCCAACTCTGCTATGGGGAGATTGACATATATAGAATGATTATCATCTCTAGGAGGATCAAACTCTGTTGCAGTGGGTAACTCAATTTGTGGTTGAACTACTACTGACACTTACATTACTCTTGCTTTCCATTTTGAATTTTTATTCACACAAAAATAGAAGATTTACGGTTATGCAGACTACTGCATTATTGTAATAATTGTATAAATAATGTCAACCTATTTGTGACTGCGTATTAGACTGGCTAGTTGGACATGTATTGGACGGTATTTGTTTACTCTCGGACATCGGCAAAAATCGAACATTTCCGCTAAATTGAGCTCAATTTCAAGGTACTTTTCATCGTGAAACCAATCAAAATCATCCCTACTTCTGTAATATATCTTCCATTCTATCAAATGAAACCAAGATAACGAGAATACAACCATAAATACCATACGAAAATACACCTCAAAGTTGGTGTTTTAAACCAAAAACACTGTCGGAGGTTTTTTTTTCTCGTGCACTGCATGCTGCAGGATTTTTATACTGCGCACAGTGACCATGCAGACCCATTCTCTCACATGTAGGTCTACCAGCTTTCTCTCGCTAGATTTGAAGCTGCTAGAATTTTGGGGTATTAATACGTCGCCAACACTGGCTTGTAAGCTGTACCTATGTCACCGACAGTGAAAAGGTTAAGACTGATACTGGAGCTGAGGGAATTAAACTACAAAAGAAGAATGCAGGAACTAGGCCTGATATCACTCGATGGAAGAATGAAGAAAACGAGGGGATATAATCATGACAAAATACTACAGGCATAGACTAGATAGACAAGGATAAGATCTCTACCATAGATACAACAAAAGTAAGGTGATATGTTAGAAATTATACTCTCAAATGAGCTACAGGGATATGAGGGAGTTTTTCTTAATGTAAGAGTGATAAATGAGGGTAATGCTCTGAGTAGTGACAGTGGAATCAGATTCCTACAGGGGTTAAAAAAAAAAATAGATATGAAAGGGTTCATTCACTTTAACTGGTTGACAGTTGAAGAGGTGGGACCAAGAAATCTGCCCTATAATTCCAATATATATACATTGCACAAGTCTTAACATGAGAACCTTACTATAACTTGTTTTGCATGAAGCTAACTTCTCCAGTATAAATTTTCTCAGTTTATTCATTTGTATAACTAACGGATACTAGCAGAATATAATTACATAAAGCTGCTTTTGTAAATTTAAACTTGGACAAATTAAAGATAGGATTAAAATATGAAACAGGAGATAATTTGCTTTGTTTAGAAACCATGGAATTAGTTGCACTATGATGTATTGCATACACTACAGCACCATAACATTATTTTATGTTACTGCTATTAAATAAATGATAAACATGGATATATCATTTACTTGCAGAGAGCGCACTGGTGAAATATTTACCAGAGTAGAATTTGATCGTGAAGAAAAGCAAGCTTATGCCCTGGAGGTAGAAGCTCGAGATGGAGCAGCTTCAGCCCGGCCGAATGCCAATGGTCGACCAAATACAGGTAGAGTGAAGATTATAATTTATAGTACACACTAGTAATATTTTTATGTTAATGCTCAAGGATGTGGAGGAGGAATATGTATTGATTGCTATGTACATAAGGTCCCTTGTGGCACATTCAAAGGTAGTACAGTGAACCCCGTGAATTTGCTGCTTCAGTAATTTGCTGATTCTTCCTTAAAACCTCCTTAGAATTTTTTTTTGGCTTTTTTCGTGGCAATATATAATTTTTTATGCGTTTTAATGTTAAATATTAAGAAAAATATAATTTAATAATTTTGTAACATAAATATTAATGTAAATTCAGCAAAATTTCCATGTAAAATATAATACGTAATGTATAAATTTTTTAGTGCTGTAGAGAGAACACAAAGCAACTGTGGAGTACCCGTACATTTAACTTTACTTTTACTAAATTAAATTATTACCATATATTTTACCGTACATATACCGAAGAAAACGGGGTTGCATGAATTACAGTACATATGGGGGTAACATCAGTATTTTACATTCTACAACTGCCGTAGACATAGCACTACAGTAGGGCCCCGCTTTTCGGCGTTTCGTCTTTCGGCGTTCCGTTCATACGGCGAGTTCAAATTATGACCAAAACTTTTGTATACAGCGAGGGTCTTTCAGATACGGCGCGCGCCACCCGGTTTGTTTACATTTTCCGTGAGCACATCTCTCTATTATGTAATCATCACTCTTGGGCACATTAAATGTCCAATTTTACGTCAATATAGACGTTTTCATTAATCCATCTATGATATATTCTTCAAAATTATATGAGAAACCCGTTACATAGCATATAAACATGCTGTTTATATGCTATGGTGTTGCTGGCGGAGGGAAAACATTACATAATATTAATAATAATCACTCTTGCGCACATTAAATGTCTTATTTTACGTTAATATAGACATTTTCATTAATCCATTTATGATTTTTTCTTCAAAATTATATAAGAAACATGTTACATAGCATATAAACATGCTGTTTATGTGCTATGGTGTTGCCGGGCGGAGGGAAAACATTACGTAATATTAATAATAATCACTCTTGTCACATTAAATGTCTTATTTTACGTTAAAATAGACATTTTCATTAATTCATCTATGATATTTTCTTCAAAATAATTTAAAAAACACGTTACATAGCATATAAACATGATACATACACCCACAGAATAAAAATTGACAAATATGATTTGTTTACCAAGCGACTTTGTAGAAGTCGGAAGAATTACGTTTTCTCTAGTCAAACATTGAGGAATAACTGTAGAAAAATATTCCTTTCATATGCCTTCACTCTATATATAGTTATTCACGACCCTTGTGGGTTTAGCACTTCTTTTTTATTATGATAATAATAATGGTAATACTATCATTAACTCTAAAAATAGTGTGTTGCATGAGAATGGGAGTGTTGCTGTTTGTTTATTTTGTACTAACTTGTACACAATGTAAGAGTATTTGTATTGTGAGGTAATTATTATTATAATAAAAAAAATTATTTTGAGGTAAAAGTCTCACAAACTCTTACAAACGTATGTGAATGAACTAAAAGTGGACACGTATTAATCGCATTCATTTCGCCTGACCGAGTGATCGCCCACTACCTGTTCAGTTTGTTTTTTTACCTTGTCTGAACTCTGTATCTTGTTCTCTCTCGTTTACTCTTTCGTTTACTAGTTGGCTCTCATTGACTATGGCGTCTAAGCTTAGTTGTGATAAAAAGAGGAGTCGTAAGCCTCTTACTTTAAGTGCCAAGTTAGAAATGATTAAACTCAGTGAACTGACTTTTTTGGGTTATCCTGGGTTGTCTACGCATATTTGCTATTAGTTACCATTGTGTATACCTGAAGGAACTTACTAACAAGGTATATGTTGATCGCTGAGATAGCCATCAAATACAGTTACATATAGCAGAATATATGTGTAGAGAACCCAGGATAACCCAAGAGTGTACTCACCTAATTGTGGTTGCAGGGGTCGATACTTAGCTCCTGGCCCCGCCTCTTCACTGACCGCTACTAGGTCCTCTCTCTCCCTGCTCCATGATCTTTATCATACCTCGTCTTAAAGCTATGTATGGTTCCTGCCTCCACTACATCACTTGCCAGACTATTACACTTCCTGACTACTCTATGGCTGAAGAAATGCTTCCTAACATCCCTTTGACTCATCTGAGTCTTCAACTAACACTCTTGCTAGGAGCTAATGCTGCTGGGGATTGCAAGTTAAAACCTATGATAATTTATCACTCAGAGAATCCTAGGGCCCTAAAGAACTATGCAAAAGGTAGCCTCCCTGTTTATTATAAATCCAATTCAAAAGCTTGGATGACTACTGATCTTTTCATAAATTGGTTCACAGACTATTTTAAGCCAATGTTAATACTTTAAGGTAAGTAATAAGTGTACTCTGTGTGTATCTTACTTTTTATTGTGTTTTTTAATGCCTAGTGCTATTGCTAACTTAATATAAGTTAATGTAAGCTTGTTGTCTGGCATTTATATGCATTTAGAAGTGGAAAAAAATGGCGTTCTGCTTTTCGGCGATGTCTGCTTTAAGGCACTAGCCTGGAACCTAACCTGCCATATAAGTGGGGCCCTACTGTACAGTACTGTAAACAGGTTTATCTTTACATTCATTTTTTTTTTTCAACCCTTTGAGAGTCCCGAGGTCAAATCACAGAGTGACAGCCAGGGTCCAAGAATTTAAAAAAAAATTTTTTGCTATTTTTTCTTATGAAATGGTAGAGAATCTTTTTCTGAAGGTAACAAAACAAAAAGTACAAAATTTGATGGGAAATTGATGCGTCAGCGATATTTACACATTGGCGATTTTGCCGACTTTGAGTCCCATTTTAGGCCAATTTCATTATTCCAGTTGACCAAATTCTTAGCTATTTCACTAGTATTATACTTCTATTTTATCGATTGAGTACAAGAAATTGCCCAGTCAAATGTTTCAACTACCCAATAAAGTGATTGGAAATTAGTAATTTGGCCAATTTAACACAAAGTTCAAAATATTCCAATTTCAAAATAGGATCCAGAATAAACAATGCAGGCATTCCTGGCACTAAACTAACATTTCTTCTGTTCATTAGTTACGTTTTCAGGGTTTACAAATGAATTCCATTTTTATTTTTTATTCACACCAAAAAATAGAAGATTTACTGTTATGCAATGTTGTAATAATTGTATAAATAATATCAGCACATTCTTTTTTTTTTTTTTTTATTAACACATCGGCCGATTCCACCAAGGCAGGGTGGCCCGAAAAGAAAACTTTCATCATCATTCACTCCATCACTGTCTTGCCAGAAGGGTGCTTTACACTACATTATAAAACTGCAACATTAACACCCTCCTTCAGAGTGCCGCACTGTATTCCCATCTCCAGAACTCAAGTCCGGCCTGCCGGTTTCCTGAATCCTTCATAAATGTACTTTGCTCACACTCAACAGCACGTCAAGTATTAAAAACCATATGCCTCCATTACCTATCAAATACGCTCCACATGCTTGCTGGAAGTCAAGCCTCGCACAAACTTCCTTTCCCCTCCCTCCAACCTTTCCTAGGCCGACCCTACCCCGCTTCCCTCCACTACAGATTTATACACTCTCGAACATATATTAGACCCACCAGCTGACACGTATTAGACTCGTGACGATACTTGTTTACTCTTGAACATTGGCAAAAATTTAACATTTCCGCTACTTTGAGCTCAGTTTCAAGCTATTTTCAGTACTAAAACCAATCAAAATCATCTCTACTTCTGTAATATATATTCAATTCTATCAAGTGAGACCAAGAAATTGAAAATACAACTGTAAAAAACATATGAAAAAACACTGCGAAGTCTCTGTTTTAATCCAAAATTAGTCGGGGTTTTTCTCATTATGCACTGCGTGCTGCAACAAAATGCGTGTTAGATAGGAGCAAATGGAGGCAAATGGTTTTTAGGACTTGACGTGCTGTTGGAGTGTGAGCAAAGTAACATTTATGAAGGGATTCAGGGAAACCGGCAGGCCGGACTTGAGTCCTGGAGATGGGAAGTACAGTGCCTACACTCTGAAGGAGGGGTGTTAATGTTGCAGTTTTATAACTGTAGTGTAAGTGCACCTCTGGAAAGACAGTGATGGAGTGAATGATGAAAGTTTTTCTTTATCGAGCCACCCTGCCTTGGTGGGAAACGGCCAATGTGTTAATAATAATAAAATAAAAACCACTAACTTTGCGAGTGCGTTATTCTGTAAGTTTTCCATCAGATTTCAGTGGCTGTATTAAAGATATATTTGGAGGTAAAAACACAACTGTTAGATGAAGATGCACATACAACAAAGCTTCTGGATGAGTACGGGAATTATCAAGAGTGAAGAGAATCTTGAATTCAAGGTTCTTGCTGTGCAGGTAAAATATGACTTTGAGAATTAAGTGTTGCTTAAACTTATCAATAAATAATTCCTGTGTCATCTGTGCTGACTAGTTTGGCTTTCAGAGAACTGGAAATGTGGTTTTATCATGCCTTTCAAAGCATGGGGAGTCTTGGAGTGGTAAATAACCATGGGCTTACACTTAAAATTGCCTGATGCATTACCACAGAGGAGCAAGCTGAAGCAATTCTTTGCTGCCTTGAATCCCAGTACCATTTTCTCTTGTTGACTGATGTAAATTCTTGCTGGCATTTTCTTACAATACACTTGTCTCTTCTTTCAACAAACTGGCCATATCCCACTGAGGCAGGGTGGCCCAAGAAGAAAAACCAAAGTTTCTCTTTTTAACTTTAGTAATGTATACAGGAGAAGGAGTTACTAGCCCCTTGCTCCCAGTATTTTATTCACCTCTTATGACACACATGGCTTATAGAGGAAGAATTCTGTTCCACTTTCCCATGGAGATGAGAAAAAATAAACAATTGCTATTGTGGTAATTTACTATTGCTACTATTATTTTTCCCCCCTCTGTGTTCTTGTTCCTACCCTTTGTGGGCCCCTAGCTTCCTTGCAGTGCTCCTCTTTCTTAGTCTTTGACTGACTCCACTACTACTACCTCTACCTCTACTTTTCTTCCTTTCCTACTACCTCTCATATCCCGTCCCTGTCTGCTGGCCTATATATACTCCTCTCCTTTTTTGTTAGTGTGACTTTGTGAATGGTCCAAGTCAGACCGAAACGTCGTGGTAAGCTCCTCTCTCTCCTATGTGCAGGTTATTTGTGTATTGTTCCAGTCATGGTATTGTGCCTTTTTGTTATTTATTTGTGTATTTTGTAAACTTTCAAAATTGTGTGGCATGATTTTCCATGTAATTACTTGAGAATGTCTCTCTTGAATGGCTTTTATCTAATGCAAAAGAAGTTTCAGTAGTTTGTCTATGTAAATCCCAATTTGCCAATTTTCTAACATTATTGAAACGGTGTTAATTATTATTGGTTTCTGTTACTATTTTCACATTATAGCACATTCACATTTGGCCTAGTCAAGAGAAAAAAGGTCTGCATGGCGAGTGAGCACAGCATAAAAAATTCTGCCCCACGCAGGTTATGATGGGAACAGCAAACTTCTGATCTTGTGTCTGGGTTAAATTTGTGAATTTGGTGCATTTTCTAGGGTGGTTATCGTGGTGTTATTGGAGGTTTCTTGGTGTCAGTTGATAGACCAGAAGACACCAGTGAACTGGAGATGATTTTGGTAATTTTCAGACTAGAAGTAGGCCTCTGAATGACAGAAATAGTCGCTGTTTCGGCGATTTTACTGAGGCTGCATAGTGCTTCCTTATTCACACCCTCCTAGACTGTTTTCTGGATTTTTACTAGGTTTACTTCAATTATTGGGCATCTTAAACCATGACCAAGCATTCTTGGTTATGGTTTATTTCCCTACAGGGTTTGTAGGGAAAACATCTATTTGTGTGTTTTTAAGTTTGTGTTTTGTGTGTTATGGATTCACAATTGAGGGCAATAGTTACATAGGAGATGCATAGGAGTGAGCACAGCATAAAAAATTCTGCCCCACGCAGGTTATGATGGGAACAGCAAACTTCTGATCTTGTGTCTGGGTTGAACAGAGAATAGGTTGCTGGAGTGCCTACAGTGTTTATTTTAATTTTTTAAAATAAAAATGTGTTGAAAATAGTGTAAAATTTGCCAAATTCTGGGTGCTTCGTAGGATAGTTCTGAACATTGAATGGGTAATTATTTGTCTTCAGTGGATAGTATCGAGGCATACTAGCTAAATAGCCAGGAATTGCTTCAGTTTGAGCACTGGAATTAACCTCAAATGGGCCACAAAATAGGCAAAATCAGTGATGCCTAAAGTGCTCTCCCACCTCTTAATTATTACCTGTGTAATTCTGTAATTATTAAATCAAATTTTATATTTTTTGGTCTTTTTTTTTCTTTAATAAAGGATTCTCCACCATTTTACAAGATGATTTTTTTCTTTTCAAAAATGTTGACATAGGAGGACCTTTCAATTTGGGAGGATGTTGACAGTGAAAGGGTTAATGATTCTTAAGTATTTAATTTTTATTTAATAGTTTCTAGGGCAAAGTGGATAATAGTAATTGACCCACAGCCATGAATGTCATAGGTTACTAAATTCCCAGGGGCAAGGGGCTAATTACCCTTTGTTATGCACATCATACCCAAGAAGATAGACAAACATTTTGAATTTGGTGTGTGTGAATGTTCATGGATGTAGCACACAGTTAAGGACTGAATTTTTTTAAATGACTGTAGGATGAATGGCACAGAGTAAAAGGGTCGCAGAATTTTCAAGAGGAAGAAGCTGGAATTAATGAAGTTGGGCGTATCCGAGAATAATAGAGCTGAATTTGTGTGATAATGTTGAATGAATTGTGGAAGGAGAGTAGAATCACTTAAATTAAAGAATTGTGTGGTTTGAATTTGTAGGTGAAATTGTAGTGAGAGCGAGTGTCAGGTGCTGTAGGTGCTTCGTCAGTGTTTAAGGAATTTTGAACTATGTGAAAGAACAGTTATTTTAGATTGTAGTACAAAAATGAGAAAGACTTAGGAAAGGTGTAGTAGGAAAGTCTGTAATATTGGTAGAATTACCGACAATATGTTAAATAAAAGGACACAAATGCAACTAATGTGACATTTTTATTGTGGCAACGTTTCGCTTGACAAAGCTCCTGGAGAGCGAAACGTTGCCACAATAATAATGTCACATTAGTTGCCTTTGTGTCCTTTTACTTAACAGTAGGAAAGTCGTAGTGACTGGTGTAAATAACTAGGTTAATCATTACTTTAGTTATTCTTAGAACATGGCTTGCTACTACACAGTAAATGTTTTGGCAAAAAATATGTAACCAAGTAGATGAGGTATGATGAACCACTGAGTGCAGTCTGCTAGACTGTGTTCTGGTGGACACAAGGTTGAGGAGCAAGTGTGTTGATGTACTCTACAGGGTTTGTAGAAAAGCAACTGATACATCTGACAGGTAAAGTGAGACTTGAAGAATGGTAATAAACTACAGCAAAGTGGAAGTGAATTAAAGGACCGTTGGTGAGTGTAGAGCATTTGAGCATTGTATTGGAGGATGTCAAGGTATTAATACAAGATGGTAGTATAGGTATATGCAACAGAGGTTTGTGGTTCTGCAAGGGTGGATGCAACAGAGGTTTGTTGTTCTACAAGGGTGAGCACAACAGAGGTTTGTGGTTCTACGAGGGTGGGTGCAACAGAGGTTTGTGGTTCTACAAGGGTGGGTACAACAGAGGTTTGTGGTTCTACAAGGGTGGGTACAACAGAGGTTTGTGGTTCTACAAGGGTGGGTGCAACAGAGGTTTGTGGTTCTACAAGGGTGGGTACAACAGGGAAGAAAATTGAGTGCTGGAAAAATGACAGAAATTATATTTAAAGAAAAAAGTTAGTTCATGAATGTTTTTTACAAGTAAAAAATAATAGCGGGTAGGCAGACAATTGTATATAGAAAAAGCTGCTTGTAGTTTTGTTAGTTTTGTTAAGTGCGAGACAGGACGTGGTCGGGTGAGACTTGCCTAGTATGAGCCAGTAGCCCTACAGCAGTGCTTTTTATAGTGGAAAAACTTAGTTACGAGTTTCCTACGTACAAGGTTGTGGCTAGGAAGTGGTTGGGTGAGCACGTGGACACAGCTGCCGTGGACACAGCTGCATACTTGTTTAAAAGTTTTCATGCACCTCCTGAATGTTCCTCCAAAATACAGTGATGGATATATATCTTTTACACCTACAATTTTGTCCTCCCTCCCCAATACCCTTTTTGACCCTCCCTCAACTTTTATTGCTTTTTTCCCTCCCTCCTCACTCCCTCATCCTTTACTGCCCCTCCTTTTTTCCCTCCCACTCCCTCATCTTTTATCGCTTCTTCCTTACCCTCCCCCCTGCCCACCATCCTTCTCTCCTCCCTCCCCCGTCCCTCCTGCCCACCATCCTTCTCTCCTCCCTCCCCGTCCCTCCTGCCCACCATCCTTCACTCCTCCTCCCCGTCCCTCCTGCCCTCCATCATCCTTCACTCCTCCCTCCCCGTCCCTCCTGCCCTCCATCCTTCACTCCTCCCCTCCCCGTCCCTCCTGCCCACCATCCTTCCTCCTTCCCTCCCCGTCCCTCCTGCCCTCCATCATCCTTCACTCCTCCTCCCCGTCCCTCCTGCCCACCATCCTTCACTCATCCCTCCCCGTCCCTCCTGCCCTCCATCATCCTTCACTCCTCCCTCCCCGTCCCTCCTGCCCTCCATCCTTCCTCCTCCCCTCCCCGTCCCTCCTGCCACCATCATCCTTCACTCCTCCCTCCCCGTCCCTCCTGCCCACCATCATCCTTCACTCCTCCTCCTGCCCACCATCATCCTTCACTCCTCCCTCCCCGTCCTCCTGCCCACCATCCTTCCTCCTCCCTCCCCCGTCCCTCCTGCCCTCCATCCTTCACTCCTCCCTCCCCGTCCCTCCTGCCCTCCATCCTTCACTCCTCCCTCCCCCGTCCCTCCTGCCCACCATCATCCTTCCTCCTCCCTCCCCGTCCCTCCTGCCCTCCATCCTTCACTCCTCCCCTCCCCCGTCCCTCCTGCCCACCATCATCCTTCACTCCTCCCTCCCCGTCCCTCCTGCCCACCATCATCCTTCACTCCTCCCTCCCCGTCCCTCCTGCCCACCATCATCCTTCCTCCTCCCCTCCCCGTCCCTCCTGCCCACCATCATCCTTCACTCCTCCCCTCCCCCGTCCCTCCTGCCCACCATCATCCTTCACCCTCCCTTCCCCGTCCCTCCTGCCCACCATCATCCTTCACTCCTCCCTCCTGCCCACCATCATCCTTCACTCCTCCTCCTGCCCACCATCATCCTTCACTCCTCCCTCCTGCCCACCATCATCCTTCCCCTCCCTTCCCCGTCCCTCCTGCCCACCATCATCCTTCACTCCTCCCCTTCCCCGTCCCTCCTGCCCACCATCATCCTTCACACCTCCCTCCTGCCCACCATCATCCTTCACGTCCCGTCCCTCCTGCCCACCATCATCCTTCCACCTCCCCTTCCCGTCCCTCCTGCCCACCATCATCCTTCCTCCTCCCTCCCCGTCCCTCCTGCCCACCATCATCCTTCACCTCCCTTCCCCGTCCCTCCTGCCCACCATCATCCTTCACACCTCCCCCCCTCCCCTTCTCTACATCCACGAGGGAGGGGCATCACCCCCTCATCACTCACTATCTCCACCGCGATATACGACCTTTATTTTTGTGGTGTGTGGCTGCGCCACCTGCGTTTGGAGATTTACTGAGGCTTTTTAATTGGCCTTTCGTAATGCCCCCCCCCCTCTTGCACGAACCTTTATATTTTACCATGGATAGTTGAGTCAGGACCAGAGAGACCTAGACGTGTAGTGCTGCTGAGTCCACCAGCGGTAGTATGAACCAACATGAACAATGTGAGCGACGAATGACGATGAAAATTCTGAAGTCTGGCTTTTGGCACCTAGGAAAATTTGTCAATATTGACACCCAGTGTGTGGTATCTAGGTGTAGTAGTTTTTAAATACAGATAGGTACAGCCCTAGTATTCAACTGCCATATTGTGTTATGTAAATACATGGTAAAGACAGGTAGCAGAGTACTTGCTAGTCCACGCCGACTGAGAAACTTGTCTACCTCTGTCTGGATTAAGAGTGTGTTTTTATCTGGGTGTACGAGTGGACAATAAAAAGGGAGAAGACTCGCTCCCCACCCTCCTCTCTCTCCGGCCATTGCCGGTATGAAAACGGAGAGTAATATATCATGCCATGTAGAAGAAGGTGTGGAATTTAGAGAAGAAATGAAATAATACATACACAACCTGCACATAGAAGAGAGGAGTTTACGACGACGTTTCGGTCCGACTTGGACCATTTACAAAGTCCAAGTCGGACCGAAACGTCGTCGTAAGCTCCTCTCTTCTATGTGCGAGTTGTGTGTGTATTGTTCCAGTCACGGTATTGTGCGTTTTTTGTTATTTAAGAAATGGAAGTAGATGGAAGCCAAATCCTGCCCCACGCGGTGCATGATAGTGACACCAGACCTCTGACCTAGTGTTTGGTTAAAAATAATTACCGGGTCTCCCTCACAGCCACCACTGGCGGGGTCTCCCTCACAGCCACCACTGGCGGGGTCTCCCTCACAGCCACCACTGGTGGGGTCTCCCTCACAGCCACCACTGGCGGGGTCTCCCTCACAGCCACCACTGGCGGGGTCTCCCTCACAGCCACCACTGGCGGGGTCTCCCTCACAGCCACCACTGGCGGGGTCTCCCTCACAGCCACCACTGGCGGGGTCCTCCTCACAGCCACCACTGGCGGGGTCTCCCTCACAGCCACCACTGGCGGGGTCTCCCTCACAGCCACCACTGGCGGGGTCCTCCTCACAGCCACCACTGGCGGGGTCCTCCTCACAGCCACCACTGGCGGGGTCCTCCTCACAGCCACCACTGGCGGGGTCTCCTCACAGCCACCACTGGCGGGGTCTCCTCACAGCCACCACTGGCGGGTCTCCCTCACAGCCACCACTGGCGGGGTCTCCTCACAGCCACCACTGGCGGGGTCTCCCTCACAGCCACCACTGGCGGGGGCTCCTCACAGCCACCACTGGCGGGGTCTCCTCACAGCCACCACTGGCGGGGTCCTCCTCACAGCCACCACTGGCGGGGTCCTCCTCACAGCCACCACTGGCGGGGTCCTCCTCACAGCCACCACTGGCGGGGTCTCCCTCACAGCCACCACTGGCGGGGTCTCCCTCACAGCCACCACTGGCGGGGTCTCCCTCACGGCCACCACTGGCGGGGTCTCCCCCACAGCCACCACTGGCGGGGTCTCCCTCACAGCCACCACTGGCGGGGTCTCCCTCACAGCCACCACTGGCGGGGTCTACTCACAGCCACCACTGGCGGGGTCTCCCTCACAGCCACCACTGGCGGGGTCTCCCTCACAGCCACCACTGGCGGGGTCTCCCTCACAGCCACCACTGGCGGGGTCTCCCTCACAGCCACCACTGGCGGGGTCTCCCTCACAGCCACCACTGGCGGGGTCTCCCTCACAGCCACCACTGGCGGGTCTCCCTCACAGCCACCACTGGCGGGGTCTCCTCACAGCCACCACTGGCGGGGTCTCCCTCACAGCCACCACTGGCGGGGTCTCCCTCACGCCACCACTGGCTGGGTCTCCTCACAGTTGTTCTCATTATGTTGTGTATCGTAAAGAGTTGTGGTGACTGCCTCCATGTGTGCGTAGTTATGATTGGTTCCTCCATGTGGTAGCGTAGTTATGATTGGTTCCTCCATGTGTGTAGCGTAGTTATGATTGGTTCCTCCATGTGTGTAGCGTAGTTGTTATGATTGGTTCCTCCATGTGTGTAGCGTAGTTATGATTGGTTCCTCCATGTGTGTAGCGTAGTTATGATTGGTTCCTCCATGTGTGTAGCGTAGTTATGATTGGTTCCTCCATGTGTGTAGCGTAGTTGTTATGATTGGTTCCTCCATGTGTGTAGCGTAGTTATGATTGGTTCCTCCATGTGTGTAGCGTAGTTATGATTGGTTCCTCCATGTGTGTAGCGTAGTTATGATTGGATCCTCCATGTGTGTAGCGTAGTTGTTATGATTGGTTCTTCCATGTGTGTAGCGTAGTTATGATTGGTTCCTCCATGTGTGTAGCGTAGTTATGATTGGTTCCTCCATGTGTGTAGCGTAGTTATGATTGGTTCCTCCATGTGTGTAGCGTAGTTATGATTGGTTCCTCCATGTGTGTAGCGTAGTTATGATTGGTTCCTCCATGTGTGTAGCGTAGTTGGTATGATTGGTTCCTCCATGTGTGCAGCGTAGTTATGATTGGTTCCTCCATGTGTGTAGCGTAGTTATGATTGGTTCTTCCATGTGTGTAGCGTAGTTATGATTGGTTCCTCCATGTGTGTAGCGTAGTTGTTATGATTGGTTCCTCCATGTGTGTAGCGTAGTTATGATTGGTTCTTCCATGTGTGTAGCGTAGTTATGATTGGTTCCTCCATGTGTGTAGCGTAGTTATGATTGGTTCCTCCATGTGTGTAGCGTAGTTGGTATGATTGGTTCCTCCATGTGTGTAGCGTAGTTGTTATGATTGGTTCCTCCATGTGTGTAGCGTAGTTATGATTGGTTCTTCCATGTGTGTAGCGTAGTTGTTGTGATTGGTTCCTCCATGTGTGTAGCGTAGTTATGATTGGTTCATCCATGTGTGTAGCGTAGTTATGATTGGTTCCTCCATGTGTGTAGCGTAGTTATGATTGGTTCCTCCACGTGTGTAGCGTAGTTATGATTGGTTCCTCCATGTGTGTAGCGTAGTTATGATTGGTTCCTCCATGTGTGTAGCGTAGTTATGATTGGTTCCTCCATGTGTGTAGCGTAGTTATGATTGGTTCCTCCATGTGTGTAGCGTAGTTATGATTGGTTCCTCCATGTGTGTAGCGTAGTTATGATTGGTTCCTCCATGTGTGTAGCGTAGTTATGATTGGTTCCTCCATGTGTGTAGCGTAGTTATGATTGGTTCCTCCATGTGTGTAGCGTAGTTATGATTGGTTCTTCCATGTGTGTAGCGTATTTATGATTGGTTCCTCCATGTGTGTAGCGTAGTTATGATTGGTTCCTCCATGTGTGTAGCGTAGTTATGATTGGTTCCTCCATGTGTGTAGCGTAGTTATGATTGGTTCTTCCATGTGTGTAGCGTAGTTGTTATGATTGGTTCCTCCATGTGTGTAGCGTAGTTATGATTGGTTCTTCCATGTGTGTAGTGTAACGTAGTTGTTATGGTTGGTTCTTCCATATGTGTAGCGTAGTTGTGATGGCTGGTTCCTCCATGTGTGTATGGTAGCGTAGTTGTGGCTGGTTCATCCACGTGTGTATGGTTATGGTAGCGTAGTTGTGGCTGGTTCATCCACGTGTGTATGGTTATGGTAGCGTAGTTGTGGCTGGTTCATCCACGTGTGTATGGTTATGGTACCGTAGTTGTGGTGGCTGGTTTCTCCATGTGTGTATGGTAGCGTAGTTGTGGTAGCTGGTTCCTCCATGTGTGTATGGTAGTGTAGTTGTGGTGGCTGGTTCCTCCATGTGTGTATGGTAGCGTAGTTGTGGTGGCTGGTTGCTCCACGTGTGTATGGTAGCGTAGTTGTGGCTGGTTCCTCCACGTGTGTATAGTTATGGTAGCGTAGTTGTGGTGGCTACCTGGAGGGCATTCCGGGGATCGACGTTCCCGCGGCCTGCCGGTGGATCAGGGCCTGATCAACGAGGCTGTTACTTCTGGCTGCACATAGTCCAACGTACGAACCACAGCCCGGCTGATCTGGCACTGACTTAAGGTATCTGTCCAGCTCCCTCTTGAAGACAACCAGAGGCCTACTGGTAATGCCCCTTATGGCTGGTGGGAGGCTGTTGAACAGTCTTGGGCCCCGGACTGAATTATAAATATATTGAAGTGGAAAAAATTGTTAACCAAGGTATATATGACACTTGGTGGTAAAACCTCACCAGGAACTCTAAAAGTGGGGAAACACATATCTCTTAAACCCCATAAGGGGAACTTGATTGAAGCTAATAACATAGTGGTGTTTAGCTTAGATTCAGGAGATAAAATGTCCTAATAAGTCAATATTAAGTCTAAATTTGTTTACCTTGATTGGATATGGTAGATGAGATCCAGGATATAAATCTAAGGAAGGCGAAGCACCCTCCGAGATATAACATTAATAAGAAAAATATTGAAAAATTCAAAAATAAATGAAAAAAATGGGATAAAATTGGATTTTAGAAGGGGTGGGGGATCAAAACTTTTTCTATGTATTATTGATATCGAGAAAATACCATGCCATATAGGGACACCTTCGAAAATGAAATATTCGAGAAAAATTAAAAAAAATCGAAAATCGAGGAGCAGGGGCGATCCAGTAGAAGGGGATGGGGGTGGGAGTAGGGGGGGGGGTAAAAAGGGGGGTGAGGATGGGGGTCTCAAAAAGGGTTGGGTTGAGGAGCGGGTCGGAAGCGGGGGGGAGCCCCCCCAAAAAAAGTTAGTCGCTCTGAGGAACAGGATAGGTGCGAGTACTGTGCCTTGTGGGACAGAGCTCTTCACTATGGCAGCTTCCGATTTAACTGTTTACCACTTTTCTTTGTGTTCAGTTGGTTAGAAAGTTGATCCATCTGCCCACTTTGCCAGTTATCCCTTTAGCACGCATTTTGTGTGCTATTACACCATGATCGCACATGTCAAAGGCTTTTGCAAAATCCGTGTATACCTTATCTGCATTCTGTTTGTTTTCCAGAGCATCTAAGACCATATAGTGGTCTAGCAGTTGCGGGTTCCTGTGTGTGTATGGTAGCGTAGTTGTGGTGGCTGGTTTCTCCACTTGTGTATCGTAGTGTAGTTATGGTGGCTTGTTCCTCCACGTGTGTATGGTTATGGTAGCGTAGTTGTGGTGGCTGGTTTCTCCACTTGTGTATGGTAGCGTAGTTGTGGTGGCTGGTTCCTCCACGTGTGTATGGTTATGGTAGCGTAGTTGTGGTGGCTGGTTCCTCCACGTGTGTGGGGTAGCGTAGTTGTGGTGGCTGGTTCCTCCATGTGTGTATGGTATCGTAGTTGTGGTGGCTGGTTCCTCCATGTGTGTATGGTATCGTAGTTGTGGTGGCTGGTTCCTCCATGTCTGTATGGTATCGTAGTTGTGGTGGCTGGTTCCTCCACGTGTGTATGGTATCGTAGTTGTGGTGGCTGGTTCCTCCGTGTGTGTATGGTATCGTAGTTGTGGTGGCTGGTTCCTCCATGTGTGTATGGTATCGTAGTTGTGGTGGCTGGTTCCTCCATGTGTGTATGGTATCGTAGTTGTGGTGGCTGGTTCCTCCATGTGTGTATGGTATCGTAGTTGTGGTGGCTGGTTCCTCCATGTGTGTATGGTATCGTAGTTGTGGTGGCTGGTTCCTCCATGTCTGTATGGTATCGTAGTTGTGGTGGCTGGTTCCTCCACGTGTGTAGGGTAGCGTAGTTGTGGTGGCTGGTTCCTCCACTGTGTATGGTATGTAGTTGTGGTGGCTGGTTCCTCCACGTGTGTAGGTACGTAGTTGTGGTGGCTGGTTCCTCCATGTCTGTATGGTATCGTAGTTGTGGTGGCTGGTTCCTCCACGTGTGTATGTATCGTAGTTGTGGTGGCTGGTTCCTCCACGTGTGTATGGTATCGTAGTTGTGGTGGCTGGTTCCTCCATGTCTGTATGGTATCGTAGTTGTGATGGCTGGTTTCTCAACGTCTGTATATTAGCGTAGTTGTGGTGGCTGGTTCCTCCATGTGTGTATGGTAGCGTAGTTGTGGTGGCTGGTTCCTCCATGTGTGTATGGTATCGTAGTTGTGGTGGCTGGTTCCTCCATGTCTGTATGGTATCGTAGTTGTGGTGGCTGGTTCCTCCACGTGTGTATGGTAGCGTAGTTGTGGTGGCTGGTTCCTCCACGTGTGTATGGTATCGTAGTTGTGGCGGCTGGTTCCTCCGTGTGTGTATGGTATCGTAGTTGTGGTGGCTGGTTCCTCCACGTGTGTATGGTATCGTAGTTGTGGTGGCTGGTTCCTCCACGTGTGTATGGTAGCGTAGTTGTGGTGGCTGGTTCATCCACGTGTGTATGGTAGCGTAGTTGTGGTGGCTTGATCCTCCATGTGTGTATGGTAGCGTAGTTGTGGTAGCTGGTTCCTCCACGTGTGTATATTAGCGTAGTTGTGGTGGCTGGTTTCTCCGTGTGTATGGTAGCATAGTTGTGATGGCTGGTTCCTCCACGTGTGTATATTAGCGTAGTTGTGGTGGCTGGTTCCTCCATGTATGTATGGTAGCGTAGTTGTGGTGGCTGGTTCATCCACGTGTGTATATTAGCGTAGTTGTGGTGGCTGGTTCCTCCATGTGTGTATGGTAGCATAGTTATTCTGGTGGCTGGGTTGTGTTCCAAGGTACCTGAGTCATGTACTGTGTTGTGTGTAAAACTGGTAGCAACACTTGCAGTATGCCTGCATGGTAGCAACACTTGTGTTATGCCTGCATGGTAGCAACACTTGTGGTTTGCCTGCATGGTAGCAACACTTGTGGTATGCCTGCATGGTAGCAACACTTGTGGTATGCCTGCATGGTAGCAACACTTGTGGTATGCCTGCATGGTAGCAACACTTGTGGTATGCCTGCATGGTAGCAACACTTGCGGTATGCCTGCATGGTAGCAACACTTGTGGTATGCCTGCATGGTAGCAACACTTGCGGTATGCCTGCATGGTAGCAACACTTGCGGTATGCCTGCATGGTAGCAACACTTGCGGTATGCCTGCATGGTAGCAACACTTGCGGTATGCCTGCATGGTAGCAACACTTGTGGTATGCCTGCATGGTAGCAACACTTGCGTTATGCCTGCATGGTAGCAACACTTGCGGTATGCCTGCATGGTAGCAACACTTGCGGTATGCCTGCATGGTAGCAACACTTGGGATAACTCACCAACTCTGGTATGTTGCGTAATTGATTTAACAACTGTCAGGTAGTACTCTGGTGTTTTTATTGTGGAAAAAAAGTTAGTCTAACCAGTGACTTGGTCAGTTATAAGCGACGTCACTGGTGATGCCTCCTCCAGCTGCTATACCTCACCTGTCTCCAGTATACAAGTCTCTTCGTCGTGCTTGTGTTGCACTTTTATTACCACTGATGGACTGAACACTTCATCTACAGTCTGAGGGACTGATTACCTCAGACTTATCTTCCATTGTAATGGACTAATGAAATCACTGGCTGGCGACACATTTCAACAATAAAGACACACTGTTGCACAAGTGTCTCATTCATTAACATTACTGTGTATTGGTTAAAATAAACGTTGTGTGTTTGCGTATATTACAACCTCAGGTTCAATGGCCTGTTAACCTGAGTGTAAAAGGGAGCTTGGAACAAAGAAACACAGTAGAAAATGCTTTGAATTTGTATTTCCTTTACCAAGCAATGATTATATAAGACTTTTGTCTTTTCCTTCACCAAGTAAATAGAAAAGGGCTTTACACATATGTACACTATATACAGAGAGTAGTATTTAGTGCACGCCACAGTTGTCAAGGCAAAACAGCAGCCAAAAGACAGACAACCTTCCACAACCAGCTCAATGCAGGAATTCCAATGACAAACTGCGAGTGGTATCCACGTCACCTTTGTCATTGTCAAACTCGCATTATAATTGGCTGAACCGAGTCGTTGATTTGATGATGGGGCCCCATCGCCAAACCCTTAACGATGGTTCGCTGGTTGGAAGGAGCCTATGTGGGTGTGTGTAACATGCTCCGAATAAAGGTTACGTACTCTTTGCATGCAACAGCGTAAAACATAGAGCATGTGTGTCTAAATTTACTGGTAATGTTTAAAAATTGACATCGAACTGCGTAATTAAATTAACGTAATTTTAATGGGGATAGATTGTGTTCCATACATCTGTTAGGTGCTAATACTGGTCCTTACAGCTCTTAGGTGTTAATATTGTGCAGAGTACATCTTTTAAGTGTTAATATTGTGTACATTATATGGTGTATCTGGTAAGTTGAGTCCATATGGTAGGAGCAGCTCATCCTCAACTGCGTCCCCGGGATATTAAGAGCCAATTATTTTCTAGTTTGTTGCTACTGTATTGTGTGGAGCAGTTAATATATCAGTGCTGTGTAGTGTTCCTGATGAGTCTTTAATGTTCGTAACGGAAGCTTTATCTTTACAAGAAATTCTTAATACTTGTTAAGACCTTTAAATTAATATGTTTGTGTTTTCTTGTCATTGTGTGTAGTGCTTCCTGAGACTGTTGTTGTCATTGTAGTGCTTCCTGAGACTGTTGTTGTCATTGTAGTGCTTCCTGAGACTGTTGTTGTCATTGTAGTGCTTCCTGAGACTGTGTTGTCATTGTAGTGCTTCCTGGACTGTTGTTGCATGTAGTGCTTCCTGAGACTGTTGTTGTCATTGTTTGCTTCCTGAGACTTTGTTGTCATTGTAGTGCTTCCTGAGACTGTTGTTGTCATTGTAGTGCTTCCTGAGACTGTTGTTGTCATTGTAGTGCTTCCTGAGACTGTTGTTGTCATTGTAGTGCTTCCTGAGACTGTTGTTGTCATTGTAGTGCTTCCTGAGACTGTTGTTGTCATTGTAGTGCTTCCTGAGACTGTTGCTGCCATTGTAGTGCTTCCTGAGACTGTTGTTGTCATTGTAGTGCTTCCTGAGACTGTTGTGCATTTAGTGCTGTCCTAGACTGTGTTGCATGTGTGCTTCTGCGACTGCTGCTGCTGCATGTGCCTAGACTGTGCTGCATGGTGCTCTGGCTGCATGTGCTGCTGCTGCTGCTGCATGTGCTGCTGCTGCTGCTGCATGTGCTGCTGCTGCATGTGCTGCTGCTGCTGCTGCAGTGTGCCTGCATGTGTGCTGTCTGCTCGCATGTGCTTGCTTGCTGCATGTTGCTGCCCTGCATGTGTGCATGTTGCTGCTGGCCTGCATGTCTGCTGCTGCGCTGGTGTTGAACACTGAGTCATTGCTGCTGCACTTTGTTGCCGCTGTGTCTGATGTGCTGTGTTGACACCTGCAGGTGCTGTATGGTGCAGTGTTGTTGAACACCTGGTCATGTATGGTGCAGTGTTGTGAACACCTGGGCATTGGTGCATGTTGTTGAACCCGCTGATGTGCAGTGTTGTTGAACACCTGGGTCATGTATGGTGCAGTGTTGTTGAACACCTGGGTCATGTATGGTGCAGTGTTGTTGAACACCTGGGTCATGTATGGTGCAGTGTTGTTGAACACCTGGGTCATGTATGGTGCAGTGTTGTTGAACACCTGGGTCATGTATGGTGCAGTGTTGTTGAACACCTGGGTCATGTATGGTGCAGTGTTGTTGAACACCTGGGTCATGTATGGTGCAGTGTTGTTGAACACCTGGGTCATGTATGGTGCAGTGTTGTTGAACACCTGGGTCATGTATGGTGCAGTGTTGTTGAACACCTGGGTCATTATGGTGCAGTGTTGTTGAACACCTGGGTCATGTATGGTGCAGTGTTGTTGAACACCTGGGTCATGTATGGTGCAGTGTTGTTGAACACCTGGGTCATGTATGGTGCAGTGTTGTTGAACACCTGGGTCATGTATGGTGCAGTGTTGTTGAACACCTGGGTCATGTATGGTGCAGTGTTGTTGAACACCTGGGTCATGTATGGTGCAGTGTTGTTGAACACCTGGGTCATGTATGGTGCAGTGTTGAACACCTGGGTCATGTATGGTGCAGTTTGTTGAACACCTGGGTCATGTATGGTGCAGTTTGTTGAACACCTGGTCATGTATGGTGCAGTCTTGTTGAACACCTGGGTCATGTATGGTGCAGTGTTGTTGAACACCTGGGTCATGTATGGTGCAGTCTTGTTGAACACCTGGGTCATGTATGGTGCAGTTTGTTGAACACCTGGGTCATGTATGGTGCAGTCTTGTTGAACACCTGGGTCATGTATGGTGCAGTGTTGTTGAACACCTGGGTCATGTATGGTGCAGTCTTGTTGAACACCTGGGTCATGTATGGTGCAGTGTTGTTGAACACCTGGGTCATGTATGGTGCAGTCTTGTTGAACACCTGGGTCATGTATGGTGCAGTTTTGTTGAACACCTGGGTCATGTATGGTGCAGTGTTGTTGAACACCTGGGTCATGTATGGTGCAGTTTGTTGAACACCTGGGTCATGTATGGTGCAGTGTTGTTGAACACCTGGGTCATGTATGGTGCAGTGTTGTTGAACACCTGGGTCATGTATGGTGCAGTCTTGTTGAACACCTGGGTCATGTATGGTGCAGTGTTGTTGAACACCTGGGTCATGTATGGTGCAGTGTTGTTGAACACCTGGGTCATGTATGGTGCAGTGTTGTTGAACACCTGGGTCATGTATGGTGCAGTGTTGTTGAACACCTGGGTCATGTATGGTGCAGTGTTGTTGAACACCTGGGTCATGTATGGTGCAGTGTTGTTGAACACCTGGGTCATGTATGGTGCAGTGTTGTTGAACACCTGGGTCATGTATGGTGCAGTGTTGTTGAACACCTGGGTCATGTATGGTGCAGTGTTGTTGAACACCTGGGTCATGTATGGTGCAGTGTTGTTGAACACCTGGGTCATGTATGGTGCAGTCTTGTTGAACACCTGGGTCATGTATGGTGCAGTCTTGTTGAACACCTGGGTCATGTATGGTGCAGTCTTGTTGAACACCTGGGTCATGTATGGTGCAGTCTTGTTGAACACCTGGGTCATGTATGGTGCAGTCTTGTTGAACACCTGGGTCATGTATGGTGCAGTATTGTTGAACACCTGGGTCATGTATGGTGCAGTCTTGTTGAACACCTGGGTCATGTATGGTGCAGTCTTGTTGAACACCTGGGTCATGTATGGTGCAGTCTTGTTGAACACCTGGGTCATGTATGGTGCAGTCTTGTTGAACACCTGGGTCATGTATGGTGCAGTCTTGTTGAACACCTGGGTCATGTATGGTGCAGTCTTGTTGAACACCTGGGTCATGTATGGTGCAGTCTTGTTGAACACCTGGGTCATGTATGGTGCAGTCTTGTTGAACACCTGGGTCATGTATGGTGCAGTCTTGTTGAACACCTGGGTCATGTATGGTGCAGTCTTGTTGAACACCTGGGTCATGTATGGTGCAGTCTTGTTGAACACCTGGGTCATGTATGGTGCAGTCTTGTTGAACACCTGGGTCATGTATGGTGCAGTCTTGTTGAACACCTGGGTCATGTATGGTGCAGTCATGTTGAACACCTGGGTCATGTATGGTGCAGTCTTGTTGAACACCTGGGTCATGTATGGTGCAGTCTTGTTGAACACCTGGGTCATGTATGGTGCAGTCTTGTTGAACACCTGGGTCATGTATGGTGCAGTCTTGTTGAACACCTGGATCATGTATGGTGCAGTCTTGTTGAACACCTGGGCCATGTATGGTGCAGTGTTGTTGAAAACCTGGGCCATGTATGGTGCAGTCTTGTTGAACACCTGGGTCGTGTATGGTGCAGTCTTGTTGAACACCTGGGTCGTGTATGGTGCAGTCTTGTTGAACACCTGGGTCGTGTATGGTGCAGTCTTGTTGAACACCTGGATCATGTATGGTGCAGTCTTGTTGAACACCTGGGCCATGTATGGTCCAGTGTTGTTGAACACTTGGGTCATGTATGGTGCAGTCTTGTGTTGAACCAGTCATGTATGAAGTATGATTGTAATATACACACACGACTCATGATGACCTTAACATGTATGGTGTAAGTGTATTGTTCTTACATTGTTTCAGTGATAGGGGGTGTCTTTAAAATGTACATTGCTTTGTTCTGTGTGATGGTATTTGTGACATAAATACTTGGCGAGTCTAAACCTAAGCATGTGTTTCAATTATTCTCCTGGTACAGTCGTATTCCACCAAGTGATCATTTTTAAAGGTGCGGCGGCCGCTGTATCACAGTCTTATAACTGTGATATTATAACTCGCTTTAACTAATCTAAAGCCAAACTGCTTAGCATTTAACGAGCATGTTTTTATTTTTAATCTTAAAGTTTTTTGTTTTTGTTTTTGTGAATGGGTGGTGGTGGAGGAGGGAGGCGTGCACGTGGAGTTGCTCATTAGTAGCAGAATGTTAAGTGGCGGGGAGAGGTGTAACAAGGGTTCACCAGTGGCAGTTTGATGGTGCAAGGAATCGCGCGCACGTGCCAGCTACCCCAGGACACACGCCCAACAATTCGATTACTGCCACATCTTGTCTGGTATAGATGGTGTTTGCGTTGTTTATGGGGGAGAGGGATGCTCGGGGTTATCTGCTGACAACACAGCCAGTCTTGTGTTTATCTTCCGTCTACTTACAGATTTGTTGATAATTAATGTGCGAAGTTTACATAATAGTTCCAGTAACATTATTACTGTAAAACACTTGAGTTAGATTTAACCTAGAATATTCTAATATAAGCATGTAGTATGAGAGGCCTATGTTTACAGTAATATGTATGTTCTTACTGATTTGTGATTGTTGGGGCAGAGACTGCTGCTTTGATTGATTCTGGCCTCTTCGGACTCATCATATCTATTCTTGAAATAGTGTATAGAGTTTATCTCCACCACTGCCTCACCTAAGTCATTCCACTTCTCAGTCACCATGGGATTCAATAAATACTTCCTTACACTCCTATGGCTAATCTGTGTACACTTCAGCTTCTTCCTTACACTCCTATGGCTCATCTGTGTACACTTCAGCTTCTTCCTTACACTCCTATGGCTCATCTGTATACACTTCAGCTTCTTCCTTACACTCCTATGGCTCATCTGTGTACACTTCAGCTTCTTCCTTACACCCCTGTGGCTCATCTGTGTACACTTCAGCTTCTTCCTTACACCCCTGTGGCTCATCTGTGTACACTTCAGCTTCTTCCTTACACCCCTGTGGCTCATCTGTGTACACTTCAGCTTCTTCCTTACACCCCTGTGGCTCATCTGTGTACACTTTAGCTTCCACCTGTGTCTCCTTCATCCTGGTCCTCCTAATTAAAACAATTAGTCTCTATGTGCCCAATCAACTTCCCTTAGGATTGTGTATATTGTCATATCCTCCTTGCCTTTCTCATCTCCAATGTCGTCAGGTTCAGTGTTCAGTATCTCAGTGTATTTCCCTCAATTCTAGTACTAGTCTGGTTGCAAATTTTTGGACTTTTTTTGGGCTCACGTGCTTCACCAGGCGTAGATTCTATGCTGAAGCCGCGTTCCTAATGTCGTATAAATTCTAAAGAAATCTTTGTTCAGGTTCCTGAATGCTGTTCTCAAGTTTCTTAATCTTGCATATGATAAAATAAACATGAGCAGTACAACACCTAGGTATCTATTTTGAAGATGTTTCGCGAATCATTTACTTTTTTCAATATAATAGAGATTATATACGGAAGACAGTAAAGAATGAGGTAATCCGCCTTTCTTCAAGGTTGAAGGACTAATTGTCTCATACTCCAGTGTTGTCTGTATATAATTCTGCAAGTCTGAGGGACTGATTACTCCTCTAGTGTCTCCCAACATTTAATCTTTGTATTGAATGTGTAAAGCCGCTGGTTTGTGAAACGTGTGTGTGTTATTCATCAACTTGTGCATACCATCGATGTAATGGTACTTGTCTCACGCAGCAACACCATACAATTTTGATACTGAGGATATCTTTTACAATCTATTTGCTAAACTCTTGGACATGACCTATTTCACTGGTGGGCCCGTCCATCCGTGGCGATCACTTCAACTGCTGCACATCATCTGACACCAATATATAAGTATCAGTCTTTCTGCCAGTGCTTCAGTTTCATCAAGACTAAGGTACAAAACACCAAAAGTCAAAGCTGAGGGACTGATTACTTCATCTACCACGTATAATTGTTCAAGACGGAGGGACGTATTACCTCGTGTTTTACGATCTTTGTTTATAATCTCTGTCGAATTAAGAGAGTCAGTGGTTGGCAAAATTTCTCCAAAATAAAGATACCCAGGTGTTGTACTTGTCTAATTCATCAACCTGTTGGAACTGTATACCATTGATGTAATGATCATCTTTCATATTCCGCTGACGTTATGCGGATAATGTGTAATTTTAGCGATAAGCTTGGTGTTATATTTACCACGGATCGTTTTCACTGTCCTGATATTTGCAGTTTGTCTCCGCCCATGTTGTACTGTATCAGGTCTACCCTCAACTTGTGTGACCTTGCATTAGTTCATGTTGAGCTTGTTTGACCACATCTGTAATGTGTTGGTCTCCCTCGAGTTTATCAATGTCCTCTCCTGTTCTTATTCTTCTTTAGTTTTACATCGTTAGCAAACAGCGACACAGACTCAACCCGTCTGACAGGTCATTCACGTAAATAAGGAACAACAGTCCTAATATTGGTCCTTGCGGAACTCCACTTGTTACTCCCATTCTAATATCTCATCTCTTCGTTACTTTCTGCCTTCTGTCATTCAGGTACTTCATAACCACTGGAGCACTCTGCCTTTTAACTATGACCGTTCCGCTAATTTCCAAGATGTAGTCTTCCCTAATCTTTTTTTCTTGTTTTATCTCTGATTCTACCATAGAATTTCAACAGGATTTTTCATCTTTAAAATCTTGAAGGTTTTCTGTAAAGAATCTTTTCTCCAAATGCTTTAATATCCTTTCTCTTACTATCCTCTACAGAGGTTCTGAGAGTATGCAGTGCCTCTTATCTGTCCGGTTTTTATATATGGGGACCACATTTGTGTCTGTGTGGGGATGGGGGTATATGTAGTTGTAGGGGTCGAGTCTTAGCGCCTGTGTGGGAGTGTAAATACATTGCGTGTGGGGATAATGTTGCAGAGGTTGGTTGATGAGTTTGGTAGGGTATGTAAAAGGAGGGAATTAAAAGTGAATATAGAAAAGAGTAAGGTGATGATAAAATTAGGTAACTGAAGATTGAATATCAGATTGGAGGGAGAGAGTATGGAGGAGGTGAATGGATTCAGATATTTGAGAGTGGACGTGTCAGCAGATGGGTCTATGAAAGATGAGGTGAATCATCAGAATTGACCAGGGGAAAAAGATGAGTGGTGCACTGAGGAGTCTGGAGAAAAAGAACTTTATCCATGAAGGCAAAGAGGGGAATGTATGAGAGTATAGTTATATCAAAGCTCTTATATGGGTGTGAAACATGGGTGGTGAATGTTGCAGTGATGTCATGTCTGAGGGTAATGAGTGGTGTGAATATAATACAGTGAATCCGTAGTTTAGAGATTAGGAGGTGCGGGATTACCAAAACTATTATCCAGAGGGCTGAGAAAGGTTTATTGAGATGGTTTGGACATGTAGAGAGGATGGAACGAAATAGAATGACTTCGAGAGTGTATAAATCTGTAGTGTAGGGAAGGCGGGGTTGGGGTCGGCCTAGGAAAGGTTGGAGGGAGGGGGTAAAGGAGGTTTTGTGTGCGAGGGGCTTGGACTTCCAGCAAACATGCTTGAGCGTGTTAGATAAGGAGCAAATGGAGATAAATGGTTTTTAGGACTTGACGTGCTGTTGGAGTGTAAGCAAAGTAACATTTATGAAGGAATTCAGGGAAGCCGGCAGGCCGGACTTGAGTCCTGGAGATGGGAAGTACAGTGCTGGCACTCTGAAGGAGGGGTGTTAATGTTGCAGTTTTATAACTGTAGTGTAAGCACGCCTCTGGCAAGACAGTGATGGAGTGAATGATGAAAGTTTTTTTTTTTCGGGTCACCCTGCCTTGGTGGGAAACGGCCGATGTGTTAATAAAAAATAATAGTGATAGTGTTGCTTGTGTTGGTAGGTGTTGTCTTAGACGTGACTACTCGGTTAGAAACAGTGACGTGTTAAGTGTTTACGTTTAAATTTACATTGATCTAAATGATAACTAGAGGTATCTTAGGTTAGTGCCGGATCAGGCGTGTTGTACCACTTTACACATAGCCTTTATTTAAGCCACTTTTCCTGACCTTCAAAAACGTCTACATCGTCTAAAGCAGTCAACATATTTTGTTATAATCTTCTTCCTTCCTATTACCATGACCATGGACATGCGTCGCTGTGTAGTTGAGGGACGAGCCTTGCCTAGAGTCTAGTGTTTGCGCCACCACACACCTTTGCCTGCCTTGTCCGACCAGTATTGAAGAGTTGCAGACCACAAGCCTTACAGTGCCTTCGCTACTGAGTTTAGCCCCGGCTCTTTACCATTTTCTGTAGCTCTTTCCTCTACTCCATCTGTTCTTCAACTATCTCCACTCACCCTCTCACCTAGTGGGTCCTTACCTGTGAGTTGTTCTTCAGGTGTGTTGTGATGGTCATGTAGGCCAGCGGGCCCGCCAGCAGCAACAGTCTGGTTGACCAAGTGGTTAACATGGAAAACCTGGCCTCAAATTGGCCTCTGGGGTTAGCAGAACCTCCATACCTCTCACACCAATGTTGAGAAAATATTGTATTGTTGAAACATTAAATATTTTTGGTGTTGTGTTAACTATAATAAATGTAACATTACAGTAACATTAATAACAACATAAACAAAATACTAAGAGTAACAATAATAAATTGCCGTAACAGTCACAACATTAGCAGTATTAAGATTATTCCATGATAACATTGTATAGTCGTCTCAGTTATGTGTTTAGCACAGCATGATCTGCATGGTGAAGCTCCTCTTATATCCTTCGTAATGTGAGGTTTGTGGTGATAATGAGACAGTGTTCTCCCATTGGTGGTGGTGTGTACGTTTTGTGATAGTGAGGCAGTGTTCTCCCTGATAGTGAGGCAGTGTTGTTTAGCATACATATAAGGTAGCATGCCAGTGTAGACGGTGTTGATGGCAGCACACACACACACCGTTCATTGACACGTTCACCTGTGTTGATGGCAGCACACACACACCATTGCCACGTTCACCTGTGTTGATGGCAGCACACACACACCGTTCACTGACACGTTCACCTGTGTTGATGGCAGCACACATACACACACACACCGTTCACTGACACGTTCACCTGTGTTGATGGCAGCACACATACACACACACACCGTTCACTGACACGTTCACCTGTGTTGATGGCAGCACACACACACACCGTTTACTGACACGTTCACCTGTGTTGATGGCAGCACACACACACCGTTCACTGACACGTTCACCTGTGTTGATGGCAGCACACACACCGTTCATTGACACGTTCACCTGTGTTGATGGCAGCACACACACGTTACGACCGTTCACCTTTGTGGCAGCCACCTAGACACGTTCACCTGTGTTGATGGCAGCACACACACACCGTTCACTGACACGTTCACCTGTGTTGATGGCAGCACACACCGTTCACTGACACGTTCACCTGTGTTGATGGCAGCACACACACCGTTCACTGACACGTTCACCTGTGTTGATGGCAGCACACACCGTTCACTGACACGTTCACCTGTGTTGATGGCAGCACACACACCGTTCACTGACACGTTCACCTGTGTTGATGGCAGCACACACACGTTCACTGACACGTTCACCTGTGTTGATGGCAGCACACACACCGTTCACTGACACGTTCACCTGTGTTGATGGCAGCACACACACCCATTGCACGTTCACCTGTGTTGATAGCAGCGCGCGCACACACACCATTGCTACTTTCACCTGTGTTGATGGCAGCACACACACACCATTCATTGCCACGTTCACCTGTGTTGATGGCAGCACACACACACCATTCATTGCCACGTTCACCTGTGTTGATGGCAGCACACACACACCATTGCCACGTTCACCTGTCTTGATGGCAGCACACACACACCATTGCCACGTTCACCTGTATTGATGTCAGCACACACACACCATTGCCACGTTCACCTGTCTTGATGGCAGCACACACACACCATTGCCACGTTCACCTGTCTTGATGGCAGCACACACACACCATTGCCACGTTCACCTGTATTGATGGCAGCACACACACACCATTCATTGCCACGTTCACCTGTGTATGGTGCTGTGTGTAGTGATATTCACTGAACGTATTTATCACCTCCCACAAGATAATAATTGGCTGGCTGGGGATCAGATCTTCTCTATACCACACTTGAGTTGTGTGCTCCTGGTGAGGACGGTGTATTGCGTGGGGTGTAGGGCGTTTGCTCTGGGTGTTTCTACTGCAATTGAAACAAAGCTCAGAAAAATGTTTTTTTATTGCATGTTTCGACGTTTTTGAGCGGTTTGAGTGCTTTTCTGACAAAACTCATTTTTTAGCAAAAATACTTAGATTTTGAAACTTTTAAACATAATTTCTACAACAATTTAAATTTATGGGAAAAGTAAGCGAAATTTTATGATTTTTTAAGGAAGCTTACTCATAGGTATATTTTATAAAAAAAAATAGTTTTTCAGAAAATCCTTGAAAATGCCTTGAATCGTCAAAAAATGCAATAAAATAACGTTTTATAGCATTTTTGAATATTTGGTGTAGGGGGTGTAGTATTGTGTGGTGCGGGTGTTAGGAGTGTTTTATTGTGTGTGTGTAGGGCGAATATTAGTTTTAGACACAGGTACACATAAGTACACAAAAATAACAGTGTAAATTACCTAGTTTATCATTATTGTTCGTGGTGTTTTTCTGCTCTTCTCAACACACTTAACAAACTTTCCTCCGTAATATTAACACTTTTTTTCCCCACTTTATAAGCTAAAGTAAACATGTAAGTTGTAGATAATAAAAGTTTCCAGTGAGCAGTACAGTACAGTACAGTTTTTCATCAAAGATATTTTGTCTTTGATAAGTTTCCCCTGATAACGTCCCTCATGCACTGGTAAACTAAGTTTCCCCTGATAACGTCCCTCATGCACTGGTAAACTAAGTTTCCCCTGATAACGTCCCTCATGCACTGGTAAACTAAGTTTCCCCTGATAACGTCCCTCATGCACTGGTAAACTAAGTTTCCCCTGATAACGTCCCTCATGCACTGGTAAACTAAGTTTCCCCTGATAACGTCCCTCATGCACTGGTAAACTAAGTTTCCCCTGATAACGTCCCTCATGTACTGGTAAACTAAGTTTCCCCTGATAACGTCCCTCATGCACTGGTAAACTAAGTTTCCCCTGATAACGTCCCTCATGCACTGGTAAACTAAGTTTCCCCTGATAACGTCCCTCATGCACTGGTAAACCACTCACATCGTTGACTCAGATCTTGCATTTGCTATTTTCTAGATTGAGTTTGGAGTAAGTGGCAGTAAATTAGCAAAGACATGTGATTGTAGGATATACTGTACGTCTGCGATCTTGTGAGAGTGGTTCTCTGATGTAGCTACAGTGGTTCTTTGTGGGTGCAGGGTTGTGGTGACACTGCTCCAGTAGCTAGCTCCAGTAGTTTCATCTCCACTGCGTCTCTTGCACTGCAAGTGTTCCATCCTTTGTTTAGCAAAATTGCATACATCATCAGCGTTCTGCTACACTATGATGGTTACATAATGTAAACAAAAAAGCTACCTGTTTCCAGGTCATTTGCATCACGCAGGATGAGTCACTTAACATAGTGTTGATATATGTCAACCTGACCTGGGAAACTTCACTAGAGTATTGAGAATATCAGGTATTCTGTGAAGGGTTTCAGCAGCTGCAAGAGCTTCAAATGTTTCATTACAGAACAGCTGGAGTTGCTATTACTTTGCACTCATTATATATATTGTGTATGTGTACTCACCTATTTGTGGTTGCAGTTGTCGATACATAGCTCCTGGCCTCCTGTGTGTGTGGTGCCGAATAGGTAAAACTGGTCAATTAACAAGAACTCTTTTAAAATTAAGTCCTTTCTAAAATGTTCTCTTATACGTTGAAAGATATATATTTTTTTAATTTATGTTAATGTAAAAATTAATAATTTTGTACCAAAAAAAACTTAGAAAACTTGCCTAATCTTATTATAAGAAGCACAATTTAATTTAGCCTAATCCAAGTTTACAATAATTTAATAAACACAATGAAATATATTTTTTCGTTAGTTTCAGAATGATTTTGGCGAAATTATTGCATACACAAATTTTCGCTTGCCTTATTCGGCAAGAAGAGCGTTGCTATTTAAGCAAGAATAGCAAGTTTTACATAATCGGCACGACATATATATATTTTTATTTTTTATTAACACATCGGCCGATTCCCACCAAGGCAGGGTGGCCCGAAAAAGAAAAACTTTCATCATCATTCACTCCATCACTGTCTTGCCAGAGGGGTGCTTTACACTACAGTTATAAAACTGCAACATTAACACCCCTCCTTCAGAGTGCCGGCACTGTACTTCCCATTTCCAGGACTCAAGTCCGGCCAGCTGTATAACCCCTGTGGTTTAGCGCTTCTATTTGATTATAATAATAATAATCAAGTCCGGCCTGCCGGTTTCCCTGAATCCCTTCATAAATGTTACTTTGCTCACACTCCAACAGCACGTCAAGTATTAAAAAACATTTGTCTCCATTCACTCCTATCAAATACGCACACGCATGCTTGCTGGAAATCCAAGCCCCTCGCACACAAAACCTCTTTTACCCCCTCCCTCCAACCTTTCCTAGGCCAACCCCTACCCCGCCTTCCCTCCACTACAGATTTATACACTCTCGAGGTCATTCTGTTTCGTTCCATTCTCTCTACATGTCCGAACCACCTCAACAACCCCTCCTCAGCCCTCTGGATAATAGTTTTGGTAATCCTGCACCTCCTCCTAATTTCCAAACTCCGAATTCTCTGCATTATATTCACACCACACATTGACCTCAGACATGACATCTCCACTGCCTCCAGCCTTCTCCTCGTTGCGACATTCCTCACCCATGCTTCACACCCATATAAGAGTGTTGGTATAACTATACTCTCATACATTCCCCTCTTAACTTCCATGGACAAAGTTCTTTGTCTCCACAGACTCCGAAGTGCACCACTCACCCTTTTCCCCTCATCAATTCTATGATTCACCTCATCCTTCATAGACCCATCTGCTGACATGTCCACTCCCAAATATCTGAATACATTCACCTCCTCCATACTCTCTCCCTCCAATCTGATATCCAATCTTTCGTCACCTAATCTTTTTGTTATCCTCATCACCTTACTCTTTCCTATATTCACTTTCAATTTTCTTCTTTTACATACCTTACCAAATTCATCCACCAACCTCTGCAACTTCTCTTCATAATCTCCCAAAAGCACAGTGTCATCAGCAAAAAGCAACTGTGACAACTCCACTTTGTATTTAATTCTTTGTCTTTTAACCCCACATCTCTTGCCAAGACCCTCGCATTCATTTCTCTTACAACCAAATCTATAAATATATTGAACAACCACGGTAACATCACACATCCCTGTCTAAGGCCTACTTTTACCGAGAAATAATCTCCCTCTCTCCTACACACTCTAACCTGAGCCTCACTATCCTCATAAAAGCTCTTCACTGCTTTCAGTAACCTACCTCCTATTCCATACACATGCAACATCTGCCACATTGCCCCATATCCACCCTATCATACGCCTTTTCCAAATCCATAAATGCCACAAAAACCTCTTTACCCTTATCCAAATACTGTTCACCTATATGTTTTACTGGAAACACTTGGTCTACACACCCCTAAGAACCCTTGCAAAAAGCTCATCAGGACCCGGAGATTTATTTTGTTTCAGTCGGTCTAGTTGTTTCATAACCATTTCGCTAGTGACTGTGATATTACATAATTTATCTTCTTCTGGGCCTCTGTAAAAATTAATTACTGGGATATTATTAGTGTTTTCCTGTGTGAAAACCGAGAGAAAATAATTATTAAAAATAGAGCACATATCATTCTCCTTGTCAGTAAGATGCCCAGAGTTATTTTTAAGGGGACCTATCTTATCCCTAACTTTTGTTCTATAAACCTGGAAAAACCTTTTGGGTTAGTTTTGAATCCTAGCAACTTTAATTTCATAGTCCTGTTTAGCTTTTCTTATCCCCTTTTTAACGTCCCTCTTAATGTCAGTATACTGATTTATATGATGACCCTCACCTCTTTTTATGCGCCTACAAATTCCTTTCTTCTGCCCTAAAAGATACTTGAGCCTATTATTCATCCATTTTGGGTCATTTCTACTTGATCTAATTTCTTTATATATAATATATATATATATATATATATATATATATATATATATATATATATATATATATATATATATATATATATATATATATATATATATATATATATATATATATCCATGCGTGTCGTAAGAGGCTACTAAAATGCCAAGAGCAAGGGGCTAGTAACCCCTTCTCCTGTATATATTACTAAATGTAAAAGGAGAAACTTTTGTTTTTCCTTTTGGGCCACCCTGCCTCGGTGGGAAACGGCCGACGTGTTTAGATATAATATATATGCAAAAAGATCACAGTAAACAGGTGATATCAAAATATGCAAGACATCCACTATGAAAAATAGAGGAATTCCAAGCGCTTTCGTGACTACTCACATTATCAAGGAATTATAAAAGGAAACATGACAAGCAGGCTTATAAAGGCGTAAGACTACACCTCACAGTCACATCATACTAACAAAGACCACACCTCACAGTAGCGTAACAACACACGACTCTGTGAAGAGGAACATAAGAAAGGACCGGAAACTCTTCCCAAGAAAATATATATATATATATATATATATATATATATATATATATATATATATATATATATATATATATATATATATATATATATATATATATATATGTCGTGCCGATTAGGTAAAACTTGCGATTTTGGCTTAAATAGCAATGCTCACCTTGCCATATAAGACAAGTGAAAATTTGTGTATGCAATAATTTCGCCAAAATCATTCTGAACATAACGAAAAAAAATATATTTCATTGTGTTTGTTTATTATTAAATTAATGTTAACGTATCTAAAATATATTTAGTTGGGTTAGGCTAAATTAAATTGCGCTTGTTGTAATAAGGTTAGGTAGGTTTTCAAAGTTTCTCTTGGTAAAAATTATAATTTTTACATTAACATAAATGAAAAATATATATATTTAAACGTATAAGAGAAAATTTTAGAAAGGAATTAATTTTAGATGAGTTCTTGCTAATTGACCAGTTTTACCTAATCGGCACGACATATATATATATATATATATATATATATATATATATATATATATATATATATATATATATATATATATATATATATATATATATACACACACACACACACATATATTGCGTGCGCGCATGAGACAAAAGAAAGGGGGAGGCGAGAAATTTGGATGATTTAATATATACAAGTACTCATTAATTAATATATAACAAAGCAAGAAGTATGATGGTGGGTTATAATTTTGCTTGGTTGATTGTCTGTTCTTTTTGCAAGGGTTCTTAAGGAATGCAAAATGGAACTCTGTGAACCATTATCTAACATTTTTAATTTATCTCTTCAAACAGGTGTAGTGTCTGATATGTGGAAGATGGCTAATGTAATTCCTATTTTTAAAGCAGGGGACAAGTCACTACCGTCAAATTACCGCCCAATAAGCCTGACCTCAATTGTAGGCAAATTACTAGAGTCAATTATAGCTGATATTATTAGAAGCCATCTAGATAACCACAATTTGATTAATGATACTCAGCATGGATTCACGAGGGGCCGTTCCTGCCTATCTAATTTATTAACCTTCTTCAGTAAAGCTTTTGAGGCTGTTGATCACGATAAAGAATTCGATATTGTTTATTTAGACTTTAGTAAGGCTTTTGATAGAGTACCGCACCAGAGACTGTTAAAGAAAGTGGCAGCTCATGGCATTGGGGGAAAAGTGCTGTCATGGATCGAGTCATGGCTCACCAATAGGAAGCAGAGAGTGTGCATAAATGGGGTTAAATCCGAATGGGGACTTGTAACAAGTGGTGTTCTACAGGGATCAGTCTTAGGCCCATTGTTATTTATAATATATATCAATGACCTTGACAGAGAATTACTAGTGATATGAGCAAATTCGCCGACGACACGAAGATAGGTAGGATAATTGATTCAAACATAGATGTCATAGAACTTTAGGAAGATTTAGACGAACTTAATTCGTGGTCAGAAAAGTGGCAGATGCAGTTCAATGTAGATAAATGCAAGGTTCTGAAGCTCGGGAGTGTCCATAACCCAAGCACTTATAAGTTAAATAACGTAGAACTTAGCCATACAGATTGCGAGAAGGACTTGGGGGTGATGGTAAGCAGCAACCTTAAACCAAGACAGCAATGCCTAAGCGTACGTAACAAGGCAAATAGATTACTGTGATTTATATCAAGAAGTGTTAGCAACAGAAGTCCAGAGGTTATATTACAGCTTTATACATCATTAGTAAGGCCTCACCTAGATTACGCAGCTCAGTTTTGGTCTCCATATTACAGAATGGACATAAATTCGTTAGAAAACATTCAGCGTAGAATGACTAAATTAATACATAGCATTAGAAATCTTCCTTACGAAGAAAGATTGAAGACCCTTAAATTACATTCACTTGTAAGACGTAGAATGAGGGGAGACATGATCGAGGTATACAAGTGGAAAATGGGTATTAACAAAGGGGATATAAATAAGGTCTTGAGGGTATCTCTCCAAGAGAAAACCCGCAATAATGGATTCAAGTTAGATAAGTTTAGATTTAGAAAGGATATAGGAAAGTATTGGTTTGGAAATAGGGTAGTTGATGAGTGGAACAGTCTGCCTAGTAGGGTCATTGAAGCTAGGACCTTGGGTAGTTTTAAATTTAGGTTGGATAGATTCATGAGTGAGAGGGGTTGGATTTGAGTGGGAATTGCACATGAGTAAATAAAATTATCAAAGCTTATTTCTTGGGTAGCATTGAAAATTAGGTTGAACAAATATTCTGTTAGTGGAAAAATAAACACATAAGCAGTATAATGTGATCCTTTATTGCCAACGTTTCGCCCACGCAGTGGGCTTTATCGAGTCAGACAGATCTACCTGGAAAATGAGTAACATGAATATATATAGGGTATAGTCAGGTGGAGAATGCTGGGTCAGGTGGAGAAAGCTGCATGTGACAATCTTAAAAGTAGTGTGAAAGTTAAAAACATTGTGTGACTTAAAGGACCTGCAGTGTTCTATTCTTGAGTTCTAGGTTGGATAGCGTTGAAGAAGTTTCTTGGCAATAGGTTCAGCTATGTTGTAGAAGCCGTTGTTCTGGTTGAAGTTGTTGGATGTACAGATAAGTGATGATTCCAGGATTCTTCGGTATTGCGTGTTGTCTTCTCTGGCGATGAGTCTTGCGTTTCTGTAGTTGATTAAATGGTTGTGTAAATTTCGGTGTTGAACACAGGCATTTCTTGAGTCGTCAGATCTGCCTGCGTACTGGTGTTCTGAAATGCGTGTTTGGAGGTCTCTGGATGTTTCGCCAACGTATAATTTGCTGCAGCCATTACAAGGGATTGTGTATACCCCTGCCGTGGATTGAAGTTTTTCCTGTCTGTTACTGGTAATGTCCTTGATGGTGGTGGATGTGGAGGTGGATACTCGGAATGAGGTCTTAGAAAAAATGTTGGAAACGTGTTTGGAAATGGAGTTGGTGGGAAGGACTATGTATCTCTTCTCAGCAGTGTCTTCTCTGGGTGTGTTGAAGATGTTTAATGCCCGTCGTCTGCAGTCTCTAATGAAGTGACGAGGATAGTGAAGTTTGGAAAAAACTTGTTCAATGAGGGAGCATTCTTCCTCAAGGAACTCACTGCTGCAGATTCTGAGTGCGCGTAGGAAAAAGCCTATAATTACACCACGTTTAGTTTTGGTGTCGTGGTGAGAGTAGAAGTGGAGAAGATCGTGTTGGTTGGTAGGTTTTCGATAGACTTTAAAACGAAGTTCATGGTCAGCTTTGCAGAGAAGAACATCAAGGAAAGGAAGAGTGTTGTCGACTTCTTCTTCTAGTGTAAACTGGATTGATGGCTCGACCTGGTTGAGCTTGTGTTGGAGAGCTTGAACGTTGAAGCGTCTGGGAGTTATGATGAGAATGTCAACATAACGAAGCCAGGTGACCGAAGAGGGAATAATAGTGGAAAATCGCTCGGTATTTTATACCATTTACTTCCATTCTGTTAGTGGGATGGAATGTGAAAGACCTGCCTAGTATGGGCCAACAGGCCTGCTGCAGTGTTCCTCCTTTCTTATGTTCTTATGAGAGAAAACAAGGGAACGGTAGGAGACTTTGAGTGAGGCGACCATCCAGCACCACCACTCGCACCATCACTGTTTTATGCTCAGTTGTTTCTTGATCTAACTTGTCGACTATTGACTTGTGAGGATTAGTGTCAAGTGCTTGTTTACAGTCCAGAAATATAAATTTCATCCGTCTGACTTAACCATTGTTATGGTGTCTTAGAACAGTAACTTCACGAGTCAACATTTACTTTATCTTAACACATACTGTATGTTCTTTATGACTCCATCCCTCTCCAGGTGTTACATCTCTCTCATTATTATCCTCAGCATTACTTTATATAGTATACAAGTCAAGGATACCAGGGCTGTAGTCCTGTATTTAAATCCTGTAACAATATTCGTCGTTTCCCTGCCTTGCCGAATGTGTTCGTCTCCATTGACTCACGTTATTTGTCTTCTTGTATGACCAATTCGGGTTTAGTGTCTTGTGAACGTTGTGTGTTTGTTAGTGGTTGACATTGTCGCTGATGCTGCTGCTGCTCCTCCTCCTCCTCCTCCTCCTCCTCCTCCTTCTCCTCCTGCTGCTGCTCCTCCTCCTCCTCCTCCTCCTCTACCGCCGCCGCCGCCGCCACCACCACCACAGGACTCAAGACGCCAACTCTTATTGCCTACGATGTGTCCAGTTACATTGCTGCATCTTAGTTCTTTCCCAGTATTAATGTTCAGTCTCTGCTGCACTTATCACTTCTTCACTGAGTCCTTGTATTCACCTATTTCTGGTTGCAACTGTTGAGACATAGCTCGTGTGCGGGCGGACGGGTTCGGCTGGCGGAAGGGGTCGTAACCCATGTTGGGGTCTACACTATTAGGATAGCAGACCTTCCTCTCCATTTGGGTTTAGGATACATCGCTCCCTTCTCCAGTCAAGATTAATGTTTACACTTCCTGTCGCCCATTTGCTGTGATGAATGTGTATACGCATGTGTATATATGCAACACACACACACACACACAGCCCCGGTGGCTAAAGCTCTTGCTTCACGCACGGAGGGCCCGGGTTCAATTCCCGGCGGGGCGGAAACATTTCAGAAGTGTTTCCTTACACACACACACACACACACACACACACACACACACACACACACACAACAGGCCTAGTGTCTAATCGACATGTGCCTAGGACAAAATGGTAACTAACAGAATCACTTTACCAAAGGCACTTGTCAATACATTCCTGACCTCCATTAAAAAAATGTGGAGTAGGGAAGTGTTCAGTTTGTGTGTAAGAGTGAGGTGCATGCGGATATTCATTACTCAAAACACTTTTCCAAGAAATTGTTTGTATGCCACCACTCGTTTTTTAATTTGTAAATTAAAGGTATGAGAAAGTTACCATTGTTAAACATCAAATAATTGTCGCTCTCAAATTCGGAGCTGTGCTTCTTCAATAAATATGTTCTTAGTACATGCTTGTGCCTTATTAATTTGTTGTGTGTGGCACTTTCTTGGTCTCAGTTGTTCTGTTGCTGCTACCTTACACTACCCTTCCTGCTAGGCACCAAACTGCCAGTATATACTGTTAGAAGAATTAGGTATGTGTAACAACAGGTGTTCAGTACTACGATAGTGAACACCTGCTCCTAGACTGAGGGACTGATTACCTCGTCTTGTCTTGATAAAGACACTAGTTGGCGAAACATCTTAAATAATAAAGATACCCAGTTATTGCACACGTGTTTAAGTCTTTTACTTATAGATATTGTATACCATTGATGTACACTGTTAGTTGCTTCTCTTAGAATGCCATAGTTTAGTTCATTTGTGGCCCGTCCATTCTCATCCTCCTTTCCCTGCACTCATCCTTGTGCCTTAGGGGTGCCGCGTTCTTCACTGGCGAGACAGTTCGACTCGCGATCGCCAGGTCTCGGGTTCAGCTCCCTGGCACAGAGAAACGTATGGACAAGCCTCAAAAAGTGTTTTAGAAACTGCAATCTTGATGAAATGTCATATACTGTGTAAGAAACATTTCCTCCTTGTGAGAAAACTCGAGTAGCTGTTGGAAATATTCAAGTCTTGGCAAAATGTACCTAATGATGTAAACTTAAAAAGTTATTTCCTTGATACACTGTAGAGGATTGGCTGGTGTTGAAGGCAGTCTTCTCTTGGTTCTGGCTCTCCCCCAAGCTCCCACTTTTCCTAGTCTCGCTCTAATTGAAATCGCCTAGGATCAAAAACTTTCTTTCAATCTTGTTTTCTCTGTAGGAATATATTTTTCTTCCTTTAATCGCCATAATATTCATGAGTTCAGCAAGTGGCCAGTGTTCCGTGGAGGCTACAACTGTCTCAAGGACTCCTGCTTTTCCTGCCTCAACCTTCCATTGTTTTGTGAACATTACGTTCATACCCACTTTTCATGTTTACTCATTTGTGTTAACTTGATGGAAAGCTTGCGTAAGTTAACAGTGTTAGCTTGCGTAAGTTAACAGTGTTAGCTTGCGTAAGTTAACAGTGTTAGCTTGCGTAAGTTAAGTGTTAGCTTGCGTAAGTTAACAGTGTTAGCTTGCGTAAGTTAACAGTGTTAGCTTGCGTAAGTTAACAGTGTTAGCTTGCGTAAGTTAACAGTTTTAGTTTGCGTAACTTAACAGTGTTAGCTTGCGTAAGTTAACAGTGTTAGCTTGCGTAACTTAACAGTGTTAGCTTGCGTAAGTTAACAGTGTTAGCTTGGTCTCTCTGATTATTATAAGGTTATGTAATTCTTTTAATAACTGTATTTTGTGCTCACTTCTTAATCGTCTGATCTTCAGAACACGCTTGACTTCCTGACCTGACCTGACCTGACCTTTGGTTTCTCCTCACCTTTTCTTCTGACCTACTTTCTCAACAATACACACAATGAGATCACATATCATTGAATTCTATTCTACAGAAGCTGTATTTATTCCTAACGGTTTAGCGCTCCCTGTGAATATAATAATTACCTGACTTCTAGTTTTGCTTCCCCTTTTATCTCGGTAATGACTTGATAATTTTCCTGGGCGGACAGAAACGTCATTTACAGTTTTCTCTCTCTCGAGTGTTTAGTTACATTGTGCTTCATGTAGAGTGTGGTGTATGCTTCATTATGATTCATACCTTGTGGGATGGTTGCTTGCAAGGGGGCGCAGGTTGTCACCTGTGAGTGAACTAGAAGAATTGTCTGTGCTTCCAGTAGGGAAAGTGAGTTTGCTCTCAGGGTAATAAATTGTTGATGGTAAGTGAGGTGTAGTGGTTGAGTGATTTTGTAGGTGAGGTGGAGTGGTTGAGAGTGATTTTGTAGGTGAGGTGGAGTGGTTGGGTAGGTGGGTATTACGGGTATGCAATTGGTTTGAGTGGATGTGAATGGTTCCATGAGTTTCAGAAGGAAGAAGTGGATGCTCCTCCATATCCTGGGTCCACATTTTTTTATCCGCTCTGTTATATTCTCCATGTTCATCATTCTCGTAGATAAGATCTGATCTACCTCATAGATCTTGTCAAAATTGTTTCTTATGGCCACTTATTTGCTCGTATCAGAATCATGTCCTGTACTAGGCACCTGATATTTGAAGCAGTGATGGCCGAGTGTCAGGGGATGACATGTCCACTGGCACTGGGCACCTGATATTTGAAGCAGTAATGGCCGAGTGGACTAAGGCGTCTCTGAATTTTGGCAGTCTTCCTGGGAGACTTGTTGAAATATCGGAGGTTCATTTCCCGGCCAGTCGCAGTATTGTTATTTACTTCAAAACACTGGTTTCCGGATGCATTACATGAACCAAACTTAATGTATGTGCACAAAGTAATACCTATGATTGGTAACCTGTGTGATTCTTCAACCTTAAGTAACCAAAATATTAATCATACTATTTAAAATAAAAAACTTAAAACAACCAGTTTGGTTTCTGAGCTGAATAAAATATTATATTGTGTTATCTGTGTGAGTGAGTTCCTCAGGTGTGTAGTAGTAGTTGTTACTAATTGTCAAAGGCACTTGTTGATAGACACTTGGCCTGTTGTGTACTCGCCTAGTTGTTGTTGCAGGGGTCGAGGCATAGCTCCTGTGTGTGTGTTGCACCGCTGTAATTATGGATCATTGCCAAATATGACATAACTTTTTCCTTCGACTTTTTTCAGCTACACTTGAATAAGATGGGGAAGGAGGAGTGAAGGTGTGTCGGGTGAGGGGGTATTGGGTGATGTGGGTGGGGGAGCTAGGTGATGGTTGCTGAGCGGCCCAGGGCAGCCATTACCACTAAAAAGATGGCTCCTCGCTGACGCTCAAAGTTCCTCACAAAGTGAACCATTTATAAAATAATTCTCATCAATATTGAGCTCTTATAAAACAACTTAATAGAACTTGGCTTCATTCATTACTTATTGAATTATTAATTTACGGTATTTTCATATTATATATAATTTTAAAGTATTTTTTCTGTAAGACGAGGGTAAAAATAGGATGCTAAACTGATTTTATTTTAAGTGTTTGTAAGTGAATAAGACTGGTGGCTGGGAAACTTGTGTCCTCAGCTTGATGCTAAAACACAGACGGGAGATGAAAAGTGAGAACTGTCTATAATGCATTTGGAAAGTTTGTATTGGCTTTGGGAATAGAAACTTAATGGTCATGATGGAAGTGGTAGTATGGGTGGGTCTGCTGGTGCTTGGGTCTGCTGATTGTGGTGTGGGTGGGTCTGCTGGTGGTGGTGATTGTGGTGTGGGTGGGTCTGGTAGTGGTTGTGGTGTGGTTGGGTCTGCTGATTGTGGTGTGGTTGGGTCTGCTGATTGTGGTGTGGTTGGGACTGCTGGTGGTGGTGATTGTGGTGTGGTTGGGTCTGCTGGTGGTGGTGATTGTGGTGTGGTAGGGTCTGCTGGTGGTGGTGATCGTGGTGTGGGTGGGTCTGCTGGTGGTGATTGTGGTGTGGGTGGTCTGGTAGTGGTTGTGGTGTGTTTGGGTCTGTTGATTGTGGTGTGGTTGGGTCTGCTGATTGTGGTGTGGTTGGGACTGCTGGTGGTGGTGATTGTGGTGTGGTTGGGACTGCTGGTGGTGGTGATTGTGGTGTGGTTGGGTCTGCTGGTGGTGGTGATTGTGGTGTGGTAGGGTCTGCTGGTGGTGGTGATTGTGGTGTGGGTGGGTCTGCTGGTGGTGGTGATTGTGGTGTGGGTGGGTCTGCTGGCGGTGGTGATTGTGGTGTGGTTGGGTCTGCTGGTGGTGATTGTGGGTCTGTTGGATGTGGTGATTGTGGTGTGGGTGGTTCTGTTGGATGTGGTGATTGTGGTGTGGTTGGGTCTGTTGGATGTGGTGATTATGTGGGTGGGTCTGCTGGTGATTGTGGTGTGGGTGGGTCTGCTGGTGGGTGATTGTGGTGTGGGTGGGTCTGCTGATGGTAGTGATTGTGGTGTGGTTGGGTCTGCTGGTGGTGGTATTATGGTGTGGTTGGGTCTGCTGGTGGTGATTGTGGTGGGGTGGGTCTGCTGGTGGTGGATTGTGGTGTGGTGGGTCTGCTGGTGGTGGTGATTGTGGTGTGGTTGGGTCTGCTGGTGTGATTGTGGTGTGGTGGGTCTGCTGGTGGTGGTGATTGTGGTGTGGTGGGTCTGCTGGTGGTGGTTGTGTGGTGTGGGTGGGTCTGCTGGGGTGGTGATTGTGGTGTGGTGGGTCTGCTGGTGGTGGTGTGTGGTGGTTGTGGGTCTGCTGGTGGGTTGTGATTGTGTGGGTGGGTCTGCTGGTGTTGTTGTGGTGTGGGTGGGTCTGCTGGATGTAGTGATTGTGGTGTGGGTGGGTTCTGTGGTGGATGTGGTGTGTATGGTGTGGGTGGGTCTGCTGTGTGGATTGTGGTGTGGGTGGGTCTGCTGGTGGTGGTTGTGATGGTGTGGGTGGGTCTGCTGGTGGTGGTTGTGGTGTGGGTGGGTCTGCTGGTGGTGGTTGTGATGGTGTGGGTGGGTCTGCTGGTGATGGTTGTAATGGTGTGGGTGGGTCTGCTGGTGATGGTTGTAATGGTGTGGGTGGGTCTGCTGGTGGTGTTGTGATGGTGTGGGTGGGTCTGCTGGTGATGGTTGTAATGGTGTGGGTGGGTCTGCTGGTGATGGTTGTAATGGTGTGGGTGGGTCTGCTGGTGATGGTTGTAATGGTGTGGGTGGGTCTGCTGGTGATGGTTGTAATGGTGTGGGTGGGTCTGCTGGTGATGGTTGTAATGGTGTGGGTGGGGTCTGCTGGTGATGGTTGTAATGGTGTGGGTGGGTCTGCTGGTGATGGTGTGGGTGGGTCTGCTGGTGATGGTGTGGGTGGGTCTGCTGGTGATGGTGTGGGTGGGTCTGCTGGTGATGGTGTGGGTGGGTCTGCTGGTAGGGTTTTCAAAAGAAGATTACGAATGACAAAGAATCACATTAGTTGCACAGGATAGGTCAACATGGGTTCACAACTGTTCGCTTCTGACCTTCGCAACTGCTGGACCGTCAAGACATGGTCTTTGATGCTCTTGAAGGCCGACAAAATGCAGATGTAACATACACCTACTTTGGAAAAGCCTTTGATAAGTGTGAGCATGGAGTAAGTGCGTACAAAATACGCGCAAAAGCAATACCTGCGAAGGTGGGCAGATGATTTTTTTTATTTCCTCACAAATATAACCCAGTAACCTAACTTCCTAGTAGGCAGAGTGAAATCATGGGATGCTACAGTGAAAAGTACTATCCCACAGTACTATCCCCAGTTTTCTTCCCCCATTCTCATTCCTGACATAAGCAGGAACATCAGTCATAGCACTATATCGTCCTCTGCAGACGATACTAGAATTTGTATGAAAGTCCAGTCCATTGAAGACACAACGAGCTTCCAAGCTGATATAAATCAAATCTTCCAGTGGGCCACTGACAAAAATATGATGTTCATTGAGGACAGATATTAGATATAATGCCATGGAAGATTGTAGGAAATAGAAGCAGAATCAGAATACAAGACAAACTGAAACTCACTCAATAGACTCTAAGTCAAATGTGAGAGACCTGGGAGTTGTAATGTCAGATCTCACGTTCAAGGAGCACAACAAAGTTATTATCGCAACTGCAAGAAAAGTGATAGATTGGATAACTAGAACCTTCGAAACAAGAAATGACAAGACAGTGATGATACTTTTCAAGTCAGTCGTTCTTTCTAGGCTGGAATTTTGCTGTGTACTAACGGCCTCCTTCAAAGCAGGCAAATTGCTGAGATAGGAAATATACAGAGAACCTTCACAGCTCATATAAACACAACACGGCACCACCTAAATTACTGGGAGTGTTTGAAGTCTAGAACTGTATACCTTAGAACGTAGGCGAGAAAGATTCATCACAATCTACACCTGGAAGATACTGGAGAGATTGTTACCAAACCTGCGCACCGAAATTATTACTAATGACCACAAGAGGCTTGGCAAATGGTGCAGGACATCTCCAGTGGAAAGCAGGAGAGTGATGAGTAAACCGAAACCAGAACTCTAAATGTTAAGGGACCAGGCTTTTCAACGCCTTTCCTTTATGCAGGAGGAGGATCACAAACCCATGGTGTCTTCAAGAAGAGGCTCGACAGATTCCTCAAAGCAGTTCTTGATCAATCGGGTTGTGGTGCATACGTTGGACTGCCGGTGTCGGGCACTAACAGCTTGATCGATAAGACCATCAACCAGGAGGCCTGGTCTGGGCCCGGGCTGCGGGGACGGTGATCTCCGGAAGTGACTTCAGGTGAACTTCAGGTACTGGTTTTGATAATTGTAGTGGTGGTGGTAGTGACCGCTATAGAAGAAGTAATCACTTTAGTGTTTCAACTCCTGTTTGTCCTACTAAATTAGTTGATATATATGATAGACCTCAGCACGTTTTAGTGGAAAAGTAACATTAACTAAATTTATCAGTGGTGAAAAGGCTGGTTTGGGGAAGAATGGGAGATATTTTTGAAGCCGCAGCTTGTGTTAGCTCCACATACGTCAGACTTTACTTAGACTTTATGGGCATCTGGATCCTATTCGATCCAGAGAGTTTAGATAGATGTATCGTCTGTGTAGGCAGTAAATAATTTCCGTACAGTACATTTTTCCGCTCTCATCTTTCTCTGGCATCTTAAAAAGGTGGCGAGTAGAGAACAATATTACAGAAGTGAGAACACAGTTTGTATAGTTCCATCACTGGCGGGACTAAAGCACTTCAGTGACGACTGTGGTTTGTTTCATATACAGTGAGAGTCAGGTCTACATCTTATGCTGGTGGTTTGACAAGTGTCTACTAAATCACACTTGTTGTGTGAAGGTATCTATATTAATTGCATAGTATGTTTGCTAATGAGTTTTATGGGTGTCTGAGGCTCTGTAGCAGAGATGTTGTCACTGACTACATTTATAACCTTATCATATTTGCCCTAGTCTGTAATGCATTCAAGAATTCCAGTACGTTCATTTTTACAGTGATAGAACTCGTGGCACCACATCCCTGGCTCGTGCCACCACATCCCTGGCTCGTGCCACCACATCCCTGGCTCGTGCCACCACATCCCTGGCTCGTGCCACCATATCCCTGGCTCTCTCCTCCCGCAAGTTACGTCCCAATAAACTCCCTATACTTCCTGGAAGCTACTCACGATCATACTATCACCTCCATAACACAGCAACCTATTGATTTCATTTAGAAATACTAATGCAATAAATACTTTTTGCATTGGACAGACGTATAGACAACGAAAAGGGGAATTGAATTTCCACTACGGTCTGGAGGTTAGCTTAATTTGGCGTTAGACTCGTTCTGGCTAACAAATGTAGATGTGTGGACTAACGTAGTGGTGAAGTTCATGCTGCTACAGCATATTGAAGAGGCAAACTACGCTCGTTTTTTCTTGGCATAAGCTTGGCCGAGATGCTGCCTACACACGTCGTAGTTGTAAGTTTAAAGCATCGCAAAGTTGTAGGAGTTCCTCCGACAGGGTCGAGCAATAACACACACACGAATATAAATATTGCAAGGTAAGGAAGTCCATATATTAGCAAGCATATATGTACCAAGGCGCACATTATCTCCTCAGCAAAAATGTCACTTTCATGAAACTTCGGCAAGTTAAAACGAATAGTTTGTTGTTTATACATGCAGACTCCGCCACTGATGTTGGACCACTGCCAGGTTGCAAAGAATTTCTAGAAATAATGTTTATAAATGATAAACAAATTTCATCTACTTATTGTTATTTGGACATGTTTCCATGTGATTTAATTATCAATTTCAGGCGGTTAGGCATAGAATCAAAAAGTTTTTTGACAGTGGATCAAGTACGTTTCTTGAATTTAGGTTTCTTTTATTTTCTCTGTCAGGCGTGACACTGATGATTGTTTTTGGAATTGAGCTTTGCTTTCATTTCATTCCAATAATTTTTAAAGGTAGTCAGCTGAGGTCTGCTCGCTGGTCACTGGATAATATTGATATCGATCAATTCTTGATCTGTTTTGACATGTATCACGGGACAGTGTGCCGTGCCTTGGGTCTTGTGAAGTGTGAGGAAATGTTCATTAAGTATATGTATGATATGTACAGACTCAGCACATGAGGTGCTATTCATTGAGTCCTTTTTAATACATTATATTCTACACTGTTGGGATAGCATGCGGGTTGAGCACATCACGGTAAGACGCGTAGGTTTGATGTGAACCTTGGTGAATGTGTGTAGTTGTTGTTTATGATAATTTGTCATGGTAGATGGTATGTTGCATGGTACTTTTACACTGTATTGTCGAGGCTACTGTAGTGAGCTAATGTTAGTGTAGTGGTTTGGTAGTGTTATTGAGGTGATAGCGATGGTTGTGGTTTGGCTGTTGGAGTTGTGGTGGGTGATGATTGGTATTATTGATGGTTGTGATATTATTGGTGGAGTTAGTGGTGGAGCAGTTAGTACTGGTAGAGACGGGTGGTGGTGGTGGGAGGGGTAATAACACTGACACGAACTTGACTCATCATCCAGTAGAGGTAGTTAAGAACACCTCTTATGTGCTCCGTTGTTAACTAAATGTGATGGTTACCCTGCAGTTCGTAAGCGAAGACCTGTAGCAGCAGATATTTTCCCCAGTCTCAGAAAATGCTGCCAGAAGAGGGCATGTTGAGGATAGTAAGTAACTTCTGGCTGGACTATATGTGGCCACAGTTGCCAAAGAAACCGGGTACTGCTAAATCTACCGAGTCGTAACTAAAAAATTATTTTGCCAAGAGACTGAAAAGTTAGTAAGCTATAAAGGTGGTAATATAGTGGCAGCTTGGGGAGCCGCATTCATAACAGTGGTGTGTCTTACGGGACAGCCCGTTTTCATAACCAGGTTAGGTAAGCCAATACCACGGGTGGGGTTCGAGACCCGCGTTGGAGCTTTGGTCACTCGACCGAGGCCTTCCGTGGCTTACCGGTCCACCCCTTTAAATTAAGTCATTACAACTCATAACCAGGGATAAGCTTCTAACCTATTACTATACTGGGCCCCTGTGTCCAAGAATCAAGTTTACACCATTTCTCCTAATACCATTTACCGCGTACTTGTTGAATGCATACATCTCGTCTGCAGTCGGTATAATATGACTGTGACAATTGAGATGTTGAAGAATACTCAGAACGTTGTTTACCTAAACCCGCAGCTAGTTGTCCACTTGAGTTGACTAGTTATTTTTGTTTAATGGTTTTAATTTAGGAAAACAAAGTTTGTGATGGTAATGAGAGGTTGTGGGTTGAATGATCAGGTGATGAGGGAGGGCAGTGTCTCACTCCATTATAACAAAATAAACTACTCTTCTGGACAGGTTATCACGTATTAATTTATTAGTGTATGTCCAGAAAATAATTTAGTAGTCGCCATAGTTTTGGTCACCCGAGGATGTGCTGATATAACACACGGTGTTACCTGCCTGGACTCGTGTTGCTGGCTTCAACACAGGACACATTAACACACTCTCTTGTGCTGAACACGTTGTGTGTGTTTCCCTTCGCGTGCATTGCGGGGGTCGAGTTGCTTTTTGCGCTCTTGCCCTTTGAATCCATATATGGGAAACAGTCATATGTCTGTGTCTGTCTGTCATATGTAGTGTGCGTAATGACCTATTCAGATTAGCGAGGGGGGGGGTGAATTCTGACTCTTGGTCTCGCATATTTTTTGTTCGGCTGATAAGAAAGTCTTGTCATATCTACTATTGAACCTCTGTATGGATTCTGCTTCCTCGTTGGCAGTGTAATATATGTACTCATGCCCTCCTGGCCATATTACGTCTCGTATGAGGAGCTTCAGTATTTTTGTTTATTTGTGATAATGTGTGTTTTTCGTTCCTGCAGTTAAAGAACAGTTCTTACATTCTTCATAGTTGTTCCCCTTAACTCAGGCAGCGGTCTCGAATCTCGATAGTTTCTCTTGCACTGTCTTGTTTCATTGTGTTCTACTAGACGAAGGTTCCGCGGCGGCGCTAACACGCAAGAATGAGTAGCACATCTGAGGTGTTATGAACGAGGTTTTGTCCAGCTTCCAGCCAGCCACTTAAGTATGTGTTACTACTGCGTCAAGGGACAAGCTTCCAGTAATGGTTACTATCATCGACACTTAAGTATGTGTTACTACTGCGTCAAGGACAAGCTTCCAGTAATGGTTACTATCATCGACACTTAAGTATGTGTTACTACTGCGTCAAGGACAACTTCCAGTAATGGTTACTATCATCGACTTAACGTTGTGTTACTACTGGTTGTTTACAACCTTCAGTATGGTTTTCATGGACATAAGACGTGTTATACCGTCAAGGGAAACAAGCTTCCAGTAATGGTTAAAAATCATCGTCTTGAAGTTTGCTGTTATTTTCACAGTTCAGTAATGGTTACTATCATCGACACTTAAGTATGTGTTACTACTGCGTCAAGGAACAAGCTTCCAGTAATGGTTACTATCATCGACACTTAATGTGTTACTATGGTAGAACAAGCTTCCGTAATGGTTACTATCATCGACACTTAAGTATGTTACTACTGCGTCAAGGTACAAGCTTCCAGTAATGGTTACTATCATCGACACTTAAGTATGTGTTACTACTGCGTCAAGGAACAAGCTTCCAGTAATGGTTACTATCATCGACACTTAGTATGTGTTACTACTGCGTCAAGGAACAAGCTTCCAGTAATGGTTACTATCATCGACACTTAAGTATGTGTTACTACTGCGTCAAGGAACAAGCTTCCAGTAATGGTTACTATCATCGACACTTAAGTATGTGTTACTACTGCGTCAAGGAACAAGCTTCCAGTAATGGTTACTATCATCGACACTTAAGTATGTGTTACTACTGCGTCAAGGAACAAGCTTCCAGTAATGGTTACTATCATCGACACTTAAGTATGTGTTACTACTGCGTCAAGGTACAAGCTTCCAGTAATGGTTACTATCATCGACACTTAAGTATGTGTTACTACTGCGTCAAGGTACAAGCTTCCAGTAATGGTTACTATCATCGACACTTAAGTATGTGTTACTACTGCGTCAAGGTACAAGCTTCCAGTAATGGTTACTATCATCGACACTTAAGTATGTGTTACTACTGCGTCAAGGGACAAGCTTCCAGTAATGGTTACTATCATCGACACTTAAGTATGTGTTACTACTGCGTCAAGGGACAAGCTTCATGTATTTGTGTGCAGTGGAAGTACAGGAGACGTGGGGCGGGGGGAGGTTCTATACCGTCAGAGGGAAAAACATTTTTATTGGTCAGTTCTGCTATTGGTGTTTTAATAAGAAAATTACATTAACGTTCTTGAAGTTTGCTGAAATTATTTTTCCAGTTCTTTATATCATTGCTGGTCATAATAAATCATCGTTCCATCCTCATTGTAAGTGACGATCAGAATGTGTGATCTTAGAGGCCTGGCACGCTGGAACGACACGCACGCACGCGCGCGCGACGCGCGCGCGCACACACACACACACACACACACACACACACACACACACACACACACACACACACACACACACACACACACACACACACACACACTAAGAATTATGAATGGATAGGCCTTTGAAAAAATACCTATCTATAACTTGAATTTCCATACATAATTGCAAAGGAACTAATATGCAGGTGTTGAAAACTATATTATATTATGTTGCAATATAGTGGATGGTATGTGGTGTGGAGAATGATGGGTGAACATGTATCATCCAGGACCGCTGTCATGCCTCCACCACTAGTACTGCCATTAACATGTTGCTTCACGCCTAGTTCATGTCGATGCCTTCACTCATGTTGCATTACGCTTTATTTCTAGTATACAGGGTGGGCCAAAAGTAGGCTTACAGTTGTTTCACTATTTCACGTTTACGATTTAATTTATGCAAACCATAATTCCAAACCAGTATTCCAATACTAAAGCAGTATTGGAAGTGTGAAAATGTCGAACAGGTGCAGGAGTT
>WNWK01000491.1:186816-241816 GCA_009830355.1 Cherax destructor
TAATGTTTCAACCTGTCTGCACACCACATGTGAAAAACATGCAGATTTTAACATCGTGTATTTTTACCGAGACACCCCCCTCCAAAATGTGGCACAAAAGTTTTTTAAAGGACTCACAAAACGTTTCAGTCTTGGAATCTTGATTAACCTACAAAGAGGTCAAGAAGGCCGTGCACCGCAAGTGTGTTTTAATTCGTTTATTTTTGGTCATATATTCATTTTTATAGGTTTATGTAACCCATCCTTATATGAAATTGTAAACTGGTAACGTTAATAAATTAACTCTGGGTAACATAAAAAGTGAAGTAAAATGAGAATGGAGTGAATATTCAACGATTGACAATAATCTACTTTTTTATATTTAAGTCAGTATTACTACAACACGTTCATATATTGTCCAGCAGTATTATATGTCTGGTTGTATATACTGTACCACGTGTCCCTTCCCTTCCCGTCCTTGTTATAAAATAATAATTTAGACACCTGTCCAAAATAGATTTGTTATTGTTCCTTATTATTATTATTATTTTTATTATTATTATTATTATTATTATTATTATTATTATTATTATTATTATCGAGGTATAATTGGCAGTGGAGTGGGGATGAAGTAAGCATCAGCCACTCTCCACATGTACAAATATCCTGGTCGTCATTGCTCTGTTGCCAGACTAAATAATCAAGAGTAAATAAATTAGTTTTAACTCGGAAGTTCCCTGTTGGTACATTAGATATTGTAGTGCCGCAGTGTGCAGAGCTTTTGTATGGCTGTTCTTATGGTCATTATTCGTGACAGCGATACTGAATTATACGATCTTTTAAGGAGTGTTCTTTGTGATAAGGTGACGTTATGTCATCATGTAATCTCTGGTAGAGGCTTTGGCTTGGGCTTCTGTGGTCTTTGTACAGTCATTAAAGTGCCCCAATAAAACTGTCCTTGTCGTTTATTGAGCCACTATGAACAGCAGTTCAACTTCTCCATCCCACTGTTGAAGCTCCGCTTCAAAACTGGGTCGAGAGCAAGATAAGAAGAATTGAACTCTATAATCTGAATTGAAATCAGACGGACTTGAAGCTAAGTGACACGGAATGATGTGTTGCTCAGAATTTACTGTCTCGGGGAGTCGTATGAGAATAAACGCTATATGATTGTCACGGTTTACGATATTCAATTCGTTTTGAAGTTTATTGCACGTCAGAGGATGAGAGGACCTTGCATGCCAACTTTCTGTGGCATACAAGTGTTGTGATGTGGCTGCCATCTTGCATGTTTAGTGTTTCCTGCGAGGTTGATGATGCACCCTAGTGTTTCCTGCGAGGTTGATGATGACCCTAGTGTTTCCTGCGAGGTTGATGATGCACCCTAGTGTTTCCTGCGAGGTTGATGATGCACCCTAGTGTTTCCTGCGAGGTTGATGATGCACCCTAGTGTTTCCTGGAGGTTGATGATGCACCCTAGTGTTTCCTGCGAGGTTGGTGATGCACCCTAGTGTTTCCTGCGAGGTTGATGATGCACCCTAGTGTTTCCTGCGAGGTTGATGATGCACCCTAGTGTTTCCTGCGAGGTTGATGATGCACCCTAGTGTTTCCTGCGAGGTTGATGATGCACCCTAGTGTTTCCTGCGAGGTTGATGATGCACCCTAGTGTTTCCTGCGAGGTTGGTGATGCACCCTAGTGTTTCCTGCGAGGTTGATGATGCACCCTAGTGTTTCCTGCGAGGTTGATGATGCACCCTAGTGTTTCCTGCGAGGTTGATGATGCACCCTAGTGTTTCCTGCGAGGTTGGTGATGCACCCTAGTGTTTCCTGCGAGGTTGGTGATGCACCCTAGTGTTTCCTGCGAGGTTGGTGATGCACCCTAGTGTTTCCTGCGAGGTTGGTGATGCACCCTAGTGTTTCCTGCGAGGTTGATGATGCACCCTAGTGTTTCCTGCGAGGTTGATGATGCACCCTAGTGTTTCCTGCGAGGTTGATGATGCACCCTAGTGTTTCCTGCGAGGTTGGTGATGCACCCTAGTGTTTCCTGCGAGGTTGGTGATGCACCCTAGTGTTTCCTGCGAGGTTGATGATGCACCATAGTGTTTCCTGCGAGGTTGGTGATGCACCCTAGTGTTTCCTGCGAGGTTGTTGATGCACCCTAGTGTTTCCTGTGAGGTTGATGATGCACCCTAGTGTTTCCTGCGAGGTTGATGATGCACCCTAGTGTTTCCTGCGAGGTTGGTGATGCACCCTAGTGTTTCCTGCGAGGTTGGTGATGCACCCTAGTGTTTCCTGCGAGGTTGATGATGCACCCTAGTGTTTCCTGCGAGGTTGATGATGCACCCTAGTGTTTCCTGCGAGGTTGATGATGCACCCTAGTGTTTCCTGCGAGGTTGATGATGCACCCTAGTGTTTCCTGCGAGGTTGATGATGCACCCTAGTGTTTCCTGCGAGGTTGATGATGCACCCTAGTGTTTCCTGCGAGGTTGATGATGCACCCTAGTGTTTCCTGCGAGGTTGGTGATGCACCCTAGTGTTTCCTGCGAGGTTGATGATGCACCCTAGTGTTTCCTGCGAGGTTGATGATGCACCCTAGTGTTTCCTGCGAGGTTGATGATGCACCTAGTGTTTCCTGCGAGGTTGGTGATGCACCCTAGTGTTTCACAATAATGTTCATACTGTGTACATCTTGGGGACATGGAATGGTAATTAGCAGATGATTACCTGGGAAGAGACTGGGTGTAGGAGTTACAAGATGCTGTGTTCACAAAATGTCGGTGTAGGCCGATCTGGGGTGGAGGTAACAGATGCTGGGAAGTAGATGGGTGTAGGGTACAAGAGCTGGGTGTAGGGGTCACACAAGATGCTGGGTGTAGGGGTCACACAAGATGCTGGGTGTAGGGGTCACACAAGATGCTGGGTGTAGGGGTCACACAAGATGCTGGGTGTAGGGGTCACAAGACACTGGGTGTACTGGACGGTATAATAAACAGGGGGACCGTGTTTTTTACTGCAATCACAAAGTACCACATCCATTACTGCTACTTCAACTACCATTACTACTAGTAGTACTACCATTACTACTAGTACTACTACTACTACCACCGTTACTACTACTACCACCACCGTTACTACTATTAATACCCCCACCACCACCACGTGTACGTGTACTCCAAGACGACAATCACTGTAGTATTATAAGCCAGGATTGTTATTAATGCAGGATAAAGCCAGCAGTGTGTTGCCACAAGCGTGGACTTGGTCATAGTATCTCTTCCCCATTAAGTAAACGAAGGCAGCAGCTGTCTTCCGAAATTGAACACAGATCCTTCTTTAGTAACTTCTGTTTTATTTAAATAATTATAATTTTAGTATTGCTTTTCGTGATTGTATTCGCCACAAATAATCACTAAAAGCAAAATTGAAATATAATCTTCAGTGTTTTAGTTAGTGTTGTTGGTTTAAGTTGAGTTAGAAACACTTGTATAAGACTTGTACCAGGGTGTTGCTACGTACAGGTAACATCCACATTTTCTCACTGGCGTTCTTATATAATCCATTTTAAATTATTCCTCTGATCTTTGATAGCTCTTACAGGTTTGTGTTGTGATATGACAGAATTGAAGAGACCAGTTTGCTTGCTGCCTTTCTCACCAGTATAACCTGACTCCTATCCTACAACGCCATATTATGGGAATTGTTGATAAATTCCATGGCTGGATTGATGGTGACGGCAGTCGCGCGAATCACATTTAAATTGATCTGTTAACATTTCTGATTCAGTTACATATGTTCAAGCGGTGTTCAATACTCTGTGGTCAATACTATGGTCTTGCGAGGAGTTAGTTCGTAATATTGCACCTGGGAAAGAATAACAGGGTAATATTTCTGGCATGTGTATACCAAGACAGTATTAACCTGCACTATGTATACCTTCATATTACTGGTGTATTATTTGCATAATATATCCATGTTCTCTTAGTACATTGTTACATATTATCCATGTTCTCTTAGTACACTTGTGTAGGGTGTTCATGTATCTTGGTGTTGGTAAGTAAGACACATAGGCAACAGTTAGGCATCTTTATTCCCAAACGTTTCGCCTACACAGTAGACTTCTTCAGTCGAGTACAGAAAGTAGGTTCCTGCCTACTTTCTGTACTCGACTGAACAAGTCTACTGTGTAGGCGAAACGTTTGGGAATAAAGATACCTAACTGTTGCCTAGTGTGTCTTACTTACCTACCTGTGGGTATTGTATATCATCTTGCGTTAGAAGATAAGATTTGTTCGGATTTTTAACCCAGAGCGTTAGCCACCCAGGATAACCCAAGTACGTAAGTCGGTGTATCATCGATGACTGTCTTATTTCCATTTTGGTCCTTTAGTCTTGTCCCCAGGATATGACCCACACCACTCGACTAACGTCCAGGTACCTACTTACAGCTAGGTGAACAGGGATAGCAGGTGTAAGGAAACACGCCCAACATTTCCACCCGTGTCGGGAATCGAACTACGGACACTCAGTGTGTGAAGCGAGAGCGGTAAATACCTTCACTTTGGCCCTTAAGTGTGTTAATGCTGGTACTCTTTTAAGTGTCCAGGTTCCCAGGTAGCAGTGCTGAGTCAGAGCCTCAGTGACACACTCGTCCACTGTGTCAACATGTTCTGCAACTTGCAGTTTGTTGTGTAAGTACTGTAACATAACGTGTGATGTGTGGGTGCTGCAACATGACATGTGATGTGTGGGTGCTGCAACATGACGTGTGATGTGTGGGTGCTGCAACATGACGTGTGATGTGTGGGTGCTGCAACATGACGTGTGATGTGTGGGTGCTGTAACATGACGTGTGATGTGTGGGTGCTGAACATGACGTGTGATGTGTGGGTGCTGTAACATGACGTGTGATTGTAGGTGCTGTAACATGACGTGTGATGTGTGGGTGCTGTAACATGACGTGTGGGTGCTGTAACATGTGTGGGTGCTGCAACATGTGATAATGTGTAGGTGCTGCAACATGTGATAATGTGTAGGTGCTGCAACATGTGATAATGTGTAGGTGCTGCAACATGTGATAATGTGTAGGTGCTGCAACATGACGTGTGAAGTGTGGGTGCTGCAACATGACGTGTGAAGTGTGGGTGCTGCAACATGACGTGTGAAGTGTGGGTGCTGCAACATGACGTGTGAAGTGTGGGTGCTGCAACATGACGTGTGATGTGTGGGTGCTGCAACATGACGTGTGATGTGTGGGTGCTGCAACATGACGGGGTGATGATGTGGGTGCTGCAACATGACGTGTGATGTGTGGTGCTGCAACATGACGTGATGTGTGGTGCTGCAACATGCGTGTGATGTGTGGGTGCTGCAACATGACGTGTGAGTGTGGGTGCTGCAACATGACGTTTGAGTGTGGGTGCTGCAACATGACGTTGATGTGTGGGTGCTGCAACATGACGTGTGAGTGTGGGTGCTGCAACATGACGTGTGATGTGTGGGTGCTGCAACATGACGTGTGATGTGTGGGTGTTGTAACATGTGTGATGTGTGGGTGCTGTAACATGACGTGTGATGTGTGGGTGCTGCAACATGACGTGTGAAGTGTGGGTGCTGCAACATGACGTGTGATGTGTGGGTGCTGCAACATGTATGAAGTGTGGTTGCTGCAACATGACGTGTGGGTGCTGCATGACGTGTGAAGTGTGGGTGCTGCAACATGTGATAATGTGTAGTGCTGCAACATGAAGCTTGACAGTTCTTGGCTTCATATCAAGTAAGGCCTCATTCAGAATATTGCGCAGTTCTTGTCACCGTGTTACATAATGTACATAAATTCTCTGGAAAATATGCCGAGGAGGATGACTAAGTTGATCCCATATATCATAAATATTTCCTACGACGATAGACTGAAGCATTGAATCTGCATTGAGGTGTGTAAATGCAAGACAGGAATAAATAAAGAGGATATAATGTGCTAAAAACATCGAACCAAGCTAAGACTCACAGCAGAAGGGGTTCAAGTTGGAAAAATTTGACTTAGAAAAGATATTGGAAAGCACTGATTTGGTAATACTTGTGGATGAGTGGAACAAATTCCTGAGTAGCGTCATTGAAGCGGAAACCTTGCGTAGCTTTAAAAATAGGTTAGACAAGTATATGAGTGGATGCGAGTTGGACTTGCCTAGCTTGGGCCAGTAGACCTGTAGTAGAGCTCCTTATGCTAACATATGTGGGTGCTGCAACATGTGACAACATAATGTGTAGGTGCTGCAATGTGAAGTGACATGTTGGTGCTGCAACATTATCAACATACTGTGTGGGTGCTGTAAACATGCATGTTGTAATCTGCCTCTCATACGGTCGTGGAAGGAGGGGTGGTGCTGCATGCTCAGTCATGCTGTGAGATCATTAGCATGCATGTATGGATCATTTCAGTAGTGTGGGGAAATGGCTGCCCACACTGCAGGGGTTCTCTGTGCCAACCCCGTACAAGATAAACTAAACCTTAGTCTTGGTTGGCAGCGTGTTACGGAGGTGCAACAAAGTTCACAACAAAGGCTATGTCAGATACCTATTAGAACGGCTCAGATGTAAAGCTTAGTAGGCCGAAGGCATCACCTTAATTGTGGGAGGTAATGCAAGATGGTTGCCTCCGTATATCGCTCTTCATTGTAATGTTTCGTTAATTTACATTAGGCATATTCTTAAATCATAATCCTTCAATAAATGGTTTAAATTTAGGTATATGCATGTAAAAATGCGAGCTCCTCAAGAGCGCTGGATTATCTGAAACACGGAAGGAAGCGCTAATCAGGAAGTAGAAAATATTAAGCTTAAGCCAGTTAAAATATCTACCAGTTCATCAGCTACTATTAGGAACCTGGTACAAAAACCCAAGCATGATTCTGTTACAAGTTCAGGAATATACACTATACCATGTGGGGGTGTGACAAAAGTATATGTGGGGAAAACTGTCAGATCTCTGGACATTAGGATCACAGAACACAAAAATGCTTGCAGAAATGATCGTAATAAGGCGTGTGTTCAACATAGGGACGATGTTGGACACCTCATGAAATTCAGTGAGTCACAAAATACGTGCTAAAGGGATAACTGGTAAAGTGGGCAGATGGATCTTCAACTTTCTAAGCAATCGAACACAAATAGTGGTAAACAGAGTTAAATCGGAAGCTGCCATAGTGAAGAGCTCTGTTCCACAAGGCACAGTACTCGCCCCCATACTGTTCCTCATCCTCATATCTGACATAGAGATGTAAACCATAGCACCGTATCATCTTTTGCAGATGATACTAGGATCTTCATGAGTGTCATCCATTGAGGACACGACAAATCTCCAAGAAGATATAAATCAAGTTTTGCAGTGGGCAGCGGAGAACAATATGATGTTCAATGAAGACAAATTCCATCTAATCCGTTATGGAAAACAAGAAGAAAAATAACGAACTGAGTATACTACAAACTCGAATCACACAATGGAGCGGAAAAGTAATTTGAAGGACCTGGGAGTGGTAATGTCTGAGAATCTATCTCACCTTCAAGGCTCACAACAGTGCCACTGTCACATCTGCGACGAAAATGATAAGATAGATAATGAGAACGTTCAAAACAAGAGATGCCAAGCCAATGATGTACCGGGCTGAGGGGCGTTGATCCCCGGAATACCCTCCAGGTAGCGACATCCATTCCCCCCCAGCGTCCAAGAGCCTTACGAGATGAGGAGATCCACTTTTCAAATCATGTTCATCCCACAAGAACACGCAGAGACGACTCGACACTCTCCCTTTGCCGGGTCACTATTTGGAGAAGACCCGGGCCGGATGTACCGGCGAACCTACAATAACAACAGACACTCTCCCATCGGGTAGCTCAAAACAGGTCACCAGCTGGAAAGGACCTGTGTTGATAACGACTTCCGCAAATCATCAACCTAATGTGTAAGAATATTACTGTTGTTTTTAGAAACCCGTTAAAGAATAAAAATGCACAATACGGTGGCTGGAACTACTTGAACCATTACTAGTTAATGGTACAAGTCTGACCGAAATGTCGTCACAAGTTTCTTTCTCCTATGTGGGGGTTATTTGTGTATTAAAGCCCGTTATTGTTTATATCCTAGACTTGTATTTTCGATCTCTGCTTCATATTTTAAGATTGAGTTCACAAAGTTCGCGGTGTGATGCTCGGTAGGAGGTAATAATGTATCACTATATATAAATATATTTTGTGTGGGAACCTGCACCTTGTATCCATGAGTCGTTATTACCCTCAGGCTTCTGCCCCCTCAGGCTCTCACCTGATTTATTGCTCCGATAATCGCATGTTTAGCATTAAAAATAAGACGCTGGAAATTAATCTGGTAAGGTTATTTTTGGTAATGCATTATGGTGGTGCATCGATTATGTTGGCTGTTACTGTGTCGGGCAGCATAAAGGGAAGCTCGCTGAGCATGTTATTTCAGCAGTAATAAACACATCACCAGGAAAAATAGCTTGGACCTCTGTGCTAGGTTAAACTTGGTGCGTTTTCTCTGCTCTTGGTGATCGTTTTCTATGGTGGTGCGCGTGTAGTCCAGGGGGTGCTGTGTGTGGCAGATAGTTGGAGGGCGACTCTAGTGCTGTTACTTCTCCTCTTCTTGGTGGACGAGTGCGTGCGTGTCTGGTAGAAGTTGGAGGTGGACTAGTGCTTATCTCTCCTCCCCTTCTTGGTGCAGTGTTGGAGTGCAGGTGCGAGAGACAATAAATTTGAAGTGGACTAGTGCTGTCACTCCTCCACTCCCTGGTACATTATCTCGTTATAAAAGCGTCACACTCAACTCAATACATTAACAACTTAAAATGAGAACGTAAAGTTTTAGCAAGAGTGATGTGTGTGGTTATTAGATATTAACGCTGGTAATTAGTAAGTGAACGTTGTTAACAAGTTTTGCTTTAAACGTGTTTTATGGAACATAAAATATAATTACTCGTGTAAATATGAAAATTAACCGTGGTTTATGAAAACAAAAAGCAGTGTTTGAGGTGCGAGTGAGTGAGCAAGTGAGTAGTGTATATAATAATACTTGCATGACAAACGTCTTGGTCTGAATTATGCAACACGAGATATTTTAATTCATAGATGAAAGCGCTGCCTTCAACCTAATACTGGCAGATGCAAATTACGTGTGGGAGGAAAGACGTGTGCGGCATGAGAATGACAGCTGTGTGTGTGTGTGTGTGTGTAAGAGAGTGAATGAGTGATCACTGATTTTTTTGAGAGTATGTCTGGTTCCTGACATCTTGAGCCTAGTACTTACTCTTCAAACTAAAATATTTGCTTCCAATATTTCCACACAAGGTTAATGCAACACCTCCTCCTACTCTGAAAATATAAAGGTACTAACCTGACATCCTTGTAACTCACCAGTGTTCTTAGATTACATGTATGTGCCTTTGTTCCTGGTCCTCTCACGGCAGTCTGACCCTATCCGTTCTGGTAATTGCTGTTATGTCTTGTAAGTCGTATTCATATCTTTTCAAGCCCTCTACCAGATTCGTCAGATTTAGTTCATTTTGTGTAATGTACACCACTCAGGTCTGGTAATAGTCTGGTTGCAACTTTTTGGACCGCTCAGAGGTTCCAAATGATGTTGATGAGTTGGGGCTCTATGCTGCCGCTGCTGATTCATACGAAATTCAAAATAATTTTGTATTGAGGTTCTTGACAATTATTCTATGATTCGCTATCCCCACAAAGGCTGCAAAAGTCGTACTATTGACTCGCTCTAGAGGCTACGGCATAAAGTTCGCTCACATCTTTTTTTTTTTTTTTCACTGATGTTCGTAATTTCCGACATCGTAGTTTTTACTTAGTTTCTAGTCTTCCCCCCACCCTCTCTCCCTCTACACATTACATAGCCTTGTATTTATTCAGATTGAACTCCAGCAGCTACTTGTCTGACAACCCACATAACCTAAGTCACCCCATAGGCCTCCGTCCTCTCCCGTTCATATTCTTATCAGTAGTTACATATTGTAAACAGTAGATTCCCTCTGGCAGGTTATTTACACATATCAAGAACAGGAGGGACCCTGGTACTAATCCTTGGGGAACCCCACTTCTTTCCTTCCCTCTGCCTGACACTTCATCTCGTCTTGTATTTCGGATACACCTTAATCCCCTGGAGGACCATAGGTCATGCAGTGTTACCCTGAAACTGAAAAAGTACTTCCCAACGTCATGTGTCTGACTCGTTCTAATTTTAGTTTCAATCAGTGTCACCTTGTTCCTAGCATACACATTTCAAACGCATATAATTCATTAGAGTATCTTGTACATCGTAATCATGTCTTCCCTAGTCCTTATCTAAAGTCAGGTTTAGTTTCTATAATCTCAGTGTAAAACCCTTTATATGGTCTGGAATTAATCTACAAACTTGCGGAGTTTTCCAAGATGCTCAATATTCTTGTCCAGGTTACAGTTGGAAGGTGATGCTAGTCTTCCTTGTGCTGCCTAAGTTACATAGTGTGGCGTATGAGGCTCAATCTTGGATCCTTTTCTTTAGTCGATATTTGCAGTTTCTCTACTCTTATTCAGTGTTTTATTTCTGGTCTACCCTCTTTTTCCTTGATCTTCATGCATAATATAACACAACTGTACAGCTTGTCTGTAGAATTGTGCTTCTTACTGTCTTCTGTTTGTTTTGTTCAGTATTGTTAATGGTTCGGTGGATCATCGTGCCCGTGGCTCGCCCTCGTACCTGTGATGTACGTGTGATGTACGTGTGATGTCTCGTGTGATGTACGTGTGATGTCTCGTGTGTGCGCGACGCGCGCGCATGTGGGCATGCCATTTACGTTCATCAGGGAAAGTGCTGTTACTTTAGGCAACCTACTTGTTACTCTAACCTATTCTGACACTTCCTTTAGTGCAGTCTGCTTGTTTAAGAGTATTTTGTCTTCTTAGTTCCTTCAGCAATATACAAGTTTCGTTCACTTGTGTATTGAGTGTTGCTCTTAAACATGGTCGGCTTTTCTTTCTAGAATAAGTGAACGCATCCTCCAGTGTAAACAGTGCATAAACCAACGTCTTCTGGGACTACGGTATGTCCCTCGCTGTCAGATATCACTTGTTATTTATTAATTGTTGGTTTAATTACATGTATATATATAAGTTAATTTAAGGTATTCTAACGTACAAATTTTTTTTGTAGTTTTGGTGGGATATAAATTAAATAAAAGCATGTGAAAACTTTGGTAGTGTTTGGGCGACGGTTTAAAACCCTGAGAGTAACTAAGAGGCCAGCTGGCTACCTCGTACCTTCAGTCACTTGCTGTCCAGCCTCAGAGACGATGTTACTTACTGTCATACAGTAAGTACAGGCGAAACGTTTCGCCAATCAAGTTACCAGTGTTGCACACGTTTCATTTATCATTTGTTAAGTGTATATAGTTATTGTTGCTGAATGTAGTGGGTCCCCATTCAAACACAACTGTTGCTTAAATACTGAGCACTTCATCCTGCTGCCGCTGCTGCCGCTGCTGCTGCCGCTGCTGCTGCCGCTGCTGCTGCCGCTGCTGCCGCTGCTGCTGCCGCTGCTGCTGCTGCTGCCGCTGCTGCTGCCGCTGCTGCTGCCGCTGCTGCTGCCGCTGCTGCTGCCGCTGCTGCTGCCGCTGCTGCTGCTGCTGCTGCTGCTTCTTCTTCTGCTGCTGCTTCTTCTTCTGCTGCTGCTTCTTCTGCTGCTGCTGCTTCTGCTGCTTCTTCTTCTGCTGCTTCTTCTTCTGCTGCTTCTGCTGCTTCTGCTGCTTCTTCTTCTGCTGCTTCTTCTGCTGCTTCTTTTGCTGCTGCTGCTGCTGCTTCTTCTGCTGCTTCTTTTGCTGCTGCTGCTGCTGCTTCTTCTGCTGCTTCTTTTGCTGCTGCTGCTGCTGCTTCTGCTGCTTCTTCTTCTGCTTCTGCTGCTGCTTCTTCTGCTTCTTCTTCTTCAAGATGATTTATAGAGAGTAGTTAAGAGGGAAAGATTTATGGGAATGATTAAGAGAACAAACTTTGTCAAAAGTTTCACTTATGTGTCATTTTCAATTCTGGTATGAGGCTTGTGAGCCATTATTAGTCGTGGCTGAATGACTTGTGACGAATAAGATCTCTTAACACGTGATATATCTCGTAGTAGTTCGAGTATCATCGTGCGTTTTGGTTGTTAAGATTAGGCTTCCTAAATTAGAAAGGAAATAGTACAGGAACAAGATTCGTCAAGAAACACAATAAAGGTAAGTGTTCATCAAACAGAAGAGCAATACTGTCATAGTGCAAAAGGTTTAACAGACATGTTTCACACGTGTAACGGAGGGTAGTATCCCTGAATGGTTGTTTTTTACTATTCTGGGATAGGTGCACCTAGTACTATCACTTCGTAGGAATTACAAGCTGTTGACGAGAGGAGTGGTAGTTATGTAGGTGATGGTGGGGTGTTTATACCTTTGTGGTCATTGATATTTCTCTCTCTCTCTTTCTGTTAGTGTGTGTGTGTGTTTATCTAGTAGTAGTTACTATTAGTCAGTGTGTGACTATCTCAGTAGTGAGTGTTTTCAAATAATTACGGTATCTTTAACGTTTTTTTTCCTCTAGAAACGAGAATGTTGCAAATTATCTTCAAATATTGAAATGAGATGGCGTAAATTATAAAATGTGTGGGAGATTACTTGGGACAGCTGCAATTATCCGAGCAATACGCTGCAATATCCTCCTCTCAGAATGTATAATTATTTATTTAATTCTACCAGTATATTTGAATGTTGTTGGCTAGTAACATTGATAACTAAGTAACGCAGAACGAAACTAACGAGTTAAAGGATGCACATCAGCGGTGGTGTTAGCTTAATTATGACATACACTATACTGATAGTGTAAACAAAGAGAAAAATATACACAGTATATACCAACAATAAAAACTAAATATATCTACACTACAGCATTTCAGATCAAATACAATCTGTGTGATGCACCTTCCTGTGGTACGGGAAGGTGTACCACAGGATGTGTGGGTGTAACTACATAAACAAGAATAACTGGTGTGAGGTTTGCCTTGCCTGCACGGATTTTGAGCGACTTTACCAGTGTTTGTTGGTGTTCTAGTGTCATAACTATTATATAGACGTCTTTAGTGTGTGTGGCGACCATCTCATAGCACTAGGTCATCTCTGCCTCTACCAAACTTTCAATATATTCCTGATTTTATATCAGGAGGACACGTAAACCCTCTACAGTCCCCCACGAGGACACGTAAACCCTCTACAGTCCCCCACGAGGACACGTAAACCCTCTACAGTCCCCCACGAGGACACGTAAACCATCTGCAGTTCCCCACGAGGACACGTAAACCCTCTACAGTCCCCCACGAGGACACGTAAACCCTCTACAGTCCCCCACGATGACACACAAGCCCTCAGCAGTCCACCACGAGGACACGTAAACCCTCTGCAGTTCCCCACCAGGACACGTAAACCCTCTGCAGTTCCCCACGAGGACACGTAAACCCTCTGCAGTTCCCCACGAGGACACGTAAACCCTCTGCAGTTCCCCACGAGGACACGTAAACCCTCTGCAGTTCCCCACGAGGACACGTAAACCCTCTGCAGTTCCCCACGAGGACACGTAAACCCTCTGCAGTTCCCCACGAGGACACGTAAACCCTCTGCAGTTCCCCACGAGGACACGTAAACCCTCTGCAGTTCCCCACGAGGACACGTAAACCCTCTGCAGTTCCCAACGAGGACACGTAAACCCTCTGCAGTTCCCCACGAGGACACGTAAACCCTCTGCAGTTCCCCACGAGTACACGTAAACCCTCTGCAGTTCCCCACGAGTACACGTAAACCCTCTGCAGTTCCCCACGAGTACACGTAAACCCTCTGCAGTTCCCCACGAGGACACGTAAACCCTCTGCAGTTCCCCACGAGGACACGTAAACCCTCTGCAGTTCCCCACGAGGACACGTAAACCCTCTGCAGTTCCCCACGAGGACACGTAAACCCTCTGCAGTTCCCCACGAGGACACGTAAACCCTCTGCAGTTCCCCACGAGTACACGTAAACCCTCTGCAGTTCCCCACGAGGACACGTAAACCCTCTGCAGTTCCCCACGAGTACACGTAAACCCTCTGCAGTTCCCCACGAGTACACGTAAACCCTCTGCAGTTCCCCACGAGGACACGTAAACCCTCTGCAGTTCCCCACGAGGACACGTAAACCCTCTGCAGTCCCCCGCGAGGACACACACACCCTCTGCAGTCCCCCGCGAGGACACACACACCCTCTGCAGTCCCCCACGAGGACACACAAACCCTCTACAGTTCACCACACAGCACCCATCAACCACCATACAGGCTGAGGACCTGCCATCAACCACCATACAGGCTGGGGACCTTCCATTAACCATCATACAGGCTGAGGACCTGCCATCATACAGGCTGAGGACCTGCCATCATACAGGCTGAGGACCTGCCATCATACAGGCTGAGGACCTGCCATCATACAGGCTGAGGACCTGCCATCATACAGGCTGAGGACCTGCCATCATACAGGCTGAGGACCTGCCATCATACAGGCTGAGGACCTGCCATCATACAGGCTGAGGACCTGCCATCATACAGGCTGAGGACCTGCCATCATACAGGCTGAGGACCTGCCATCATACAGGCTGAGGACCTGCCATCATACAGGCTGAGGACCTGCCATCATACAGGCTGAGGACCTGCCATCATACAGGCTGAGGACCTGCCATCATACAGGCTGAGGACCTGCCATCATACAGGCTGAGGACCTGCCATCATACAGGCTGAGGACCTGCCATCATACAGGCTGAGGACCTGCCATCATACAGGCTGAGGACCTGCCATCATACAGGCTGAGGACCTGCCATCATACAGGCTGAGGACCTGCCATCATACAGGCTGAGGACCTGCCATCATACAGGCTGAGGACCTGCCATCATACAGGCTGAGGACCTGCCATCATACAGGCTGAGGACCTGCCATCATACAGGCTGAGGACCTGCCATCATACAGGCTGAGGACCTGCCATCATACAGGCTGAGGACCTGCCATCATACAGGCTGAGGACCTGCCATCATACAGGCTGAGGACCTGCCATCATACAGGCTGAGGACCTGCCATCATACAGGCTGAGGACCTGCCATCATACAGGCTGAGGACCTGCCATCATACAGGCTGAGGACCTGCCATCATACAGGCTGAGGACCTGCTATTATCTGGGGCAACTGAATCTGAATGATCAAATTTTGAAAGGTTTATATCCACGTTTATCGTCTTGCTTTTTGATAGTGGCACGTTCCTTAATGGTAACGTTCCTTGATAATGCTCCTTAATGTTAACGTTCCTTAATGCTAGCGTTCCTTAATAACGTTCCTCGTTAACGTTTCTTAATGTTAACGTTCCTTGATAACGCTCCTTAATGTTAACGTTCCTTGATGTTGACGTTCCTTGATAACATTTCTTGATGTTAACATTACGTGATGTTAACATTCCTTGATGTTAACGTTCTTAGATAATGTTCCTTCATGTCAACGTTGCTTGGTGTTATCAACGTTAAGTAAAAGGACACAATTGCAACTAATGTGACATTTTATTGTGGCAACGTTTCGCTCTCCAGGAGCTTTCTCAAGTCGTAACGGCTTGAGAAAGCTCCTGGAGAGCGAAACGTTGCCACAATAAAATGTCACATTAGTTGCAATTGTGTCCTTTTACTTAACATATTGTCGGTAATTCTACCAATATTATTACGTTATCAACGTTGCTTGGTGTTATTAACGTTGCTTGGTGTCATCAACGTTGCTTGGTGTCATCAACGTTGCTTGGTGTCATCAACGTTGCTTGGTGTCATCAACGTTGCTTGGTGTCATCAACGTTGCTTTGTGTCATCAACGTTGCTTGGAGTCATCAACGTTGCTTGGTGTTATCAACGTTGCTTGGTGTCGTCAACGTTGCTTGGGTCATCAACGTTGCTTGGTCATCAACGTTGCTTGGTGTCGTCAACGTTGCTTGGTGTTATTAACGTTGCTTGTGTCATCAACGTTGCTTGGTGTCATCAACGTTGCTTGGTGTCATCAACGTTGCTTGGTTATCAACGTTGCTTGGTCATCAACGTTGCTTTGTGTCATCAACGTTGCTTGAGTCATCAACGTTGCTTGGTGTCATCAACGTTGCTTGGTGTTATTAACGTTGCTTGGTGTCATCAACGTTGCTTGGTGTCATCAACGTTGCTTGGTGTTATCAACGTTGCTTGGTGTCATCAACGTTGCTTTGTGTCATCAACGTTGCTTTGTGTCATCAACGTTGCTTGGTGTCATCAACGTTGCTTGGTGTCATCAACGTTGCTTGGAGTCATCAACGTTGCTTGGAGTCATCAACGTTGCTTGGAGTCATCAACGTTGCTTGGAGTCATCAACGTTGCTTGGAGTCATCAACGTTGCTTGGAGTCATCAACGTTGCTTGGAGTCATCAACGTTGCTTGGAGTCATCAACGTTGCTTGGTGTCATCAACGTTGCTTGGAGTCATCAACGTTGCTTGGTGTCATCAACGTTGCTTGGTGTCATCAACGTTGCTTGGTGTCATCAACGTTACTATCCTGGTTTTGGTACAACATTGTTTACATCTCACACATGACTTGTTCCTACTTTACTTAACTCTTCCTCCACCTTCCCATTCTCTCCTTACTTCCTTCACTCTTTTCCTCCATTACTCTGTGTGTGCCTCCCTTCACTCTCCCTTCTTCCCTTCTCTCTTGCCTCTCTCTTCTTCTCTCCTTGTCTCTCTCCTTCCCTTCTCTCATTGTCTCCCTCCCTTCTCTCCTTGTCGCTCTCCTTCCCTTCTTCTCTCCATGTCTCTCTCCTTCCCTTCTTCTCTCCTTGTCTCTCTCCTTCCCTTCTTCCCTCCTTGTGTGCCTCCCTCTCTTGCCTCTCCCTTCTTCTCTCCTTGTGTGCCTCCCTCTCTTGCCTCTCCCTTCTTCTCTCCTTGTGTGCCTCCCTCTCTTGCCTCTCCCTTCTCTCCTTGTGTGGCTCCCTCTCGTGCCTCTCCCTTCTTCTCTCCTTGTGTGCCTCCCTCTCTTGCCTCTCCCTTCTTCTCTCCTTGTGTGCCTCCCTCTCTTGCCTCTCCCTTCTTCTCTCCTTGTGTGCCTCCCTCTCTTGCCTCTCCCTTCTCTCCTTGTGTGCCTCCCTCTCTTGCCTCTCCCTTCTTCTCTCCTTTGTGCCTCCTCTCTTGCCTCTCCTTCTTCTCTCCCTTGTGTGCCTCCTCTCTTGCCTCTCCCTTCTCTCCTTGTGTGCCTCCCTCTCTTGCCTCTCCCTTCTCTCCTTTTGTGCCTCCCTCTCTTGCCTCTCCCTTCTTCTCTCCTTGTGTGCCTCCCTCTCTTGCCTCTCCCTTCTTCTCTCCTTGTGTGCCTCCCTCTCTTGCCTCTCCCTTCTTCTCTCCTTGTGTGGCTCCCTCTCTTGCCTCTCCCTTCTTCTCTCCTTGTGTGCCTCCTCTCTTGCCTCTCCCTTCTCTCCTTGTGTGCCTCCCTCTCTTGCCTCTCCCTTCTTCTCTCCTTGTGTGGCTCCCTCTCTTGCCTCTCCCTTCTTCTCTCCTTGTGTGCCTCCCTCTCTTGCCTCTCCTTCACTTCCTGCAGATCGCTAATGCATTCACCGTCTCCTCTTAACCGGTTTTATTGTACTGTTTTCCTGCGTAATTGTTCAACACATACAGTATGTCCGTCTGTATTTTTACCCATAATCAGAGTACACGTCGTGGTAACCAGTTAGGGTACACGTCGTGGTAATTAGTGAGGGTACACGTCGTGGTAATTAGTGAGGGTACACGTCGTGGTAATTAGTGAGGGTACACGTCGTGGTAATTAGTGAGGGTACACGTCGTGGTAATTAGTGAGGGTACACGTCGTATCAGTGAGTAACGTCGTAAAGTGAGGGTACACGTCGTGGTAACCAGTGAGGGTACACGTCGTGGTAATCAGTGAGGGTACACGTCGTGGTAATCAGTGAGGGTACACGTCGTGGTAATCAGTGAGGGTACACGTCGTGGTAACCAGTGAGGGTACACGTCGTGGTAATCAGTGAGGGTACACGTCGTGGTAATCAGTGAGGGTACACGTCGTGGTAATCAGTGAGGGTACACGTCGTGGTAATCAGTGAGGGTACACGTCGTGGTAATCAGTGAGGGTACACGTCGTGGTAATCAGTGAGGGTACACGTCGTGGTAACCAGTTAGGGTACACGTCGTGGTAACCAGTTAGGGTACACGTCGTGGTAACCAGTGAGGGTACACGTCGTGGTAACCAGTGAGGGTACACGTCGGGGTAATTAGTGAGGGTACACGTCGTGGTAATTAGTGAGGGTACACGTCGTGGTAATTAGTGAGGGTACACGTCGTGGTAATTAGTGAGGGTACACGTCGTGGTAATTAGTGAGGGTACACGTCGGGGTAATTAGTGAGGGTACACGTCGGGGTAATTAGTGAGGGTACACGTCGGGTAATTAGTGAGGGTACACGTCGTGGTAATTAGTGAGGGTACACGTCGTGGTAATTAGTGAGGGTACACGTCGTGGTAATTAGTGAGGGTACACGTCGTGGTAATTAGTGAGGGTACACGTGGTAATCAGTGAGGGTACACGTCGTGGTAACCAGTGAGGGTACACGTGGTAATTAGTGAGGGTACACAACGTGGTAATCAGTGAGAGTACACAACGTGGTAATCAGTGAGAGTACACAACGTGGTAATCAGTGAGAGTACACAACGTGGTAATCAGTGAGGTACACAACGTGGTAATTAGTGAGAGTACACAACGTGGTAATTAGTGAGAGTACACAACGTGGTAATTAGTGAGGGTACACAACGTGGTAATCAGTGAGGGTACACGTCGTGGTAACCAGTGAGGGTACACAACGTGGTAATCAGTGAGGGTACACAACGTGGTAATCAGTGAGAGTACACAACGTGGTAATCAGTGAGGGTACACAACGTGGTAATTAGTGAAGATACTTGATAATCAGGATACATAATCAGTGAAGATACTTGATAATTAGGATACATAATCAGTGAAGACACTTGATAATTACGATACATAATAAGAGGATACTTGATAATCAGGATACATAATCAGTGAAGATACTTGATAATCAGGATACATAATCAGTGAAGATACTTGATAATTAGGATACATAATCAGTGAGGATACTTGATAATCTGGATACATAATCAATGAGGATACTTGATAATTAGGATACATAATTAGTGAAGATACTTGATAATTAGGATACATAATCAGTGAATATACTTGATAATTACGATACATAATAAGAGGATACTTGATAATCAGGATACATAATCAGTGAAGATACTTGATAATCAGGATACATAATCAGTGAAGATACTTGATAATTAGGATACATAATCAGTGAAGATACTTGATAATCAGGATGCATAATCAGTGAGGATACTTGACAATCAGGATACATAATACTCTTGTCTGACTCGTTGCCACATTTTTTCCGAGGTTATTGATGGCAATGTTTTTCTCTGCAGACATAACATTGTAAAGTATTTTACATTTAAAATTTCCATATATTTTCCAGGGATACACTTAGTGTTGTACACTGATACACTTAGTGTTGTACACTGATACACTTCACACCTTGTTACAAGGATACACGGTACAGTGTTGTACACTGATACACTCTTATATATGCTCTTACAACTTGTATCTTAAAGTAACTTCACACACACACACCACACACACACACACACACACACACACACACACACACACACACACACACACACACACACACACACACACACACACACACACACACACACACACACACACACACACACACACACACACACACACACACACAGGTTGAGGGAAATAGGACTAACAACACTGGAGGAAAGAAGGGTCAGAGGAGACATGATAACGACATACAAAATACTGCGGGGAATCGACAAGGTAGACAGTGACAGGATGTTCCAGAGAGGGAACACAGAAACAAGGGGACACAACTGGAAGCTGAAGACTCAGATGAGTCAAAGGGATGTTAGGAAGCATTTCTTCAGCCACAGAGTAGTCAGGAAGTGGAATAGTCTAGAGAAAGATATAGTGGAGGCAGGACCCATACATAGTTTTAAGACAAGGTATGATAAAGCTCATGGAGCAGGGAGAGCAGAGACCCAGTAGCGGACAGCGAAGAGGCGGGGCCAGGAGCTGAGTCTCGACCCCTGGAACCACAATTAGGTGAGTACTCACAGAGACACACACTCGCTATTATTGAGGTTGTGCATGTACGGCCACGGTAACTAATATTGTCTGCCATATTGGACATGAAGCGACATTGCCGACCACATACATATACCTGGCTTATATTTAATATTTTTCTTATTTTTCTAAGGCTCTACAATGGTTATGGCTTGTAGCAGTGTTAATGTAGTGAAGTGGAAGATAAGCTAAATGAAAGACTATAGAGACTGTTGATGTAATGTGTAAGATGATGAGTCTAGCCTAACATTCTACTAGGTTGTTGATGGACGAAAATTAAGATTTCTGGCGAAAGGCAGAAAGACTGGGAGTCAACACCAACATTACCTCGAGGTATGAGGTACCTTGATGCTGCTGAAGGGATCCTAGTCTAAGCAGTTAGTTATCCTCCCGTTCCTTGGATAAACCCATTTCCCAGGCGCTGTATGATCCCTACAAGTGTATGGTTTCCCATAATAATAATAATAATAATAATATTATACAGGAGTGTAGTGAGGATGTCAAACATTTCCAACCGGGTCTGAACTCTGCCATTAATTTATTTTTTCAATACAAGAAACGTATCCATATCCTAATAAAAAATAATTATTCCCTGTTATTACAAATAAAATACCCATTTGTAATTAACGACTGTTTGGGATACTGAGTAAAATCTCATTTTTCAGATTTTTATTATATTAAATATATTAATATAAAAGCATATAATCTGAATAAAAACATATAATCTAATATTCTGTGTAAAAACATATATTTACACAATCATAGTACAATAAAATATCACAAGCAAATCATATACTTAGTGATGTGTCAAGTCGCTGCCAACTTCGTGTCACGCAGGACACTGCCATACCTCGTCATGATACTCCTTCTCCACCGTGTCCTCAGACACCCTTATCTCTGTTACACACACCATCGCTCAGGGTCACTCACGACACCTTCTCTGTGCCACATGGCACGCCCCCTGCATCATGAACCATTCTCTATTACAATCCTGTACAACGCGTCTTGACCTACACCAAATACACGACAACTTGTGTCGTGCCACCGTCACAAACTCCCTGCATACACCACTAAAACCCTGACACTCCGGTTAACAATCTCCGGGTACAGTCTCGGGTACAGTCTCGGGTACAGTCTCGGGTACATCGTCGCAGGTACATAGTAGATTCTGGTGACCTCGCCTCTCTCCTTGTTGTAGGCTATCACCAGCACCACACTGCATGAGTCTGCAACATATTTGTAAAAAAGTTTTAAGTTATACCATGATTAAGGAAAGATTCTAGACTTCACCTTACGAAACAGACAAAGCAAATGCGATAGTAATTATGGACAAGGTAGATTATAGTTGAAAACCTTAAACCTAGCATGTTGTGCCAGTCCCAGCGCCCAGTCTCTATAATGTGATTACTGAAACAAACCTAGCCAGCTCTCTGTCCCAGCGTACAATGTGTTTACAATGTGATTACCGTAACAAGAACACAATAAAAAGTTTTAAACGCAGCTTGTATGCTTGCTTATCTTCAAATGGTAATGAGCTGGTGTGAATGTTTCCAATCCTGGCTGTAATACCAGATAAGTGTGTTTCGTGTTCTTGGTTTGGTTGATTGGAATAAGCGGGGGTATTTTAATGATCCCTTTCGTTAGAGCGTCGTCAGTACGTTGTAAGTATATTATGAGCGGCAGCAGTGTCAACTTGACTCTGGCTTCTGCAGCACTTGTCACACTACATGACACGCTCAGGTTTCCCTCAATCTTTAGTTTTTCGTTCTCTTGAATCTTCACCCTTAATGGAGTCTCCCCTTTCTCTTTTCCACTACTTTTCTCTTTTCACAATGCTTTCATTGTGTTCCGCGTTTTCATTACCCAGGTAGTTAATGTTTTTCCCATTTTTTTTATTACTCACTTACCATTTCAATCTCTGGTTCCATTTCCCTTCCCTCTTCTTATTTCTATTTCATCCCTCTCCCTCGTCTTCGTCTAGATCACTTTGCTTCCTCTCTGGCTGAGGAAGCGTTCCATCTTCATTTACTTTCCTCTTCCCGTTTCCTGTTCTTCCTCTGGTTCTGCGTTTTTCACCTCCATTTTAGCCGTCATAGTTGTCCAGTGAGAAACAACAATGTTTTCATTCCCGCTATAAAAGCACTCAGCGCGTAGCTGTTTTTACTTTCTTTACTAGTATAAAGAAAGCGTTGAGTGAGGAACAGTTTTACCTGCCACCTTCTTAAGGATTACTCTGTGGGGTGATTTATTGAACCTGCTCACGGGGACACTTGGCTCGTTACCACTGTGAGGACTCAGTACAGACTGAGGAACCAGTCTCCACCAGGTGGGTAGGTAGCATGTCTCATGATGGAGGGAGGAACCAGGCTCCACCAGGTGCTCAATAGGTGGGTAGGTAGCATGTCTCATGGTTGTTGGAGGGAGGAACCAGGCTGCACCAGGTGCTCAATAGGTGGGTAGGTAGCATCTCATGATTGTTGGAGGGAGGAACCAGGCTCCACCAGGTGCTCAATAGGTGGGTAGGTAGCATGTCTCATGATTGTTGGAGGGAGGAACCAGGCTCCACCAGGTGCTCAATAGGTAGGTAGGTAGCATGTCTCATGGTTGTTGGAGGGAGGAACCAGGCTCCACCAGGTGCTCAATAGGTGGGTAGGTAGCATGTCTCATGATTGTTGGAGGGAGGAACCAGGCTCCACCAGGTGCTCAATAGGTGGGTAGGTAGCATGTCTCATGGTTGTTGGAGGGAGGAACCAGGCTCCACCAGGTGCTCAATAGGTGGGTAGGTAGCATGTCTCATGATTGTTGGAGGGAGGAACCAGGCTCCACCAGGTGCTCAATAGGTGGGTAGGTAGCATGTCTCATGGTTGTTGGAGGGAGGAACCAGGCTGCACCAGGTGCTCAATAGGTGGGTAGGTAGCATCTCATGATTGTTGGAGGGAGGAACCAGGTTCCACCAGGTGCTCAATAGGTGGGTAGGTAGCATGTTTCATGGTTGTTGGAGGGAGGAACCAGGCTGCACCAGGTGCTCAATAGGTGGGTAGGTAGCATCTCATGATTGTTGGAGGGAGGAACCAGGCTCCACCAGGTGCTCAATAGGTGGGTAGGTAGCATGTCTCATGATTGTTGGAGGGAGGAACCAGGCTCCACCAGGTGCTCAATAGGTGGGTAGGTAGCATCTCATGATTGTTGGAGGGAGGAACCAGGCTCCACCAGGTGCTCAATAGGTGGGTAGGTAGCATCTCATGATTGTTGGAGGGAGGAACCAGGCTCCACCAGGTGCTCAATAGGTGGGTAGGTAGCATGTCTCATGATTGTTGGAGGGAGGAACCAGGCTCCACCAGGTGCTCAATAGGTGGGTAGGTAGCATCTCATGATTGTTGGAGGGAGGAACCAGGCTCCACCAGGTGCTCAATAGGTGGGTAGGTAGCAAATCATGATTGTTGGAGGGAGGAACCAGGCTCCACCAGGTGCTCAATAGGTGGGTAGGTAGCATGTCTCATGATTGTTGGAGGGAGGAACCAGGCTCCACCAGGTGCTCAATAGGTGGGTAGGTAGCATGTCTCATGATTGTTGGAGGGAGGAACCAGGCTCCACCAGGTGCTCAATAGGTGGGTAGGTAGCATGTCTCATGATTGTTGGAGGCAGGAACCAGGCTCCACCAGGTGCTCAATAAGTGGGTAGGTAGCATGTCTCATGATTGTTGGAGGGAGGAACCAGGCTCCCGTTTTTGTATTCTCGCCGATTTTATTTTTAGGATCAAGTGTGAGGTGGTGGTCCCGCTTGACACTACGTACTGGGTTTTGGTGTTTAGGGACTTGTCTACTCTTACAGCTTGGTACTGAATTACCACTACTACTTCCTCATCCGTTTAATTCTAGTTTTCTTAACATACAGCTCATCTTTATCTTCAACTGCTACCTCTTCAACTTTGTTCATAGTTCTTTTAACCTAAATAGTTTATCCGTATGTTGTATGTCTTTATCCTCTATGACTTGGTCTTCTTTATTTTCGTTGGTTCATATAACTGATCGTAATAGTATATTCCTCTCAGTGTAGGACTACTATAATTGTAAACCCCTAGAAATTAGTATTCCTGCTGATGGTTGGTCAGGCTGCAGCTACGCGCTCCAACATACTGCTACCTTAAAATATGATGTATGTAAACTAAAGATTTTTTTGTTTAAACTTCCAATTTATTCTCTATATTGTGGTTCAGGAGATCTATTTATAGCTCCTGGTCCTGCCTGTTAAGTCGCATTGACTACTTTACTGATTCCTGGCCTTCAGCCCTGATCATACCTAGTCTATTAATTATGTATCATGTTTGGCCGGAGCATCTGGTTGTCTAGTTGAGTGTGATCCAGTAGCCACATTAAGGTAGAAACACTAATTACTCTCGTCATTGTGGGTCAACATCGTGTGTAGCTGTGGCTCCCTCACCTCACCTCACCTCACTTGCAACTCATCTTTGAGTATTTTACATTTCATCATATTTACTTCCCTGATTTTCTCTCCTAGTATTGTTAAGCTTCAGGTCTGGCCTCAGTATTGTTAAGCTTCAGGTCTGGCCTCAGTATTGTTAAGCTTCAGGTCTGGCCTCAGTATTGTTAAGCTTCAGGTCTGGCCTCAGTATTGTTAAGCTTCAGGTCTGGCCTCAGTATTGTTAAGCTTCAGGTCTGGCCTCAGTATTGTGTTCAGGTCTGGCCTGTATTGTGCTTCAGGTCTGGCCTCAGTATTGTTAAGCTTCAGGTCTGGCCTCAGTATTGTTAAGCTTCAGGTCTGGCCTCAGTATTGTTAAGCTTCAGGTCTGGCCTCAGTATTGTTAAGCTTCAGGTCTGGCCTCAGTATTGTTAAGCTTCAGGTCTGGCCTCAGTATTGTTAAGCTTCAGGTCTGGCCTCAGTATTGTTAAGCTTCAGGTCTGGCCTCAGTATTGTTAAGCTTCAGGTCTGGCCTCAGTATTGTTAAGCTTCAGGTCTGGCCTCAGTATTGTTAAGCTTCAGGTCTGGCCTCAGTATTGTTAAGCTTCAGGTCTGGCCTCAGTATTGTTAAGCTTCAGGTCTGGCCTCAGTATTGTTAAGCTTCAGGTCTGGCCTCAGTATTGTTAAGCTTCAGGTCTGGCCTCAGTATTGTTAAGCTTCAGGTCTGGCCTCAGTATTGTTAAGCTTCAGGTCTGGCCTCAGTATTGTTAAGCTTCAGGTCTGGCCTCAGTATTGTTAAGCTTCAGGTCTGGCCTCAGTATTGTTAAGCTTCAGGTCTGGCCTCAGTATTGTTAAGCTTCAGGTCTGGCCTCAGTATTGTTAAGCTTCAGGTCTGGCCTCAGTATTGTTAAGCTTCAGGTCTGGCCTCAGTATTGTTAAGCTTCAGGTCTGGCCTCAGTATTGTTAAGCTTCAGGTCTGGCCTCAGTATTGTTAAGCTTCAGGTCTGGCCTCAGTATTGTTAAGCTTCAGGTCTGGCCTCAGTATTGTTAAGCTTCAGGTCTGGCCTCAGTATTGTTAAGCTTCAGGTCTGGCCTCAGTATTGTTAAGCTTCAGGTCTGGCCTCAGTATTGTTAAGCTTCAGGTCTGGCCTCAGTATTGTTAAGCTTCAGGTCTGGCCTCAGTATTGTTAAGCTTCAGGTCTGGCCTCAGTATTGTTAAGCTTCAGGTCTGGCCTCAGTATTGTTAAGCTTCAGGTCTGGCCTCAGTATTGTTAAGCTTCAGGTCTGGCCTCAGTATTGTTAAGCTTCAGGTCTGGCCTCAGTATTGTTAAGCTTCAGGTCTGGCCTCAGTATTGTTAAGCTTCAGGTCTGGCCTCAGTATTGTTAAGCTTCAGGTCTGGCCTCAGTATTGTTAAGCTTCAGGTCTGGCCTCAGTATTGTTAAGCTTCAGGTCTGGCCTCAGTATTGTTAAGCTTCAGGTCTGGCCTCAGTATTGTTAAGCTTCAGGTCTGGCCTCAGTATTGTTAAGCTGCACACTGCCATAACATACTGGAGTGAGAGATATGGGAGAAAGTGTAAAATAAACCCAGTGAGTAGCAGGGGTGCGGTGGGGACAATACGGGAGCACTGTATTAACATCCGGGGTCCCAGACTATTCAACATCTTGCCAGAAGATATCCGAAACACGGCTGGAACCAGTGTAGAAGCCTTCAAGAGGAAACTGGACAAATATCTTCACCAGGTGCCAGATCAACCAGGCTGTGACGGATATGTGGGGCAGCGGGCCTCCAGCAGCAACAGCCTGGTTGGCCAGGCAAGCACCAGACGAGCCTGGCCCATGGCTGGGCTCAGAGAGTAGATACTCTCGAAACTCTTCAAAGGTATATCAAAGGTAAAGGTATTCAGGTCTGGCCTCAGTATTGTTGCTAACTTAAATTTTCTCTGGTTTAAACGCGCGTGATCGTGGAAGAGGGTTGGATGGTCAGTGGTAGAGTGAGGAAGAGGGTGGGTATGCAGAGGGAGGGTGAGGAGGGGTGGGGTACAGAGGTAGAGTGAGGAAGGGTGGGTTGTGGTGTACAGAGGTAGGGTGAGGAAGGGTATGTTGTGGGGTACAGAGGTAGAGTGAGGAAGGGTGGGTTGTGGTGTACAGAGGTAGGGTGAGGAAGGGTATGTTGTGGGGTACAGATGTAGGGTGAGGAGGGGTGGGTTGTGGTGTACAAAGGTAGGGTGAGGAGGGGTGGGTTGTGGTGTACAGAGGTAATGTGAGAAGAAGTGGGTTGTGGGGTACAGAGGTAGGGTGAGGAAGGGTGGGTTGTGGTGTACAGAGGTAGGGTGAGGAAGGGTATGTTGTGGGGTACAGAGGTAGGGTGAGGAGGGGTGGGTTGTGGTGTACAGAGGTAGGGTGAGGAGGGGTGGGTTGTGGTGTACAGAGGTAGGGTGGGAAGAAGTGGGTTGTGGGGTACAGAGGTAGGGTGAGGAGGGGTGGGTTGTGGTGTACAGAGGTAGGGTGAGGAGGGGTGGGTTGTGGTGTACAGAGGTAATGTGAGAAGAAGTGGGTTGTGGGGTACAGAGGTAGGGTGAGGAAGGGTGGGTTGTGGGGTACAGAGGTAGGGTGAGGAAGGGTGGGTGGCAGCATCAAGCACTAGCACAAGTTTTAACACTTCGATTTTTCACTTTTTCAGAGGTCACGCTACTGGGGCCGTGACTCGGTCACGACCCATGGCTTGTGTTCTACAGGTCTTGTCCCTCATGTTGAGCCCTGCATGTCACAACCCCTTACTCCCCTCCTCTCTCTCCCGGGTTGGGCCTTATAAGTCGCGTCCAACAGGACACGCCTCACAGGGCGCGTCTTTAAGGTCGCTCCTCACAGGTCACGTCCCACAGGCCGTGCCTTACAGGTCCCACCTCTCACATTTTCCTTCTGTTACTCCCATCATGTTAACATGTCTTGCTAGCTCACTTGTCTCATCTTCCAAGAATATTACATATTGCACGTGTTCTTCAAGATCCTCGTGATGTCATAACATGATTGTTGTGTATATATTAATTGTGTAGCCCAGAGGCTCACAAGTATCACAATTCTGCTTCCACGATTTTGTTCCTGAAATTTTTATATACAGGCTGAGAGGTTGTGAAAGCTACAGGCTGAAAGACATGATGGTAGAATGACACACTTTATTATAAGCTTATAGCCCAAGCTTTAATTTTTTTTTCAGGTATATAGTGTGTGCAGGGCAAGCTGGTGGGGTGTCAGGTTGACAGTAGTATTTCAGGTCAGAAGGTGAAGAACATGTGAGCCAGGGTTCCTGCCACACTTCCTTGTTATGGGTGATGATGTCCGTGGTATGAAGGATACTTGCTTTAAGAACATGAAAATGCTTTGAATCTGGTTTCATACCACACCACACAGACCATCAGGCAAAACCAGGGACGTTTTTACTTGGTTCATAGTGTTCAACACGCCGCACTCCTCACTGACACTCAGGTTCACATAGTGTTCGACACACCGCACTCCTCACTGACACTCAGGTTCACATAGTGTTCGACACACCGCACTCCTCACTGACACTCAGGTTCACATAGTGTTCAACACACCGCACTCCTCACTGACACTCAGGTTCACATAGTGTTCGACACACCGCACTCCTCACTGACACTCAGGTTCACATAGTGTTCAACACACCGCACTCCTCACTGACACTCAGGTTCACATAGTGTTCGACACACCGCACTCCTCACTGACACTCAGGTTCACATAGTGTTCGACACACCGCACTCCTCACTGACACTCAGGTTCACATAGTGTTCGACACACCGCACTCCTCACTGACACTCAGGTTCACATAGTGTTCAACACCGCACTCCTCATTGACACTCAGGTTCACATAGTGTTCGACACACCGCACTCCTCACTGACACTCAGGTTCACATAGTGTTCGACACGCCGCACTCCTCACTGACACTCAGGTTCACAGTGTTCACACACCGCACTCCTCACTGACACTCAGGTTCACATAGTGTTCGACACGCCGCACTCCTCACTGACACTAAGGTTCACAGTGTTCGACACACCGCACTCCTCACTGACACTAAGGTTCACAGTGTTCGACACACCGCACTCCTCACTGACACTAAGGTTCACAGTGTTCGACACACCGCACTCCTCACTGACACTCAGGTTCACATAGTGTTCGACACACCGCACTCCTCACTGACACTCAGGTTCACATAGTGTTCGACACACCGCACGCCTCACTGACACTCAGGTTCACATAGTGTTCGACACACCGCACTCCTCACTGACACTCAGGTTCACATAGTGTTCGACACACCGCACTCCTCACTGACACTCAGGTTCACATAGTGTTCAACACACCGCACTCCTCACTGACACTCAGGTTCACAGTGTTCGACACACCGCACTCCTCACTGACACTCAGGTTCACATAGTGTTCAACACCGCACTCCTCACTGACACTCAGGTTCACAGTGTTCGACACACCGCACTCCTCACTGACACTCAGGTTCACATAGTGTTCAACACCGCACTCCTCACTGACACTCAGGTTCACATAGTGTTCGACACACCGCACTCCTCACTGACACTCAGGTTCACATAGTGTTCGACACACCGCACTCCTCACTGACACTCAGGTTCACATAGTGTTCAACACCGCACTCCTCATTGACACTCAGGTTCACATAGTGTTCGACACACCGCACTCCTCACTGACACTCAGGTTCACATAGTGTTCGACACGCCGCACTCCTCACTGACACTAAGGTTCACAGTGTTCGACACACCGCACTCCTCACTGACACTCAGGTTCACATAGTGTTCGACACGCCGCACTCCTCACTGACACTAAGGTTCACAGTGTTCGACACACCGCACTCCTCACTGACACTAAGGTTCACAGTGTTCGACACACCGCACTCCTCACTGACACTCAGGTTCACATAGTGTTCGACACACCGCACTCCTCACTGACACTCAGGTTCACATAGTGTTCGACACACCGCACTCCTCACTGACACTCAGGTTCACACCAGCTTACTTATGCTTGTCATTTACTTCATATAGACATACAAAAGCTTGGTTACCAAGCCAAACATTGTTTCAGTCAGTGTTTCCATTATGTTCAATACTTGACAGATGTTCTTATGTTACTGAATTCAGTTTGTGTATATTATGTAGAGCCAGGCCATTCAGACGATTGTTTTGATAAAAGAAGCTTTTAAGTTAACAATGTCTGGTATGGTAAACAACAGTCAGCTACTGACTATCAACTCGAGGTTATTCTTTTATTCCATTGTATCTGATTTTAATTTAATATCTGCTGATAAATGTTAGACACAATACATGTGCTCATAGTTAGCTTTTATTAGAGTTCAACATTGTTAATATGGTGTTACCTTTACCAACCATTGAGTTCCCAGAGTTTTTCTTCTGCCGGTGTCTAGATACGGGCCAGGCTCGTCTGGTGTTTGCTGGTGTTGGCCCGCTGCGCCACATATCAGTCACAGCTTGGTTGATCTGGCACCTGGTGAAGATACTTGTTAGAGGCACCTCTTCTCCCTCCTGGTCTGCCCACAATTTATGTTCTTTTTAAACTAGTTTGTGTCAAGCCTCGCTACAATCTCTCAACATATTTCCTCTCCTCATCATTTCTTTGCTCGTAATTTCATGGGAATGACGCTTTAGGAAATCTCACGTGAAACATACTTGACAAATCACATTGTAAATTTTCCAAAAAAGTTAAGTTTTATAAGCAATAATTTTAAAGTAAATGTCAGTGGGAGTCTTGTCAGTGTAGTGAAGCCTCCCAAGACTCGTCCACACAGGGTAGTGAAGCCTCCCAAGACTCGTCCACACAGGGTAGTGAATCCTCTCAAGACTCGTCCACACAGGGTAGTGAATCCTCTCAAGACTCGTCCATACAGGGTAGTGAAGCCTCTCAAGACTCGTCCATACAGGGTAGTGAAGCCTCCCAAGACTCGTCCACACAGGGTAGTGAAGCCTCCCAAGACTCGTCCACACAGGGTAGTGAATCCTCTCAAGACTCGTCCACACAGGGTAGTGAATCCTCTCAAGACTCGTCCATACAGGGTAGTGAAGCCTCTCAAGACTCGTCCATACAGGGTAGTGAAGCCTCCCAAGACTCGTCCATACAGGGTAGTTAAGCCTCCCAAGACTCGTCCACACAGTGTAGTGAAGCCTCCCAAGACTCGTCCACACAGGGTAGTGAAGCCACCCAAAACTCGTCCACACAGTGTAGTGTGAAGCCTCCCAAGACTCGTCCACACAGGTAGTGAAGCCACTCCAAACTCGTCCACACAGTGTAGTGTGAAGCCTCCCAAGACTCGTCCACACAGGGTAGTGAAGCCACCCAAAACTCGTCCACACAGGGTAGTGAAGCCACCCAAAACTCGTCCACACAGGGAAGTGAAGACACCCAAGACTCGTCCACACAGGGTAGTGAAGCCACCAAGACTCGTCCACAGTGTAGTGAAGCCACCCAAGACTCGTCCACAGTGTAGTGAAGCCTCCCAAGACTCATCCACAGTGTAGTGAAGCCACCCAAGCCTCGTCCACACAGGGTAGTGAAACCACCCAAGACTCGTCCACAGTGTAGTGAAGCCTCCCAAGACTCGTCCACATAGGGTAATGAAGCCTCCCAAGACTTGTCCACACAGGGTAGTGAAACCTCCCAAGACTCGTCCACAGTGTAGTGAAGCCACCCAAGACTCGTCCACACAGGGTAGTGAAGCCTCCCAAAACTCGTCCACACAGGGTAGTGAAGCCACCCAAGACTCGTCCACACAGTGTAGTAAAGCCTCCCAAGACTCTTCTACACAGTGTAGTGAAGCCACTCAAGACTTCCACACAGTGTAGTGAAGCCTCCCAAAACTCGTCCACAAAGTGGTGGTCTCCCAAGACTGCTTCCCTCATTGTGGTGAAGCCTCACAAGACTCGTCCACAGTGTAGTGAAGCCTCCCAAAACTCGTCCACATAATGTGAAGCCTCCTAAGACTGCTTCCCTCAGTGTTGTGAAGAGTCGCAGACTGCTTTCCTCTGTGAAGCCTCGCAGACTGCTTTCCTCTGTGGTGAAGCCTCGCAGACTGCTTTCCACAGTGTGAAGCTTCGCAGACTGCTTTCCTCAGTGTGGTGAAGCCTCGCAGACTGCTTTCCTCAGTGTGAAGCCTCGCAGACTGCTTTCCTCAGTGTGAAGCCTCGCAGACTGCTTTCCTCAGTGTGGTGAAGCCTCGCAGACTGTTTCTCAGTATGGTGAAGCCTCCAGACTGCTTTCCTCAGTGGTGAAGCCTCGCAGACTGCTTTCCTCAGTGTGTGAAGCCTCGCAGACTGCTTTCCTCAGTGTGAAGCCTCGCAGACTGCTTTCCTCAGTGTGAAGCCTCGCAGACTGCTTTCCTCAGTGTGGTGAAGCCTCGCAGACTGCTTTCCTCAGTGTGGTGAAGCCTCGCAGACTGCTTTCCTCAGTGTGAAGCCTCGCAGACTGCTTTCCTCAGTGTGAAGCCTCGCAGACTGCTTTCCTCAGTGTGGTGAAGCCTCGCAGACTGTTTTCCTCAGTGTGGTGAAGCCTCGCAGACTGCTTTCCTCAGTGTGGTGAAGCCTCGCAGACTGCTTTCCTCAGTGTGGTGAAGCCTCGCAGACTGTTTTCCTCAGTGTGGTGAAGCCTCGCAGACTGCTTTCCTCAGTGTGGTGAAGCCTCGCAGACTGCTTTCCTCAATGTGGTGAGGCCTCGCAGACTGCTTTCCTCAGTGTGGTGAAGCCTCGCAGACTGCTTTCCTCAGTGTGGTGAAGCCTCGCAGACTGCTTCCTCAGTGTGGTGAAGCCTCGCAGACTGCTTTCTCAGTGTGGTGAAGCTCGCAGACTGCTTTCCTCAGTGTGGTGAAGCCTCGCAGACTGTTTTCCTCAGTGTGGTGAAGCCTCGCAGACTGCTTTCCTCAGTGTGGTGAAGCCTCGCAGACTGCTTTCCTCAGTGTGGTGAAGCCTTGCAAGACTTTGCTTCCTCAGTGTAGTGAAGCCTCGCAAAGACTTCTTCCCTGAGTGTGGTGAAGCTTCTCAAGGCACGGTCCACTTAGGTCCACTGGTCCAATCAGTGTTTTGAAGCCTTGCAAGACTAGTCCACTCACAACCCCTCAACCTAATTTCACGGGTAACTAACTCCTGGTTGGTAGTTTCTAACTTATTATATTCTGTAATTCGTAATTATATTCACGAGAGAGAGGGAGAGGGAGGAAGGAAGAGAGGGGGGAGGTATAGGAAATAAAGTAGGGAGCTTGAGGAAGGGAGGGGAGGAAGGGAAATGATTGGAGGGGAAGAATTTTCAATGTTGCTTTAGTCTGCTTATTTCGTGTACAGTCTTGATGAATCACACTAGGATCAAACATAATCAGGTTACATCACAAATAATGCAGATACCAGAGTATGTACCGAGAGCACCATGATGCAGGTTGCAATAACACTAGAGGTATTAACAAACCTATACAAAACCCAAATATCACAAATGGTAAGTGTTCTGTGCTAACATTCAGAGAAAATAAATAAAGTTAACTGTATAAGCGGGCTCCTCACAGAAGAAAATGCATTGTTTGGATCTTTCACAGTAACACTAGAGAGGTTTTGGATAAGCGATGGAAAGGTTTGCATGAAGAAATATCTGAAGTATTGTTCAGGACAGGAGAGAGATCAAATGTAGAACAGATAAAGAAATAATTTGTCTCGCATAGAGCCAATAAAGCCTCTAAATAACTGCTAAAGCCTCAAAGTTCTAAATATGTACTCGCTGGAGCAACTAGAAAGATGCATAACCTATACGTGGAAGGTATTTGAGGAGCTAATCCCAAATCTGCACACTGTCAGAACAACATGCTGCAGTGAGAGAGGTGGGAGGAAATGCAAAATAAATCCAGTGAAAGCTAGGGGCTCATTAAGCACAATAAGAGAACAATGTATCAACATCCATGGTTCCAGACTGTTTAATACACTACCACATAATATCGGAAACATTGCCGAAACAGGTGTAGAAATCTTCAAGAGGAAATTAGACAGATATATCCGCGAAGTGTACGTGGACCTGGCCGCAGGGGCGTCGGTCCCCGGAATACCCTCCAGGTACAAGTGCTAGATCAACCACAATGTGATGGATGTGAACCAGCAGGCGGTTTGGTTAGCCTGCAAGCCTGACCCAGGGCCGGGCTGCGGGAGAAGGAAAATTCGCGAAACCCTTCAGAGGTACATCAGAGGTATCATGTGTGTTAACGAGTATATTGAAACTTTGTGAAGATACTGATGCAGTATTTTACACCACCAGTAATGATTGAAATACTTAACCAAATGTTTCCGTTGATTATGATGTGACTCGCTCACTACTATCAGTGTTTCTGTGGTGAGGACGCAGATAACAGCTACAACATTAGCATGACGGTGGTCTAGGGGCAGGAGCTATATCCTCACCTGTACACCTTAACCCTAAGAGGAAGCTGTGCGGGTAACTGGTGTATAATTTATGTACCATGCCAGTAGCAGGAGGAATATGTCGCAATAACTTGCGTGGTTGATAAAATTGTAACTTAAAAAGAGCAGAAGAAATTGTGGTTGAGGTAAAGTTCAAGAACCTGCTTATATGGTGGGTCATTGATGTAGGAGTTTATATACTAGTGAGGATAAGACTTGAGTTAGTGTGAGTGTGGTGCAGTAACTGTCATGATGTTGCAACCTTTGAGCCCTCAATCATGCCATGTTAGAGTGTGGTGAGATGCAGGGTGAGTGAGTGTGAGTAGTGTGGTGAGATGCAGGGTGAGTGAGTGTGAGTAGTGTGGTGAGATGCAGGGTGAGTGAGTGTGAGTAGTGTGGTGAGATGCAGGGTTGAGTGAGTGTGAGTAGTGTGGTGAGATGCAGGGTTGAGTGAGTGTGAGTAGTGTGGTGAGATGCAGGGTTGAGTGAGTGTGAGTAGGTGGTGAGATGCAGGATTGAGTGAGTGTGAGTAGTGTGGTGAGATGCAGGGTGAGTGAGTGTGAGTAGTGTGGTGAGATGCAGGGTTGAGTGAGTGTGAGTAGTGTGGTGAGATGCAGGGTTGAGTGAGTGTGAGTAGTGTGGTGAGATGAGGGTGAGGAGTGTGAGTAGTGTGGTGAGATGCAGGGTTAGTGAGTGTGAGTAGTGTGGTGAGATGCAGGGTGAGTGAGTGTGAGTAGTGTGGTGAGATGCAGGGTGAGTGAGTGTGAGTAGTGTGGTGAGATGCAGGGGTGAGTGAGTGTGAGTAGTGTGGTGAGATGCAGGGTGAGTGAGTGTGTAGTGTGGTGAGATGCAGGGTGAGTGAGTGTTAGTGTGGTGAGATGCAGGGTGAGTGAGTGTTAGTGTGGTGAGATGCAGGGTGAGTGAGAGTGGTAGTGTGGTGAGATGCAGGGTGAGTGAGGTGAGTAGTGTGGTGAGATGCAGGGTGAGTGAGTGTGAGTAGTGTGGTGAGATGCAGGGTGAGTGAGTGTGAGTAGTGTGGTGAGATGCAGGGTGAGTGAGTGTGAGTAGTGTGGTGAGATGCAGGGTGAGTGAGTGTGAGTAGTGTGGTGAGATGCAGGGTGAGTGAGTGTGAGTAGTGTGGTGAGATGCAGGGTGATGAGAGTGAGTAGTGTGGTGAGATGCAGGGTGATGAGGTGAGTAGTGTGGTGAGATGCAGGGTGAGTGAGTGTGAGTAGTGTGGTGAGATGCAGGGTGAGTGAGTGTGAGTAGTGTGGTGAGATGCAGGGTGAGTGAGTGTGAGTAGTGTGGTGAGATGCAGGGTGAGTGAGTGTGAGTAGTGTGGTGAGATGCAGGGTTGAGTGAGTGGAGTAGTGTGGTGAGATGCAGGGTGAGTGAGTGTGAGTAGTGTGGTGAGATGCAGGTTGAGTGAGTGTGAGTAGTGTGGTGAGATGCAGGGTTGAGGTGTGAGTAGTGTGGTGAGATGCAGGGTGAGTGAGTGTGAGTAGTGTGGTGAGATGCAGGGTTGAGTGAGTGTGAGTAGTGTGGTGAGATGCAGGGTTGAGTGAGTGTGAGTAGTGTGGTGAGATGCAGGGTGAGTGAGTGTGAGTAGTGTGGTGAGATGCAGGGTTGAGTGAGTGTGAGTAGTGTGGTGAGATGCAGGGTTGAGTGAGTGTGAGTAGTGTGGTGAGATGCAGGATTGAGTGAGTGTGAGTAGTGTGGTGAGATGCAGGGTGAGTGAGTGTGAGTAGTGTGGTGAGATGCAGGGTGGAGTGTGAGTAGTGTGGTGAGATGCAGGGTGAGTGAGAGTAGTAGTGTGGTGAGATGCAGGGTGAGTGAGTGTGAGTAGTGTGGTGAGATGCAGGGTGAGTGAGTGTGAGTAGTGTGGTGAGATGCAGGGTGAGTGAGTGTGAGTAGTGTGGTGAAGATGCAGGGTGAGTGTGGGGTAGTGTGGTGAGATGCAGGGTGAGTGAGTGTGAGTAGTGTGGTGAGATGCAGGGTGAGTGAGTGTGAGTAGTGTGGTGAGATGCAGGGTGAGTGAGTGTGAGTAGTGTGGTGAGATGCAGGGTGAGTGAGTGAGTAGTGTGGTGAGATGCAGGGTGAGAGTGTGAGTAGTGTGGTGAGATGCAGGGTGAGTGAGTGTGAGTAGTGTGGTGAAATGCAGGGTGAGTGAGTGTGAGTAGTGTGGTGAATGCAGGGTGAGTGAGTGTGAGTAGTGTGGTGAGATGCAGGGTGAGTGAGTGTTAGTGTGGTGAGATGCAGGGTGAGTGAGGTGAGTAGTGTGGTGAGATGCAGGGTGAGTGAGTGTGAGTAGTGTGGTGAGATGCAGGGTGAGTGAGTGTGAGTAGTGTGGTGAGATGCAGGGTGAGTGAGTGTGAGTAGTGTGGTGAGATGCAGGGTGAGTGAGTGAGTGTTAGTGTGGTGAGATGCAGGGTGAGTGAGTGTGAGTAGTGTGGTGAGATGCAGGGTGAGTGAGTGTTAGTGTGGTGAGATGCAGGGTGAGTGAGTGTGAGTAGTGTGGTGAGATGCAGGGTGAGTGAGTGTTAGTGTGGTGAGATGCAGGGTGAGTGAGTGTGAGTAGTGTGGTGAGATGCAGGGTGAGTGTAAGCAGGGATGTGCGTGATGCAGGGCAGACATCAGTTTAGCTATTCCTATTGTTCCATCAGAGGTGTATTGCAATAATCGCTAGTCCACCCAAGGACCAGTCCCTGGACCACCACTAACACACATGGACCAGTCCCTGGACCACCACTAACACATGGACCAGTCCCTGGACCACCACTAACACATGGACCAGTCCCTGGACCACCATTAACACACATGGTTTAATTACAAACTTGGCTTTCATCCTCAACTTGGTACAGTTGACAAGTTTTTCCTATAGCTCAGAAGTTTTGTTAATATAACTTAGGTAGTAACTTTCCTCATAGATGAAGCTCTATAGTCTACACAGTGACCTCTTTGTAGGTCTGGAATGGTCGAGCAGTGAATGAATTAACAGTAACATGAGCAGCAGTGCCGGTGATACATTGAGGCAGTGTCTCCAGTGTCTTGAAAACTACGTAGACGTCCAGTTAAACAAAAAGTAAAAATGCCAATCTTTAGTTTTTAATTTTGACGCACAATGGTGTGTTTACCAACAAGCTGAGAAGACCAGTATTATCCACGCTTAGCTTGTTGGTAAACTTAACAACAAGGTGAGCGACAAGCTGTCTCCCAGTTGTGGATGTTACGAGGATGGTCGCGAGGTGCATGATGCTGCACCTACACTATGATGGACCTACACACCGTGATGGACCTACACACCGTGATGGACCTACACACCGTGATGGACCTACACACCGTGATGGACCTACACACCGTGATGGACCTACACACCGTGATGGACCTACACACCGTGATGGACCTAAACACCGTGATGGACTTACACATCGTGATGGACCTGAACACTATGATGGACCTACACACTATGATGGACCTACACACTATGATGGACCTACACACTATGATGGACCTACACACCGTGATGGACCTACACACCGTGATGGACCTACACACCGTGATGTACCTACACACCGTGATGGACCTACACACCGTGATGGACCTACACACCGTGATGGACCTACACACCGTGATGGACCTATACACCGTGATGGACCTACACACCGTGATGGACCTACACACCGTGATGGACCTACACACCGTGATGGACCTACACACCGTGATGGACCTACACACCGTGATGGACCTACACACCGTGATGGACCTACACACCGTGATGGACCTACACACTATGATGGACCTACACACTGTGATGGACCTACACACCGTGATGGACCTACACACTATGATGGACCTACACACTATGATGGACCTACCCACAATGATGGACCTACACACTATGATGGATCTACACACTGTGATGGACCTACACAGTGATGGACCTACATAGTGATGGACCTACATAGTGATGGACCTACATAGTGATGGACCTACACACTATGATGAACCTACACACTATGATGGACCTACACACTATGATGGACCTACACACTATGATGGACCTACACACTATGATGAACCTACACTATGATGAACCTACACTATGATGAACCTACACACTATGATGGAGCTACACACTATGATGGACCTACACTATGATGGACCTACACACTATGATGAACCTACACTATGATGAACCTACACTATGATGAACCTACACTATGATGAACCTACACTATGATGAACCTACACTATGATGAACCTACACTATGATGGACCTACACACTATGATGACCTACACATATGACTGAACCTACACACTATGGACCTACACACTATGATGAACCTACACACATGATGAACCTACACACTATGATGGACCTACACACTATGGACCTACACACTATGCTGAACCTACACACTATGGACCTACACACTATGCTGAACCTACACACTATGGACCTACACACTATGCTGAACCTACACACTATGGACCTACACACTATGCTGAACCTACACACTATGGACCTACACACTATGCTGAACCTACACACTATGTGAACCTACACACTATGGACCTACACACTATGGACCTACACACTATGTGACCTACACACTATGCTGACCTACACACTATGTGAACCTACACACTATGGACCTAACCTGGACCTACACATGGACCTACACACTATGGACCTACACACTATGGACCTACACACTATGGACCTACACACTATGCTGAACCTACACACTATGGACCTACACACTATGGACCTACACACTATGGACCTACACACTATGGACCTACACATATGGAACCTACACACTATGCTGACCTACACACTATGGACCTACACACTATGCTGAACCTACACATATGGACCTACACACTATGCGAACCTACACACTATGGACCTACACACTATGCTGAACCTACACACTATGGACCTACACACTATGGAACCTACACTACTTGAACCTACACACTATGCTGAACCTACACTATGTGGACCTACACACTATGGACCTCACACTATGCTGAACCTACACACTATTGGACCTACACACTATGCTGAACCTACACACTATGGACCTACACATATGCTGACCTACACACTATGTGGACCTACACACTATGCTGAACCTACACACTATGGACCTACACAATATGCTGAACCTACACACTATGGACCTACACACTATGCTGAACCTACACACTATGGACCTACACACTATGTGGACCTACACACTATGGACCTACACACTATGCTGACCTACACACTATGGACCTACCTATGGACCACACTATGGAACCTACACACTATGCTGAACCTACACACTATGGACCTACACACTATGCTGAACCTACACACTATGGACCTACACACTATGCTGGACCTACACACTATGCTGAACCTACACACTATGGACCTACACACTATGCTGAACCTACACACTATGCTGAACCTACACACTATGGACCTACACACTATGCTGAACCTCACACATGCTGAACCACCTATGGACCTACACACTATGCTGAACCTACACACTATGGACCTACACACTATGCTGACCTACACACTATGGACCTACACATATGCTGAACCTACACACTATGGACCACTGCTGACCTACACACTATGGACCTAACACTATGGACTCATATGCTGAACCTACACACTATGGACCTACACACTATGCTGAACCTACACACTATGGACCTACACACTATGCTGAACCTACACACTATGGACCTACACACTATGCTGAACCTACACACTATGGACCTACACACTATGCTGAACCTACACACTATGGACCTACACACTATGCTGTACCTACACACTGGACGTACATAACTCCAGCTAATGCTAAATATATTTTAGATAAGTTTACAATAATTTAATAATAAACAAACACAATGAAATATTTTTTATCGTTAGGCTCAGAATGATTTTTGCGAAATTATTGTATACTCAAATTTTCGCTTGTCTTATTCGGCAAGAAGAGCGTTGCTATCTAAGCCAAAATTGCAAGTTTTACCTATTCGGCAACCCCCTCACACATATATATATAATGTATTGCTCCCAGGCACAGCACTTCCTGTACCCTCCTCTCTCCCTCACTCCAGTGAAGACGGTCCTTTGGGAACGTACTTTCTTGGACATCCTCCTCTTTTTTGCAATTTTGCAAGCTCCTGATGTGTTGATTGCAACACGAAAAGCCTAGAGCTATCATTGCAGGCTGTGGTACTGAGGCCTCTGCACATTGCTGTATAACAACTCGTGTGTGTTAGGTAAGGTGCGTCAGGAAACAAGACAAGTGTTTCCTGACGCAGGTCTTAGATGATGACCCGCTGTTGTGTTTCCTGACGCAGGTCTTAGATGATGACCCGCTGTTGTGTTTCCTGACGCTGGTCTTAGATGATGACCCGCTGTTGTGTTTCCTGACGCTGGTCTTAGATGATGACCCGCTGTTGTGTTTCCTGACGCAGGTCTTAGATGATGACCCGCTGTTGTGTTTCCTGACGCTGGTCTTAGATGATGACCCGCTGTTGGTTTCCTGACGCAGGTCTTAGATGATGACCCGCTGTTGTGTTTCCTGACGCGGGTCTTAGATGATGACCCGCTGTTGTGTTTCCTGACGCAGGTCTTAGATGATGACCCGCTGTTGTGTTTCTGACGCAGGTCTTAGATGATGACCCGCTGTTGTGTTTCCTGACGCTGGTCTTAGATGATGACCCGCTGTTGTGTTTCCTGACGCAGGTCTTAGATGATGACCCGCTGTTGTGTTTCCTGACGCAGGTCTTAGATGATGACCCGCTGTTGTGTTTCCTGACGCAGGTCTTAGATGATGACCCGCTGTTGTGTTTCCTGACGCAGGTCTTAGATGATGACCCGCTGTTGTGTTTCCTGACGCTGGTCTTAGATGATGACCCGCTGTTGTGTTTCCTGACGCAGGTCTTAGATGATGATCCGCTGTTGTGTTTCCTGACGCAGGTCTTAGATGATGATCCGCTGTTGTGTTTCCTGACGCAGGTCTTAGATGATGATCCGCTGTTGTGTTTCCTGACGCAGGTCTTAGATGATGACCCGCTGTTGTGTTTCCTGACGCAGGTCTTAGATGGTGACCCGCTGTTGTGTTTCCTGACGCGGGTCTTAGATGATGACCCGCTGTTGTGTTTCCTGACGCAGGTCTTAGATGGTGACCCGCTGTTGTGTTTCCTGACGCAGGTCTTAAATGATGACCCGCTGTTGTGTTTCCTGACGCTGGTCTTAGATGATGACACGCTGTTGTGTTTCCTGACGCTGGTCTTAGATGATGACCCGCTGTTGTGTTTCCTGACGCAGGTCTTAGATGATGACCCGCTGTTGTGTTTCCTGACGCAGGTCTTAGATGATGACCCGCTGTTGTGTTTCCTGACGCAGGTCTTAGATGATGACCCGCTGTTGTGTTTCCTGACGCAGGTCTTAGATGATGACCCGCTGTTGTGTTTCCTGACGCAGGTCTTAGATGATGACCCGCTGTTGTGTTTCCTGACGCTGGTCTTAGATGATGACCCGCTGTTGTGTTTCCTGACGCTGGTCTTAGATGATGACCCGCTGTTGTGTTTCCTGACGCAGGTCTTAGATGATGATCCGCTGTTGTGTTTCCTGACGCAGGTCTTAGATGATGATCCGCTGTTGTGTTTCCTGACGCAGGTCTTAGATGATGATCCGCTGTTGTGTTTCCTGACGCAGGTCTTAGATGATGATCCGCTGTTGTGTTTCCTGACGCAGGTCTTAGATGATGATCCGCTGTTGTGTTTCCTGACGCAGGTCTTAGATGATGACCCGCTGTTGTGTTTCCTGACGCAGGTCTTAGATGGTGACCCGCTGTTGTGTTTCCTGACGCAGGTCTTAGATGATGACCCGCTGTTGTGTTTCCTGACGCAGGTCTTAGATGGTGACCCGCTGTTGTGTTTCCTGACGCAGGTCTTAGATGATGACCCGCTGTTGTGTTTCCTGACGCTGGTCTTAGATGATGACCCGCTGTTGTGTTTCCTGACGCTGGTCTTAGATGATGACCCGCTGTTGTGTTTCCTGACGCAGGTCTTAGATGATGACCCGCTGTTGTGTTTCCTGACGCAGGTCTTAGATGATGACCCGCTGTTGTGTTTCCTGACGCAGGTCTTAGATGATGACCCGCTGTTGTGTTTCCTGACGCAGGTCTTAGATGATGACCCGCTGTTGTGTTTCCTGACGCTGGTCTTAGATGATGACCCGCTGTTGTGTTTCCTGACGCAGGTCTTAGATGATGATCCGCTGTTGTGTTTCCTGACGCAGGTCTTAGATGATCCGCTGTTGTGTTTCCTGACGCAGGTCTTAGATGATGATCCGCTGTTGTGTTTCCTGACGCAGGTCTTAGATGATGATCCGCTGTTGTGTTTCCTGACGCAGGTCTTAGATGATGATCCGCTGTTGTGTTTCCTGACGCAGGTCTTAGATGACCCGCTGTTGTGTTTCCTGACGCAGGTCTTAGATGATGACCCGCTGTTGTGTTTCCTGACGCAGGTCTTAGATGATGACCCGCTGTTGTGTTTCCTAACGCGGGTCTTAGATGATGACCCGCTGTTGAAGCTTTTGGTCATCTGTCCGAGGCCTTCCGCTGGCTTACTGTTCAACCCTTTTAAAAATTATGGTCATAGTTATAACCATTTTTTTTCAACAGTGTATTTAAACTGGGCAATTTTGTATTATATGAAGAATATATAAGAACACTTGGCTTAGCCAGATAGTGTAGTGCAAGAGTGAGGGACGTGGTTGAAGCAGACGCTGTGATGGGTGGGGGTGAGGGTGGGGGAGCTTCAATTATAGGCTGAGTGAGAGTAGTTACTGCTTCATGTTTACTGGGTCTCAACAGTGTCCTGTAGTGTTAACTTGGTGTGTGTGTAAAATGACTAAACAATAATGATGCTCTAACTTGAGGTGAGGAGAATGATAAAAGTGCATCATTGTCTTATGTAATGGAAGTTCATTTTTACGGGGTTGAGCTGGTAAGCCAGGGTAAGCTTGACGGCGCGGGGCATCGTATTACTAAGACCCATCTGGGGAGAAATTTACCTTGACGCAATATTGTCTTTACCATCCCGCGGGTTAGAGCTCCTCCCTAGAAACTTCACTTGAATTTATTGTACCAGAACATGTGTATTAAATTTTGTGTGTGATGCCCTTTTGTCAGCGCAGGGGTTTGAGCTACATTACTTATTGTACTTATTTTGCTGTTTGAGCAAAAAGGAAAAATTTCGTAACGTTCATTGATGTATGTTTGTGTTTCTTAGTTTCTGGAGATGAAAAAGACTATCCGATACGTGAGCAATTTAATATAAATATATTTAAAATTAAGAAAGGATCCTTAATAGCCGGGCAGGTGAGAGGTACCAAGGTGATGTCCAGTAGCCAGTGTTACACACACCTGGGTAAACACTAGGGTCGCAAGCCATAGAAATTTTATAATAACGGAGATGTCTGCTGCTGACCAGTTATTTATATGAACCTGACAGTGAGCCTTTGAGAGGTGGTCACCTGGACTTAATATATAACATCATTATAAATTTTAAAGGGAAAGGAAACGTTGTGTTATACTGAGAGCAGCACTAGTAAGCCCGGGATAACTGTGGACACCCATACCTGTCTTAACACGGAAACATCACCTACCTCACCTTGTGTCGTTATATACACTGTGTCGCCGTATCCCCCGCGTTACCCTCTTTACCCTCACGGATAAATTAACAAGGGCAATGTGTTTAGTCTCGTGATCTTCATTTGTGGTGAACGAAAGTAAGAATGACGGTGAACCTGGTGGGTAGTGGGAAGTGTTGGCAGTGTTTGGTGGCTCTTGCTGTCATTGTTATTTGTGGGAAGTAACAGTGTTGGCAGTGTTTGGTGGCTCTTGCTGTCATTGTGTTAGTTGTGGGAAGTAACATTGTTGGCAGTGTTTGGTGGCACTTGTTGTCATTGTGTTAGTTGTGGGAAGTAACATTGTTGGCAGTGTTTGGTGGCTCTTGCTGTCATTGTGTTAGTTGTGGGAAGTAACATTGTTGGCAGTGTTTGGTGGCTCTTGCTGTCATTGTGTTAGTTGTGGGAAGTAACATTGTTGGCAGTGTTTGGTGGCTCTTGCTGTCATTGTGTTAGTTGTGGAGAACATTGTAGTGAGGCTATGTCATTGTGTTAGTGTAAGTACTTGTAGTGTGTGCTCTTACTGTCATTGTGTTAGTTGGGGAAGTAACATTGTTTGCAGTGTTAGTGGCTCTTACTGTCATTGTGTTAGTTGTGGGAAGTAACATTGTTGGCAGTGTTTGGTGGCTCTTACTGTCATTGTGTTAGTTGTGGGAAGTAACATTGTTGGCAGTGTTTGGTGGCTCTTACTGTCATTGTGTTAGTTGTGGGAAGTAACATTGTTGGCAGTGTTTGGTGGCTCTTACTGTCATTGTGTTAGTTGGGGGAAGTAACATTGTTTGTAGTGATTAGTGGCTCTTACTGTCATTGTGTTAGTTGTGGGAAGGACATTGTCAGTGTTTGTTACTGTCATTGTGTTAGTTGTGAAGTAAATTGTAGCTTAGTGGCTCTTACTGTCATTGTGTTAGTTGTGGGAAGTGACATTGTTGGCAGTGTTTGGTGGCTCTTACACTTGTTCCCGGGGATCCCCCCACATACATTCATTCCACACTCTTGCACGCACGCACACACAAACATTTATGGCAGCTGCCTCCACTATGTTGACTGAAAGGTCAACTTGCAAAGAAAGAAATGCCTTCAACTCTTGTTGGGAGTAAAGTTATGTTCCCCCTTCCTCTCTCTCTCTCTCTCTCTCTCCACTTTTTCTCCACTTTCTCCCCTCCGCATTTTCTTCTCGTGTCTGGCTCTGCTGTCCACTCTCTGCCCCACTTATTTCCTCTTTTCTCCCCCTCCACCGTCATCAGTCTTTTCTCTCCACCTCACTGCCCCCTGCCTCTTCTCCCTCGCCTTCCTATCAGCCTCACCGTAGCGGGGAGAATCGCAGCTTTCAAGTTAACTCAAAATTGGCATCCTGATTTAATCAGGTAAAAGGGAAGATTCTGGATGAGGTTGAAAAATTGAATTTCCGCTGTTGTGGAATTGTTAGTTGTCAGTGCTAGTTGTCACTGTTAGTTGATAAGTGTTAGTTGTCAGTGCTAGTTGTCACTGTTAGTTGATAATTGTTAGTTGTCAATGCTAATTGTCACTGTTAGTTGATAAATGTTAGTTGTCAATGCTAGTTGTCACTGTTAGTTGATAAGTGTTAGTTGTCAGTGCTAGTTGTCATTGTTAGTTGATAAGTGTTAGTTGTCAGTGTTAGTTGTCATTGTTAGTTGATAAGTGTTGTTGTCAGTAGTTGTCATGTTAGTTGATAAGTGTTAGTGTCACTGTTATTGATAAGAGGTCAGTGTATTGTCATTAGTTGATAGTTGTCAGTATTGTCACTTTGATATGTTAGTTGTCATAGGTCATTGTTGATATGTTATTGTCACTTTGAGTGTTCTTTGTCAGTCCTGTCACTATTGCACAAGTCTAGTTGTCGTGCTAGTGTCACTGCTGACAAGTGTTACGTCTGCGTGCTAGTCGTCACTGTGATAAGGTTAGTTGTCGTGCTAGTTTTCACTGTTGATAAGTAGTTGTCACTGTTGATAAGTGTTAGGTGAAGTTCTGGATGCAGTTGACAAGTGTTAATTGTCAGCTAGTTGTCACTGTTGAATTGTTAGTTGTCAGTGCTAGTTGTCATTGTTAGTTGATAAGTGTTAGTTGTCAGTGCTAGTTGTCACTGTTGACAAGTGTTAGTTGTCAGTGCTAGTTGTCACTGTTGATAAGTGTTAGTTGTCAGTGCTAGTTGTCACTGTTGATAAGTGTTAGTTGTCAGTGCTAGTTGTCACTGTTGATAAGTGTTAGTTGTCAGTGCTAGTTGTCACTGTTGATAAGTTTTAGTTGTCAGTGCTAGTTGTCACTGTTGACAAGTGTTAGTTGTCAGTGCTAGTTGTCATTGTTAGTTGATAAGTGTTAGTTGTCAGTGCTAGTTGTCACTGTTGATAAGTGTTAGTTGTCAGTGCTAGTTGTCACTGTTAGTTGATAAGTGTTAGTTGTCAATGCTAGTTGTCACTGTTGATAAGTGCTAGTTGTCACTGTTGATAAGTGTTGTCACAGTGTTGTCATTGTTAGTTGTCAGTGTTAACTATCAGTGTTGTCAGTGGTATATTAAGAGTTGTGAAATAGAGCGTTAAAAACTGAAGAGGAGAAAGAAGGAAGATGAGTTGTAAGCACATCATGTGAGGTGCACTCAGGGAGACGAACAATCACACCCAGCTGTTGGTGTAACATTTGTGACGCTCGCATGATTGCCTGTAATCCTCTGAACTGTTTGTTTCCTTAATATAAACACACCCCAACTAGAAAGGTAATATATTCGTGATGGAAATGTAATGTTTGATTGCGTTAGCTGAATAAATGAAGGCCTTTATTGTGAGTTCATGTACTTAGCTAATGTTATTTATTAACTAATTTTTAAGCTTACTAGAAGTAGGGTGATAACTACTTTTTTAGGTTTAAAGGACCTAAACGTAAGAGAGTTATCTAGAGTTGTCAGAGTTTGAGAGAATTACTTGTGTGTTCTTGACAGATGGCGTTCAAGGAATTTAAAGTTTGTTATAACCACAAAGGAAGGTTTGCTGTTGGTTAATCCGCCACAGAATAATCACTTGACAACCCTTTGATATACCTTCGAGTTTCCAGTATTAAATCTTTGCTCCGCCAACATATAACCTGGTGAACAGGCAGTCATGGGCCATCTGAGCCCTCGAAGGGCCCTAGTATCATAGTTCCGTTGGTATGAACTAGTATCATTTTTAATGCTCAGAAGACTGATAGCAATCGGGCTTGTTTGAGTGCTCTGCGATATCCTATCCATTTGTTGGCACCAGGTTGTTATTGGTGGAGCTCCCGCCTTCTAACTTCTATACGTCGTGTTGTATACTCACCTAGTTGTGGTTGCAGGTCGAGTCATAGCTCCTGGCCCCGCCTTCACTGGCCGACAACTGGGTCACACTCTGCCCATGAACTGTATATACCTCTTCAAAGCTATGTATGAACCTGCCTCCACTATCGCTTCCCAACTATCCACTTCCCGACCACTCGACTGAAGAAATACTTCCTAACATCCTGTATTCATCTGAGTCTTCAACTCCAACTGTGTCCTTGTTGCTGTGTCCCATCTCTGGAACATCTGTCTCTGTCCACCTTGTCAATTCTCTCAGTATCTTATATGTCGTTATCATGTCCTCTTCCTGTCCTCCAGTGTCTTCAGGTCGATTTCCCTTAACCTCTCCTCGTAGGACATACCCCTTACCTCCGGGACTAGTCTTGTTGCAAACCTTTGCACTTTCTCTAGCTTCTTTACGTGCTTGGCTAGATGTGGGTTCCAAACTGGTGCTGCATACTCTAGTATGGGCCTAACGTACACAGTGTACAGGGTCTTGAACGATTCTTTATTAAGATGTCGGAATGCTGTTCATAGGTTTGCTAGGCGCCCGTATGCTGCGACAGTTATGTATGTATATATGTATATATATGTATATATATATATATATATATATATATATATATATATATATATATATATATATATATATATATCAAGATCATAAACAGGTGATATAAATATGACAATATATGAAAATAGAGGAATTCTTTTATATATCTTATATATATATATATATATATATATATATATATATATATATATATATATATATATATATATATATGGCTGATCGTCATTCTTGAGAATTATGGTCCTGGACTAGAGCGTCATCTTCTTGTCCCATGAGGCGGCCAGCAGATGTGACTCTTGGCTATCTATGTTTTATATTTTATATATATATATATATATATTATATATATAATATAAAATATATATATATATATATATATATATATATCGTGCCGAATAGGTAAAAACTGGTCAATTAGCAAGAACTCGTTTAAAATAGTCTTTTCTAAAAATTTCTCTTATACGTTTAAAGATATTTTTTTATTTATATTAATGATAAAATTAATAATTTTGTACAAAAAGAACCTTAGAAAACTTACCTAACCTTATTATAACAAGCGCAATTTAATTTAGCCTAATCCAACTAAATATGTTTTAGATAAGTTTACAATAATTTAATAATAAATAAACACAATGAAATATATTTTTTTCGTTAGGTTCAAAATGATTTTTGCAAAATTATTGCATACACAAATTTTCGCTTGCCTTATTCGGCAAGAAGTGCGTTGCTATTTTAAACCAAAATCGCAAGTTTTTACCTATATGACATGACTACACACACACACACACACACACACACACACACACACTGCATAGGAATGAGAAGTTTCCTGCATGAAGTGCAGTGGGAAAGAGAACTAGAGGGAAAGACAGTAAATGAAATGATGGAACTAGTGACCACTAAGTGCAGGGAGGCAGAGGAGAAGTTCATACCAAAGGGAAACAGAAAAAATAGTAAGACCAGAGTGAGCCCATGGTTTAACTGGAGGTGTAAAGAGGTTACAGCCAAGTGTGCTAGAGCATGGAAAAGGTATAGTAGGCAAAGGACTCATGAAAACAAGGATTTGAACAGAAGAACCAGAAACGAATATGCTGGGATAAGGAGAGAGGCTCAGAGGCAATACGAGAACGACATAGCATCAAAAGCAGAATCTGAACCAAAGTTGTTAGGAGAAAAACAACAGTCAAGGACCAGGTAATCAGGCTGAGGAAAGGAGGGGGAGCTCACAAAGAATGACCAGGAAGTATGTGATGAACTAAACACAAGATTTAGAGAAGTATTTACGGTAGAGACAGGGATGCTTCCAGCAAATCGTGGAGGTAGGGTGCACCAGTAGGTGCTGGACACACACATAACCAAGGTAGAGGTGATGAAACTGCTAGGTGAACTAGATACATCAAAGGCGGTGGGCCCAGATAACATATCTCCTTGGATACTGAGAGAAAGAGCAGATCTTTAACGATCTTCAGAACTTGCAGGAAGCATGTCCTCCTTAAGTCTTCAGAACTTGAGTGCACCTTTCCTTTTAAGTGATCAGAAGTTGCAGGGAGCACCTTCACTTTCCTACTGGAAGGTGGGTTGTGTTCTAGCAAGTTCTTGTGCTTGGAACCAGGTTGGTCCCAAGAAACAGTGTTTACAAAGTTGAATTTTCGTGTGAAGGGTGAGCCATTTAAGAGATAAGCCAAGTGTTTGTGACTGCAGAGGTGGTTGTTGTGGCAGATTTAGTCAAGTCGGAAATTGTACATTGCTTGTGTTCCTCAACGCGGCTGTGTTTGTGTTTGTGGTGGCTGGCTGGGTGTGCTTTTGGGTACGATGGTAGATGTTTGTTTCCGGAAACGTGGGTGGAAAGGCGTGTAACTTGAGGGAACCTGGGTGTACATGTGAGTGGGCGTTTGTAAGAAGGTGGGTCATGTGTTTGTAGGAAGGTGGGTCTTGTGTTTGTAAGAAGGTGGGTCATGTGTTTGTAGGAAGGTGGGTATTGTGTTTGTAGGAAGGTGGGTATTGTGTTTGTAGGAAGATGGGTCTTGTGATTGTAGGAAGGTGGGTCTTGTGTTTGTAAGAAGGTGGGTCTTGTGTTTGTAGGAAGATGGGTCTTGTGATTGTAGGAAGATGGGTCTTGTGTTTGTAAGAAGGTGGGTCTTGTGTTTGTAAGAAGGTGGGTCTTGTGTTTGTAAGAAGGTGGGTCTTGTGTTTGTAAGAAGGTGGGTCTTGTGATTGTAGGAAGATGGGTCTTGTGATTGTAGGAAGATGGGTCTTGTGTTTGAAAGGAAGGTGGGTCTTGTGTTTGTGGAGGTGGGTCTTGTGTTTGTAGAGGTGGGTCTTGTGTTTGTAGAGGTGGGTCTTGTGTTTGTAGAGGTGGGTCTTGTGTTTGTAGAGGTGGGTCTTGTGTTTGTAGAGGTGGGTCTTGTGTTTGTAGAGGTGGGTCTTGTGTTTGTAGAGGTGGGTCTTGTGTTTGTAGAGGTGGGTCTTGTGTTTGTAGGAAGGTGGGTCTTGTGTTTGTAGGAAGGTGGGTCTTGTGTTTGTAGGAAGGTGGGTCTTGTGTTTGTAGGAAGGTGGGTCTTGTGTTTGTAGGAAGGTGGGTCTTGTGTTTGTAGGAAGGTGGGTCTTGTGTTTGTAGGAAGGTGGGTCTTGTGTTTGTAGGAAGGTGGGTCTTGTGTTTGTAGGAAGGTGGGTCTTGTGTTTGGGTTGTGAGGAAGGTGGGTCTTGTGTTTGTAGGAAGGTGGGTCTTGTGTGTGTAGGAAGGTGAGTCTTGTGTTGTAGGAAGGTGGGTCTTGTGTTTGTAGGAAGGTGGTCTTGTGTTTGTAGGAAGGTGGGTCTTGTGTTTGTAGGAAGGTGGGTCTTGTGTTTGTAGGAAGGTGGGTCTTGTGTTTGTAGGAAGGTGGGTCTTGTGTTTGTAGGAAGGTGGGTCTTGTGTTTGTAGGAAGGTGGGTCTTGTGTTTGTAGGAAGGTGGGTCTTGTGTTTGTAGGAAGGTGGGTCTTGTGTTTGTAGGAAGGTGAGTCTTGTGTGTGTAGGAAGGTGAGTCTTGTGTGTGTAGGAAGGTGGGTCTTGTGTTTGTAGGAAGGTGGGTCTTGTGTTTGTAGGAAGGTGGGTCTTGTGTTTGTAGGAAGGTGGGTCTCATCCACGTGGAATCTGATGTTTATAGTAATCTACAACCTGTGCCTTATATTTGCAACATCTACCATAGTGCTCTCATATCCACCCAATCACATACCTTTTCTAAATCCATTAATGCAACAAAAAGTTCTTTCCTTTTAAGTGGTGTTCATTTATATGTTTCATTGTAGACACTTGGGCTACACATCCCCTACTCTTCCTAAATCCTCCTTGCTCCTCACCAATCCTACTTACCCTTAATTATTCCAATAATAATTCTGCCATACACCCTACACGGTATACTTAAGCTTATTTCCCTATAATTCTTACTCATTCTTGTTCCCTGTACTCTTATACGAAGTAAATATGCTTGCTCTCTGCCAGTGCTTTAGTATCTTACCTCCTTTCTTGCATATATTGAACAAATACATTAACCACTCCGAAACCACATCCCCACCTGCTTTTAACATTTGTTTTAGTCTCATCTTCCTTACTCTTACTAGATGTTATATCTCCGTGTCTCATTTTTCTTGATTGTTATTTAACAACATAAAATATTCCCTCCATCTTGCCAATACTTTTACCTTCTTATCTAACATCTCGCTTTTTATTTTTACTATTAGATCCATTTGTTCCCTAAGCTTTCTTAACTTATTAATCTTACAAAACTTTTTTCTTATTCACAGTAAAATTTGTTGATAAATCCTCACCCACTCTCTCATTGACTCAGTTTTTACACTTCCTCACCACTATTTTAACCCTCTTTCTCTTTCCGCATATTTTACCCTCCGTATATTACTTCTACATTGTAAAAACCCTCTCATTTGCTAACTTTTTCTCCCTTGCCACCCTCTTTTACATCTTTATTTCAACACTTGCTGTTCTCCCAACCCACACAAACCCTACTATAACCCATTCTTCTTGTCCCCTTTCCATTACCTCTACTCTCCCTAGCCATCCTTTCTCCCATCAGTTGCTTATATCGTACCCTAACTAATCTCCTTTAATTTATTCTCTTTCGCCTCTTAGACACTGAAATTTTCCTTGTCTCCCATCTACCTCTTACCCTCAATGTAGCTAACACTAAATAATGATACATTAGTCACCTCTCTAAAAACATTGACATCCAGGCGTCAACCCATCAACCTTTTATCTACTAATATTTAACAAACTGCTATCATTACACCCTATATCATATCTTGTGTACTTATTGTTTTTCTTAAAATAGGTATTGCCTATTAATTTTTTCTCAATAATTCTCGTTTACTCCTAGTAATCTAAATTTACCTTCTATACTCTCTAGAACAGTTTCTCCCACTTTAGCGTTAAGATCCCCCACAAGCTTATTTTCTCACTTGTTTGGAAATCTCATACACATTTGTTTAGCATCTCCCAAAATATCTGCACTCCTCTTCCCCACTTCTCACATCCCGCCCTTATTCTAATCCACATAATTCTTAAATTTTATCACATGTACTCCCTTCTTTCGTAGTTGATTATTTAATGTTACTGATATCTCTAATTTGCTTCTAGTTCTTTCCAGTACAGTTTATTTAACTCCATTATTCCTCCCCATGGAAATTTTCCCACCCCTTGATCTTTATCTTAGTGTTAGGATACCAGTTCTGTCTTATCTGTCACACACACACACACTAAACACCGTTGTGTTCCTAAACGTTAGATCTTCCTATACGAGTTACCTCACAACCCATTCCAGGTGGTATCCCTCCCCTCACACTCCACCTCTCCCACTCCCTCCTCCTCCTATTAAACTCTCCTTCACACTTCTATTCCACAAACTTTCATTTTCCTTACACACCCCAAAATACATACATACAGCTATTCATAATCACATGTCCTACAAAATGTACTAACACTACTACACACATCCACATCCATCACACACACACACTTTTTCCTAACTATCTTCCTTCTTCCTCCCTTCTCCTCTCTCTCTCTCTCTCTCTCTCTCTCTCTCTCTCTCTCTCTCTCTCCCCCCGATCAGGTTGTTTAACTTTGTTTCAGATTTTTTAAGGTAGTAGTTAAAACAACTCCTGGTGGCACATTGTGGTCCACTGGAAGTGTTGCTTAGTATTGCTTGGAGGTTTGTTGTATCCTCCGTGTTTACAAATTCTTGTATCGTCTGAGAAGGATATTACAGTGGCATGATTTGTTTCTTTGTCTAAGTCAGATATGAAAATGAGAAAGAAAGAGGAGCGAATATTGTGACTCTTGGGGTTACCTCAACGTGTGGGAGAACGTGGGTGTGTGAGGGAACGTGGGGGTGTTGGTGAATGTGTGTGTGGGGAGGAAATGGGGAAGAACGTGGAGGTGTGCGAGTCGTTTGGAATCAGTATTGGGGCTAGGAGGAACGTGGATGGGCCCATATGGTAACGTAATTGAACGTGGGAACTTGTATGGTTGTGGAAACGTGGCATTTCTACGTTCTTTCATGAGCTTTTTTATAGCTACTCTTCAAATCCATTTAATTTCTCCAGAGCCTTGAGATAAGAGAAGTATTCCTTCTCTAGGGATGGTCTGTTTTTTTAGTTTCTTTCTTCCCTTGTCCCTGTTTCTCTCATGTCAGTCCGTCCCTGCTCACCCTATCCATACCGTAATCATGTCTTTCCTAGTTCCCCTTTCTTCCAGTGTCGTTACGTTCAGTTTCTCCTCGGAGAACACTACCCAAATTTCGGGGATTTAGTTGCGAACTTCTCTAATTTCTGAACACTTTGAGGACCTCATCCCGGGGCTGCATACTACATCATTGTTTCTTAATAGTTTCTTTAAAACTCCTGAAAGCTGTTTTGAGGTATGTCTGTCTCGCTTATGCTGCCCAAGATATATAGTTGATGTTCACTTCCCGTTGTATGCTCGATGTGATGTTTGGGCCAGTAAGCCTGGCAGTGTTCCTCCTTTCTTGTGTTTCTTTCATCCATCTTTGTATGATCTCTTCTGGGGTGTTCTCTTTCATCCATCTTTGATCTCTTCTGGGGTGTTCTCTTTCATCCATCTTTGATCTTTCTGGGATGTTCTCTTTCATCAATCTTTGATCTCTTCTGGGGTGTTGTCTTTCATCAATCTTTGATCTCTTCTGGGGTGTTCTCTTTCATCCATCTTTGATCTCTTCTGGGATGTTCTCTTTCATCAATCTTTGATCTCTTCTGGGGTGTTCTCTTTCATCCATCTTTGATCTCTTCTGGGGTGTTCTCTTTCATCCATCTTTGATCTTTTCTGGGGTGTTCTCTTTCATCCATCTTTGATCTCTTCTGGGGTGTTCTCTTTCATCCATCTTTGATCTCTTCTGGGGTGTTCTCTTTCATCAATCTTTGATCTTTTTTGGGGTGTTCTCTTTCATCCATCTTTGATCTTTTCTGGGATGTTCTCTTTCATCCATCTTTGATCTCTTCTGGGGTGTTCTCTTTCATCCATCTTTGATCTCTTCTGGGGTGTTCTCTTTCATCCATCTTTGATCTCTTCTGGGATGTTCTCTTTCATCAATCTTTGATCTCTTCTGGGGTGTTCTCTTTCATCCATCTTTGATCTCTTCTGGGATGTTCTCTTTCATCCATCTTTGATCTCTTCTGGGGTGTTCCTTTCATCCAATCTTTGATCTCTTCTGGGGTGTTCTCTTTCATCCATCTTTGATCTCTTCTGGGATGTTCTCTTTCATCAATCTTTGATCTCTTCTGGGGTGTTCTCTTTCATCCATCTTTGATCTCTTCTGGGATGTTCTCTTTCATCAATCTTTGATCTCTTCTGGGATGTTCTCTTTCATCAATCTTTGATCTCTTCTGGGGTGTTCTCTTTCATCAATCTTTGATCTCTTCTGGGGTGTTGTCTTTCTGGATGTTAGTAGCCTCATAATTATTAGGACTTATCTCTAGGAGCCCATGTTAGCAGCTTTTCATTTTTAATTTGTCTTATTGATTTATTGATCTTGGTAACAGGGTTACATAGTGATTTTCTCTCTTGTCTCGTACCGGAAGAGAGATGCTTATAGGTATCATTGTTTTTGTTGTATCCAACGCTTACATTGGCTTTTCGTTGGAGTTCGTCAAGTGCATGATGGTCCATCCTGTTACCTCCGTTATCATTTCTTCATAATCTTCAGTT
>WNWK01000491.1:246816-470638 GCA_009830355.1 Cherax destructor
ATAATTTCGAAAATATTCTGAACGTACGAAAAAATATATTTAATTGTATTTGTTTATTATTAAATTACTGTAAACGTATCTAAAATATATTTAGTTGGATTAGGCTAAATTAAATTGCGTTTGTTATAATAAGGTTAGTAGGTTTTCAAAGTTTCTCTTGGTACAAAATTAAAAATTTTACATTACACTATAAATGAAAAATTTTATATCTTTAAACGTAAAAGAGAAAATATTTAGAAAGGACTTAATTTTAAATGAGTTCATTGCCTAATTGACCAGTTTTACCTAATCGTGATAAATATATATATATATATATATAGTTTACCTATCGGCATATATATATATATATATATATATATATATATATATATATATATATATATATATATATATATATAAAGTGCTGAATGGTAAAACTGGTCATCTAGCAAGAACTCGTTTAAAATTAAATCCTTTCTAAAATTTTCTTATATGTTTAAAGATAATTTTTTTTCATTTATATTAATGTAAAAATTAATAATTTTGTACAAAAAGACCCTTAGAAAACTTACCTAACCTTATAACAAGCTCAATTTACTTTAGCCTAATCCAACTAAATATATTTTAGATAAGTTTACAATAATTTAATGAAACAATGAAATATATTTTTTTTCGTTAGGTTCAGAATAATTTTTGCGAAATTATAGCATATACAAATTTTCACTTGCCTTATTCGGCAAGAAGAGCGTTGCTATTTAAGCAAAATAGCAAGTTTTACCTATTCGGCACGACATTATATATAATAGAGAGAGAGAGACCTCTCGTTTCATAAGCGTAAGGTGTGAAGCATGGCTGGATTGTGTCTTGAGTGATGCAGTATGAAAAGTTTCATAAGTGGCACTGAAGGAAATATGGTTGAAGGCATCAAGTGTGAGAAGATATGGTGTCGTGGGTGTGAGGAGCCGCTGTTTTATATCCTGTGAGCCACAGTACACCTCAATGATGCCCCAGGTGATCAACTGTGTAGTCCTACTATGAACTTTATGCTCTCCAGACAAAAGCTTTCGTGGCTGGAATTTGTGTATATTTATAAGATAAAATGAAAGTAGAGATCATATTTTTACGTTAATATTTGTCGAAAAATGAAGGGAAGAAACTCTGCTGGCACCGAGTATAGGTAACCTTCAATACGGCAGTTAAATAATGTCACGAATAATTTGATAATTCCTTTCTGTATTTGAGTGAGGTGTTTTGAGTGTGTGGGAGGGAGGTGAGGGCAGGTATCACACTACCAGTAAACGTTAACTTGAAGTCCTCCATTAAGAATTGTTGTGTATTTCTTGCTAGCGGGTGGTTTATTATACTTCTCATAACTCGTGTATATTGTTTGATATGTTTACTAGCAATGAAAGTGTTGAAATTAGCTCAGAAAACAACAATAAAAAAATACGCGATTAAATCCTGTGGAGGTCCTTACAGCAATAGTGGAACCCTTCACGGAGTAGCAGTAGCAGTAGCAGCAGGGTACCTGTCGTTTCCAAAATATTTTAAGAGTATTTAAGTGTAGATAAGTGTCCTTAGCATAACTGTTGTATATCTAAACCAGTTTCTCGTAAACGTTAGGAAACTATTTCAATATTGGCAGTGAAGAGTCTCAGCCGGAGGCAGGTTGTCCACTGTGCAGGGAGCGGAACATTATTGACCTGTCATTCTCTTCACCGGTCCAGACAGTAACACACAGAGAGACATGCTCAATCCTTCCTTGTGCTGGATATGTGAAGCATTTGTGTTTGCACAAGCCAGTGAGATGTTAAAACATTGTAAGGTAGCTCAAGTTAAACTAGCACTGTTTTCCTGGCGAGAATCAAACTCTGGACTATTGGGTTACTAAGCCAATATAATAACCACTGTAGCAAGGGTTCCCGTGGGGGAGATATACCTTGCTATCTCAATAGGTCTGCAGTACTCCAGGGACCTAGGATGGATGGATGGCCTCGTTAAACTCATTCCTGCCCCTTGCACTGTGTGGGGGCAACACTGCATTGCTGCAGTGACTCCACTAACTACCCCCACCGTTATACCTAAGTGTTCACATAGTGACGCAGTGTGCTACACACTACACCCTCCTCGGCGTTATATCAGTGTTCATATTAACTAACGTAATGTACTTCATTCTAACGATACCCTTCTCAGTGTTATACCCGAGTGGTCTTATTATCTGAGTACACTGGCTTTAGCTCCACACGCACAGATTCTCAGGTGGTAGTGTTTCTCTTACATTGTTCACGGACAGTATTGAGTCTTCACGGACAGTATTGAGTGCAGGATGTCCTTGGTGCTACACTCTTGTATTGACTGCTCTTGGCATATTACTACTTCGCTCATAAGAGATGTGATGACCATCACAGTATGGTTACACAACTGTTCTCTTAATACCCTTGTGTAGCCGCAACCCCCACCACCCCACCCCACACCCACACTCACCGTGTACGTCAGGCCCATACTGGAGTATGCAGCACCAGTTTGGAACCCACACCTGGTCAAGCACGTCAAGAAATTAAAGAAAGTGCAAAGGTTTGCAACAAGACTAGTTCCAGAGCTAAGGGGAATGTCCTTCGAAGAAAGGTTAAGGGAAATTGGCCTGGAGGACAGGAGGGTTAGGGGGGACATGATAACGACATACAAAATACTTCGAGAAATTGATAAGGTGGACAGAGGCAAGATGTTCCAGAGATGGGACACAGAAACAAGGGGTCACAATTCTAAGTTGAAGACTCCGATGAGTCAAAGGGATGTTAGTAAGTATTTCTTTAGTCATAGAGTTGTCAGGAAGTGGAATAGTCTGGCAAGTGACGTAGTGAAGGCAGGAACCATACATAGTTTTAAGACTAAGTTTGATAAAGGTCATGGAGCACGGAGAGAGTGGACTTAGTAGCGATCAGTGAAGAGGCGGGGCCAGGAGCTATGACTCGACCCCTGCAACCACAAACAGGTGAGTACGTACACACACACACACAGGGGTCAGTCCTGGGACCGGTGCTGTTTCTGGTATTTGTGAACGACATGACGGAAGGAATAGACTCCGAAGTGTCCCTGTTTGCAGATGATGTGAAGTTGATGAGAAGAATTAAATCGGACGAGGACCAGGCAGAACTACAAAGGGATCTGGACAGGCTGCAAGCCTGGTCCAGCAATTGGCTCCTGGAGTTCAACCCCACCAAGTGCAAAGTCATGAAGATCGGGGAACGTCAAAGAAGACAGCAGATAGAGTACAGTCTAGGGGACCAAAGACTACAAACCTCACTCAAGAAAAAGGATCTTGGAGTGTGTGTAATACCACGCACATAAACCAAATAACTGCTGGAGCATATGGGCGACTGGCGAACCTAGGAATAGCATTCAGGCATATCAGTAAGGAGTCGTTCCGGACCGTGTACGTCAGGCCTATATTGGAGTATGCAGCTCCAGTTTGGAACCCACACCTGGTCAAGCACATCAGGAAACTAGAGAAAGTGCAAAGGTTTGCAACGAAACTAGTCCCGGAGCTAAGGGGCATGCCTACGAGGAGAGGTTAAGGGAACTCAACCTGACGACACTGGAGGGCAGGGGGGACATTATAACGACATATAAAATACTGAGAGGAATCGACAAGGTGGATAGAGACAGGATGTTCCGAAGATGGGACATAGCAATAAAGAGTCACAATTGGAAGTTGAAGATTACGATGAACCACAGGGATGTTAGGAAGTGTGTCTTCAGTCATAGAGTTGTCAGGAAGTAGAGTAGTCTGGAAAGTAAAGTAGTGAAGTCAGGTAAAATACATAGCTTTAAGAAGAGGTACGATAAAGATCATGGAGCAGGGAGAGAGTGGACCTAGTGGCGGCCAGTGAAGAGGCGGGACCAGGAGCTATGTCCCGACCCCTGGAACCACAATAAGGTGAGTACACACTACCTACCTTACCAAGGTTCCAGGTTCTCTTAGCAAAGTTGCATAGAGAACATGATTAGCTGTTTTTTATTTGTTTTTGAGTATTTTAAGGCGAGTAATAATGATCATAGTAATGTAACTTTAATAATATACCTTTTGAGTTTCGAGAGTTTTTCTACTTCCGGAGCCCGGTCCTGGGCCAGACTTGTCTTGTGCTTGCCTGGGCAACAGCCTGGTTGATCTGGCACCTGGTGATTATTATTATACTTTTCCCAGCAGTATTTAACATCTTCTGGTAAGATGTTGAATGGTCTGGGACTGCTGATGTTGATACAATGCTCTCATATTTTGCCCACTGTACTTCTACTTTAAACCGAGTTTATTGTACTCTTCCATATCTTTCACTCCAGTATGTTACGGCAGTGTGCACATTTGGGACTAGTTCAAGTATTTTTCCAGGTATATATTATCAAGCATCTCTCGTCCGCTCCAATAAGTACGCATTTAAGACTTTGAGGCGTTCCCAGCACGGGACCGTCAACACTGAACAATACTCGAAACAAGAGACCACAAACGATTTGAGTAGTCACCTTTGACAATATCCTCCTTGTTTTGAAAGTTCTCATTATCCACCGTCATTTTCTTGGCTGTCGTGACATTTGTTTACATTGTGTTCTAGGAAAGAAAAGTAAGCTGACATAATTACTCCCAGGTTCTTTATGTTCTCATTTTGTTCTATCTGATGATTCTTGAGTTTTGTACAGTGTTCATTTTGAGTTCTTCATTCTTTCCATATGTAAGCAGCTGTAACTTATCACCGTTGAGTGACATGTTGTGCTGCACAGCCCTAAGGAAAATCATGCATGAAGCTATACTTCATGCATGTTTTTTTTTGCAGAAAGATATCCGCAAATGATACGAACTTTGGCGAGTGGTTTTATTTATGTCTGTTATAAGGATAATTAGTAGAGGCGCCAGTAGAGTGCCTTGGGGTACTGAGCTTTTTACCTCGCTGATGCTGGATTTTGCACCATGTAACACTACTTTGTCTTCTGTCTGTCAAGTTGAAATTCCATTTCCTGTCTTCCCCGTTATTCTTATAGCCCATAGGATCATTGTTCACATGATCGCATTTATCAAACGCCTTTGCAGAATCCATGTGTATTACATCTGTAATATGGTTTTCTTCCAGCATCTCTGTAATTATTTTTTGCGCAGTTATTTTCTTTCCTCGGCTCATTCCAGGTGTATAGAAGGTATAGTACCATCCCTCATTATGACATCTGAAACAGTCGCCTAAGATCGTGGTACCTAATTAAAATTAGGTAAACTGGGGCATCAGGTGTAAGGAGACTTGCTCATACGCCTCTCCACACTTGGGAATCAAACATGTCTTTTTGTTGTTGTCGTGAGCTGAACACTACCATTGAACTGTGGTCACTGTAGCTATATCCCTCCCCCGACTCTAGGTCACCTTAAATAGGTGTTGAGGCTTGAATAGTTTGTGGCCGGGGCAAGGGGCCTCCTATCTGGTTAGGGTGTCATTCTCCTCACAGGGTGCTTGTTTAAATTAAATAAGAACCATACATATAGTATCTTTCATCATAAATATTGAGGATATTTTCCCTTTCGTTTAAATTTACTGACATGGTCGATGATAAGGAACGAATTGTGGATATGGATTTCGGAAACTAAATTTTTTTTCTGGATTGTTTTACTGGCTTTGTAATATATGTACATGTAATATGTGTATTGTTATATAATGTAGTACATTATTATTTGTGTAAATGTGATAGAAACTAAGTATGTTTAAGGCACTAAATATTCAAATGATTCTTAATGATCAATGTTATGTACGTGTAATATTGTTAGTGATCACAGTAGTGATCAATGTTATGTACGTGTAATATTGTTAGTGATCACAGTAGTGATCAATGTTATGTACGTGTAATATTGTTAGTGATCACAGTAGTGATCAATGTTATGTACGTGTAATATTGTTAGTGATCACAGTAGTGATCAAGGTTATATACGTGTAATATTGTTAGTGATCACAGTAGTGATCAATGTTATGTACGTGTAATATTGTTAGTGATCACAGTAGTGATCAATGTTATGTACGTGTAATATTGTTAGTGATCACAGTAGTGATCAATGTTATGTACGTGTAATATTGTTAGTGATCACAGTAGTGATCAATGTTATGTACGTGTAATATTGTTAGTGATCACAGTAGTGATCAATGTTATGTACGTGTAATATTGTTAGTGATCACAGTAGTGATCAATGTTATGTACGTGTAATATTGTTAGTGATCACAGTAGTGATCAAGGTTATGTACGTGTAATATTGTTAGTGATCACAGTAGTGATCAATGTTATGTACGTGTAATATTGTTAGTGATCACAGTAGTGATCAAGGTTATATACGTGTAATACTCTTGATGATCAAGGTTATATACATGTGTTACACTTAGTGATCAAGGTTATATATTACACTTAGTGATCAAGGTTATATATTACACTTAGTGATCAAGGTTATATATTACACTTAGTGATCAAGGTTATATATTACACTTAGTGATCAAGGTTATATAAATAAGGACAACATGTGCAGCAGCTATGATAAGTGATTATGTTCATCTCGGCTAAAATCGTAACAGTGTACAATATTTTGCTTAACTTGTACAATATTAACTCAGTAATTTTTATGTTGACACCGTCGTAATACTTGTGCTTCGTGTTGGTGTTGAGAGAGTATCTCGTCAGTGCAGCAGTTAATATTCATTGTACCAGACTACCTTCACATAATCATTACTATTGCCTCTCGCCACCAAAATTTAAGACTTCCAAAGTGTTTTTTTAAAGAATATATAGCCGTTGGTAAATCACAGGTAACAAGCTTTACACTGTTAACCCGCTAATTATCACCTTGCTGTTTGGCGGTGTGTGTGTGTTGAGGAACTTGCTTCTTGAGGGAGGTAGTGTTGTTTGTGTTGAGGAACTTGCTTCTTGAGGGAGGTAGTGTTGTTTGTGTTGAGGAACTTGCTTCTTGAGGGAGGTAGTGTTGCTTGTGTTGAGGAACTTGCTTCTTGAGGGAGGTAGTGTTGCTTGTGTTGAGGAACTTGCTTCTTGAGGGAGGTAGTGTTGCTTGTGTTGAGGAACTTGCTTCTTGAGGGAGGTAGTGTTGCTTGTGTTGAGGAACGTGCTTCTTGAGGGAGGTAGTGTTGCTTGTGTTGAGGAACTTGCTTCTTGAGGGAGGTAGTGTTGCCTATGTTGAGGAACTTGCTTCTTGAGGGAGGTAGTGTTGCCTATGTTGAGGAACTTGCTTCTTGAGGGAGTTAATGTTGTTTGTGTTGAGGAACTTGCTTCTTGAGGGAGGTAGTGTTCCTATGTTGAGGAACTTGCTTCTTGAGGGAGGTAGTGTTGTTTGTGTTGAGGAACTTGCTTCTTGAGGGAGGTAGTGTTGTTTGTGTTGAGGAACTTGCTTCTTGAGAGGGGCAGTGTTTCTTGTGTTGAGGAACTTGCTTCTTGAGGGAGGTAGTGTTTGTGTTGAAGAACTTGCTTCTTGAGAGGGGCAGTGTTGCTTGTGTTGAGGAACTTGCTTCTTGAGGGAGGTAGTGTTGTTTGTGTTGAGAAACTTGCTTTTTGAGGGAGGTAGTGTTGCTTGTGTTGAGGAACTTGCTTCTTGAGAGGGGTAGTGTTGCTTGTGTTGAGGAACTTGCTTCTTGAGGGAGGCAGTGTTGCTTGTGTTGAACTTTCTTCTTGAGGGAGGTAGTGTTGCTTGTGTTAAGGAACTTGCTTCTTGAGGGAGGTAGTGTTGTTTGTGTTGAGGAACTTGCTTCTTGAGGAGGTAGTACTTACATTAAAATGTTTTTGCCGAGGTTAGTGGGTGTGCACACAGCTTCCCACACTTGCATTACCCTCCTCCTCCACAACCCAAGGGAAGTAATTAAAGTTTTGCAAAATCTTTGATATGTAAATTAAACCACTTTATATTAAATTTCAACCATAAGAAGTGGGTAAGTTAGTTTTAATAAAAATTAAAATAAGTTGGACCTAAAAATTACATAGTTCAGTTTTTTCTCAAGCAGAGAGGGAGGAAAAGAAGAGGGGGAGGGAGAAGGAAGGGGGAAAAAAGGAGGAGGAGATTTGGAATGTTAAGGTGATCTTATGTTTTAGTAAGGGAAGAGATTTGGCAAGCGTTGGTAAACCTTAAATTGTTTGTGGGTGGCAGCGGTAATAGCATTTCGCCAGTGTTGAGTGTGTCAATGTGGCGCAGCGGGTGATAAATAAACACCTCAGCGCCATTAGTGGCAACAGTAGCTCGTCTTTTACACCTTAATTATCTCTAATTTATAATCCCGTCCTAATATAAAAAATGTAATTGATTTAAGAGGGGGAGGTGGGTGACTCACCAGCAGACCTCCTGGGGCTACTCTATACCTTCTGCTATCCTCTCATCTACTTGATAAAATCAAGATTTTGAAGTCGTGTCGCGCTCAGACACCTTTATCCATCCCTTAATTAAGTGTTGTGACCCGGGAAGTTACTGGTGTATGCTCTAGTAGTGTCCATTTATATTTGCGTTAGTCGTGTCCATTAACGTGTACGTTAATAACCGTTTACAGCCATTATGAATAGAAACCGTTGCATAGGTACTTAATAAAACCCGGAAGGTGATGACAAGAGCCGTGCTGATTGTAACCCACTGATCTAATGTCTGTACTTGTACTGATTGTAACCCACTGATCCACTGTATGTACTTGTACTGATTGTAACCCACTGATCCACTGTATGTACTTGTACTGATTGTAACCCACTGATCCACTGTATGTACTTGTACTGATTGTAACCCACTGATCCACTGTATGTACTTGTACTGATTGTAACCCACTGATCCACTGTCTGTACTTGTACTGATTGTAACCCACTGATCCACTGTATGTACTTGTACTGATTGTAACCCACTGATCCACTGTCTGTACTTGTACTGATTGTAACCCACTGATCCACTGTCTGTACCTGTATTGTACTGATTGTAACCCACTGATCCACTGTCTGTACTTGTACTGATTGTAACCCACTGATCCACTGTCTGTACTTGTACTGATTGTAACCCACTGATCCACTGTCTGTACTTGTACTGATTGTAACCCACTGATCCACTGTCTGTACTTGTACTGATTGTAACCCACTGATCCACTGTCTGTACTTGTACTGATTGTAACCCACTGATCCACTGTCTGTACTTGTACTAATTGTAACCCACTGATCCACTGTCTGTACCTGTATTGTACTGATTGTAACTCGGTGATCCACTGTACATGTACTGATTGTAACCCACTGATCCACTGTCTGTACTTGTACTGATTGTAACCCACTGATCCACTGTCTGTACTGTACTGATTGTAACCCAGTGATCCACTGTCGTATGTACTGATTGTAACCCACTGATCCACTGTATGTACTTGTACTGATTGTAACCATGATCCACTGTCTGTACTTGTACTGATTGTAACCCACTGATCCACTGTCTGTACTTGTACTGATTGTAACCCACTGATCCACTGTCTGTACTTGTTCTAATTGTAACCCACTGATCCACTGTCTGTACTTGTACTGATTGTAACCCACTGATCCACTGTTGTACTTGTACTGATTGTAACCCACTGATCCACTGTCTGTACTTGTACTATTGTAACCCACTGATCCACTGTCTGTACTGTATGACTGATTGTAACCCACTGATCCACTGTCTGTACTTGTATTGGCTGATTGTAACGGTGATCCACTGTCTGTACTGTTTTTACCTGACACTGTGCTTAACTGTTGTAACCAGTGATCCAGTGTGTACTGATTGTAACCATGATCAGTGTACATGTACTGATGTAACCCATGATCCACTGTCTGTCTGTATTGTCTGATTGTAACTTGTGATCCACTGTGCAGTATACTGATTGTATACTTTACTGATCTGTACATTTACTGATTGTTTAATTCAGGTGATCAGCCTTACGTTACTGATTGTAACAGTGATCAGGTACATGTACGGATTGTGACCAGTGATATGTTGTAGTGTTTGTATGTTGTAAATTTGATCATGTGAGTTTACTTTGTAAATTGTAGCGTTAGTGTTGTATTTGCATTTAATGTTACGTATAGTTTTAAATTGTCAGTAGTTGTAGCTTACATATATTTAAGTTGTATTGAGAGGGGAGGGCTGTCAGGTGAGGTGGGTTGTAAGGTTGTAGCGGTGATAGGTGGGTGTAAGGTGGTGTAGCGGTGATGAGGTGGTTGTAAGGAGGATGGGGTGAGGTGGTGATGAGGTGGGTTGTAAGGGTTGCGGTGATGAGTGGGTTGAGTTAGCGGTGATGAGGTGGGTTGTAAGGGTGTAGCGGTGATGAGGTGGGTTGTAAGGTGTGTAGCTATGGTTGATGTAGGTGGGTTGTAAGGTGTGTTGGTGATGAGTGGGTGAGGTGTAGCGGTGATGAGGGGGTTGTAGGTGTGTAGCGTGATAGGTGGGTTGTAAGGGTGTAGCGGTGATGAGGTGGGTTGTAAGGTGTGTAGCGGTGATGAGGTGGGTTGTAAGGTGTGTAGCGGTGATGAGGTGGGTTGTAAGGTGTGTAGCGGTGATGAGGTGGGTTGTAAGGTGTGTGTAGCGGTGATGAGGTGGGTTGTAATGGGGGGTGTAGCGGTGATGAGGTGGGTTGTGGGTGTGTAGCGTGATGAGGTGGGTTGTAAGGTGTGTGTGTAGCGGTGATGAGGTGGGTTGTAATGGGGGTGTAGCGGTGATGAGGTGGGTTGTAAGGTGTGTAGCGGTGATGAGGTGGGTTGTAAGGTGTGTGTAGCAGTGATGAGGTGGGTTGTAAGGTGTGTGTAGCGGTGATGAGGTGGGTTGTAAGGTGTAGCGGTGATGAGGTGGGTTGTAAGGTGTGTGTAGCGGTGATGAGGTGGGTTGTAAGGTGTGTGTAGCGGTGATGAGGTGGGTTGTAAGGGTGTGTAGCGGTGATGAGGTGGGTTGTAAGGTGTGTGTAGCGGTGATGAGGTGGGTTGTAAGGTGTGTGTAGCGGTGATGAGGTGGGTTGTAAGGTGTGTAGCGGTGATGAGGTGGGTTGTAAGGTGTGTGTAGCGGTGATGAGGTGGGTTGTAAGGTGTGTGTAGCGGTGATGAGGTGGGTTGTAAGGTGTGTGTAGCGGTGATGAGGTGGGTTGTAAGGTGTGTGTAGCGGTGATGAGGTGGGTTGTAAGTGCAGATGAAGCTGAGTACATTGTGGATCAGCCTGGGTGGTGGTGGGTCAGCCTGGGTGGTGGTGGATCAGCCTGGGTGGTGGTGGGTCAGCCTGGGTGGTGGTGGGTCAGCCTGGGTGGTGGTGGGTCTGCCTGGGTGGTGGTGGGTCAGCCTGGGTGGTGGTGGGTCAGCCTGGGTGGTGGTGGGTCTGCCTGGGTGGTGGTGGGTCAGCCTGGGTGGTGGTGGGTCAGCCTGGGTGGTGGTGGGTCAGCCTGGGTGGTGGTGGGTCTGCCTGGGTGGTGGTGGGTCAGCCTGGGTGGTGGTGGGTCAGCCTGGGTGGTGGTGGGTCTGCCTGGGTGGTGGTGGGTCAGCCAGCACATCACAACAGATGCCTCAACGTCATCATTACATGTAGTATCTGAATAATAATGATTACATTCGTGTTATTGCCATTTCGTGAGTAATAAGAGTTATACGAGTAGTTTATTTGTAATGCTCTTAGTGGTCAAGGTTGTGTGTGTATATATAATGCTCTTAGTGGTCAAGGTTGTGTATGTATATATAATGCTCTTAGTGGTCAAGGTTTTGTATGTATATATAATGCTCTTAGTTGTCAAGGTTATGTATGTATATATAATGCTCTTAGTGGTCAAGGTTGTGTATGTATATATAATGCTCTTAGTGGTCAAGGTTATGTATGTATATATAATGCTCTTAGTGGTCAAGGTTGTGTATGTATATATAATGCTCTTAGTGGTCAAGGTTGTGTATGTATATATAATGCTCTTAGTGGTCAAGGTTGTGTATGTATATATAATGCTCTTAGTGGTCAAGGTTGTGTATGTATATATAATGCTCTTAGTGGTCAAGGTTATGTATGTATATATAATGCTCTTAGTGGTCAAGGTTGTGTATGTATATATAATGCTCTTAGTGGTCAAGGTTGTGTATGTATATATAATGCTCTTAGTGGTCAAGGTTGTGTATGTATATATAATGCTCTTAGTGGTCAAGGTTGTGTATGTATATATAATGCTCTTAGTGGTCAAGGTGTGTATGTATATATAATGCTCTTAGTGGTCAAGGTTATGTATGTATATATAATGCTCTTAGTGGTCAAGGTTGTGTATGTATATATAATGCTCTTAGTGGTCAAGGTTGTGTATGTATATATAATGCTCTTAGTGGTCAAGGTTGTGTATGTATATATAATGCTCTTAGTGGTCAAGGTTGTGTATGTATATATAATGCTCTTAGTGGTCAAGGTTATGTATGTATATATAATGCTCTTAGTGGTCAAGGTTGTGTATGTATATATAATGCCTTAGTGTCAAGGTTAGGTATGTATATTAATGCTCTTAGTGGTCAAGGTTATGTATGTATATATAATGCTCTTAGTGGTCAGGTTGTGTATATATATATAATGCTCTTAGTGGTCAAGGTTATGTATGTATATATAATGCTCTTAGTGGTCAAGGTTGTGTATGTATATATAATGCTCTTAGTGGTCAAGGTTGTGTATGTATATATAATGCTCTTAGTGGTCAAGGTTGTGTATGTATATATAATGCTCTTAGTGGTCAAGGTTGTGTATGTATATATAATGCTCTTAGTGGTCAAGGTTATGTATGTATATATAATGCTCTTAGTGGTCAAGGTTATGTACACGTAATGCTCTTCGTAATGAAGTACGTTAAAACTGAACATTACACTTGTGCTAGCGTTGTACAGTATTAACAAAGGTGTAACTTCACAGTGTACACAGAAAAGTAAAATGTGTACAGTAGATAGAAGAAATAAGTTCATTATTATTGTAATAATAACAACAGTATCTAGTGTCCAAAACAGTTAATTTATTTTCGTTGAACCCAAATTGTAGTGATTGTATGTTGGTAATTTTGTACAATGTAGCGGGAACAACCCAGTATGTTGGTCATGTTGTTGAGGGAGTAGCCTGGTATGTTGGTCATGTTGGGGGAGACTTGTAAGGTTCATCTGGTTGTATGTCCACTTCATTTAGTTGTATGGCCACTTCATCTGGTTATATGGCCACTGTAGTTTTCATCTTAAGTTTAGATATAAGTGTTTGCAGGGTCAGCTTCCCATGAACATTTCTCTATATCGACAGTCAAGAAGTTTTTGTTTTTAATACATGTGTCTGCATTTTTGTTAGCTAAAAGCACTGCCATAAATTTGTTTTAAACTAGCACATGGAATATAAATTGGGTATAATTATTCTTGACCGAGATTTAGTAGTGTGTGTGTCTCATAACACTATTGATACTTTAATTGCAACACTGTTAAAAATATATATTAAGTGTACTCGCCTATTTGTGTTTACGGGGTGTCTCCTGCTGCACCTTCCCCTCCTTCGTAAATCTATGTTGCTTTACATTAGCTGTGTCGGAATATTTTGGACGTTGTGATCATATTACCTCGCGCTCCTCTCATATCCAAGGGAATTAGGTTTAGTTTTTAATCTCTTCATATTTCATAATGTTTAATTACGCTAGTAGTCCGTGTGGGAGACACCTTATTTGTGGAGACTTGTGTGATATTGACAAGGTGTAGGTCCCACGGTGGGGCAGCCTGCTCCATGTGGAGACGTGTGTGATATTGACCAGGTGTAGGTCCCACGGTGGGGCAGCCTGCTCCATGTGGAGACGTGTGTGATATTGACCAGGTGTAGGTCTCACGGTGGGGCAGCCTGCTCCATGTGGAGACGTGTGTGATATTGACAAGGTGTAGGTCCCACGGTGGGGCAGCCTGCTCCATGTGGAGACGTGTGTGATATTGACCAGGTGTAGGTCTCACGGTGGGGCAGCCTGCTCCATGTGTTGTGTAAACTATCTTAAAACAAACTTTGTTCACTTCCTTCAAAGTTGCTGGTTAGTGTGTCATTGTTATTTACCCCAGTGACATGTTTTGTGTGGCTTCAGCGAGGTGCACTCTATCTCACTCTCTCTCTCTATATTTACCTCTTAACTACTTTTTCCTTGTACATTGTTTGAAGTGGTTCTAACTACAATTTGCACTTGGTCACCAGGTTTTTCCCACCCACTTGTCCGAGTCTCACGATTCTACACTTGTGCTCCATTTTTTTAGCTAAGCCAAGCAGTGTTATCCATCATCAAGTGCGCCTACACAACGTGAACTCAGAACAATGTTTCATCTGTTCCGTAAGATGAATCAGCCATTGCAGATTTATGTCTTTCAGAATTGGTTTATTTTAATTGGAAAGCGCTAAAGCAGGAGGTGTCACATAGCGACTGTGCAATGAGAGCGTTCAGATTCGATTCAAGGAAGGGGAGGATAAGTCCATTTTCTATGGCGAAGAGCCCTTCTCCATTATCAAGGCAAACTAATGCAATAATTTAAATTAGTACTAAACCATTTCCATATTAAAAGTGTGAAAATGGCGCCTACATACCATTAACAATACCAACGTTTTTAGTAGAAGATCAAATGAGGCTTTCTCAAGTTCTCTTCTGCAAACAGTTTTGGGAATGGTGTGTGTAAAGCTGAATACAAGGTACCTGTACATGTCGGTTGTTCCACCAACCATCACGTTAATGGTGTGTGTAAAGCTGAATACAAGGTACCTGTACATGTCGGTTGTTCCACCAACCATCACGTTAATGTGTGTAAAGCTGAATACAAGGTACCTGTACATGTCGGTTGTTCCACCAACCATCACGTTAATGTGTGTAAAGCTGAATACAAGGTACCTGTACATGTCGGTTGTTCCACCAACCATCACGTTAATGGTGTGTGTAAAGCTGAATACAGGTACCTGTACATGTCGGTTGTTCCACCAACCATCACGTTAATGGTGTGTGTAAAGCTGAATACAGGTACCTGTACATGTCGGTTGTTCCACCAACCATCACCTTGTAATAGTTGAACAGACCTAAAAATTTGAAGATGATGGTCTGAAGTTATAAATGAAAGTCTTGAAGGAAGTTGGTGTAATACTAACTTACAAGGCGCCAGCTTAGCCATTAAGTCGTGCACTATGTGATGGCTTGTTTGCAGGTAAACATTGTAAACTTGTAGGGTGTTGTCAGTCTTATGGAATGAACCGGAATTAATAGTTTCAAACCGATGAGGCATTCTTTAATTATTGAATGGAACTCAGTATTTCTATTTAATAAAACTGGCTGGCAAATCGGCACTTAGGCAGACAATAACAGTGTGAACTTTAATTTCTGGAAAAAAAAGTTCTGAAAATTATAAGCCGATCAGAAGAATTATTCTCCACTAATCAAGAATTCCAACAATTCAAAGTTTAAAATAAAAATGATGCATTGACAAGTTTGCCCATATACAAGCAGCTGAACTTAATTGTTTTGTCAATTATATTTAACTTGATTTAACTATAATAAAATGTTCACTCCATTTTGCAGCTGACATTAACAGCCGAGCACTGACACTTCAAGTTCACTCTGACGTCATCGAAGTAGAAGAATCTTTTTTAAACTTAAAGCTGCACCTCTGACGGTTGTACAACTTATTGAACTCATCCACGATGCTAGGAATGGGTCACATAACTTTGGTCATAGAGAACCTGCACATACCAATTGTTCTAAGAATCTTTCCCTAGTTACCTATTGAAGACAATCAGCTGAGGCAGTCTCGTGTTATGTGTGCAATAACAACGCAAAGTTGGAGTAAGGAAAAGAAATCCAGGTAACCCCTTAAAGCTCCTCCTGGGATACATAATAATAATAATAATAATATGCCTTCCAGCAACCAGCAATTGTTTGAAATATGCCCTGAGAGTAAAGTTTGAGGAATAAATTTAGATTTTGTAATTAGCTGTGTGTGTGTGTGTGTGTGTGTGTGTGTGTGTGTGTGTGTGTGTAGGGTCATCGTTAGCCGATGAGTTTACTCTTAACAGCTTTAATGATCTATATAATTTAAAAATTATTAACATTTAAAATTAGTTTTATTTTTGTCACGTGGTGAATGAGACTTGAGTTCACATACTTTATATATCTTGCAAAGTCTCTAAATTAGAGGCGGTCAGTTTTACTCTCATGTTCAGTACTGTGAATATGATGAGCTGTCAGGCAAGTTCCAATATTGTGAAGTATAACCAGTGTTCAGTATTATAAAGTATAACCAGTGTTCAGTATTATAAAGTATAACCAGTGTTCAGTATTATAAAGTATAACCAGTGTTCAGTATTATAAAGTATAACCAGTGTTCAGTATTGTCAAGTATGAACAACCAGACAGTGTTCAGTATTGTAAAGTATGAACAGCCATACTAACTTCAGTACTGTGAAGTATGAATAACCAGACAAACTACTGTTTTGGTAAACATTTGAACACAGCATTGCTAAGTATCTAAATTATGCTGACAATTGGTTTCCCATAGATGTCAACATTTGGTTGTAAGGCAGTGTTAAAACCTGAGTCGTTGACTGCTGCCAGGGACACTAAACTACTTGACCTGTCTTATACAGAATGTAGCACTTGACCTATCTTAACTTCTTTTCAAATCTTTCCTACTTTTTTTCTGATTTTCTGAACAATATTTTGGTTTTTTCGTTTAGTTGTGACTTAATGATGGTCAGTGAGGGAACCAATCATCTGACGTCATATAGTCTTCAAGGCTTTGTCTATTGTTTCAACCATTGTGTATTGAGAGTTATTAGTACAGTGTTTCAACCAGTGTATTGTTATTAGTACAGTGTTTCAACCAGTGTATTGTTATTAGTACAGTGTTTCAACCATTGTATTGTTATTAATACAGTGTTTCAACCAGTGTATTGTTATTAATACAGTGTTTCAACCAGTGTATTGTTATTAGTACAGTGTTTCAACCAGTGTATTGTTATTAATACAGTGTTTCAACCAGTGTATTGTTATTAGTACAGTGTTTCAACCAGTGTATTGTTATTAGTACAGAGTTTCAACCAGTGTATTGTTATTTGTACAGTGTTTCAACCAGTGTATTGTTATTAATACAGTGTTTCAACCAATGTATTGTTATTAGTACAGTGTTTCAACCAGTGTATTTTTATTAGTACAGTGTTTCAACCATTGTATTGTTATTAATACAGTGTTTCAACCAGTGTATTGTTAATAGTACAGTGTTTCAACCAGTGTATTGTTAATAGTACAGTGTTTCAACCAGTGTATTGTTATTAATACAGTGTTTCAACCATTGTATTGTTAATAGTACAGTGTTTCAACCAGTGTATTGTTATTAGTACAGTGTTTCAACCATTGTATTGTTATTAATACAGTGTTTCAACCAGTGTATTGTTAATAGTACAGTGTCAACCAGTGTATTGTTAATAGCACAGTGTGTCAACCAGTGTATTGTTAATAGTACAGTGTGTCAACCAGTGTATTGTTAATAGTACAGTGTGTCAACCAGTGTATTGTTAATAGTACAGTGTTTCAACCAGTGTATTGTTAATAGTACAGTGTTTCAACCAGTGTATTGTTACTAGTACAGTGTTTCAACCACTGTATTGTTAACAGTACAGTGTTTCAACCAGTGTATTGTTAATAGTACAGTGTTTCAACCAGTGTATTGTTAATAGTACAGTGTGTCAACCAGTGTATTGTTAATAGTACAGTGTGTCAACAGTGTATTGTTAATAGTACAGTGTGTCAACAGTGTATTGTTATTAGTACAGTGTGTCAACCACTGTATTGTTAATAGTACAGTGTGTCAACCAGTGTATTGTTAATAGTACAGTGTGTCAACCAGTGTATTGTTAATAGTACAGTGTGTCAACCAGTGTATTGTTAATAGTACAGTGTGTCAACCAGTGTATTGTTAATAGTACAGTGTGTCAACCACTGTATTGTTAATAGTACAGTGTGTCAACCACTGTATTGTTAATAGTACAGTGTTTCAACCAGTGTATTGTTAATAGTACAGTGTTTCAACCAGTGTATTGTTAATAGTACAGTGTGTCAACCAGTGTATTGTTAATAGTACAGTGTGTCAACCAGTGTATTGTTAATAGTACAGTGTGTCAACCAGTGTATTGTTAATAGTACAGTGTTTCAACCAGTGTATTGTTATTAGTACAGTGTTTCAACCAGTGTATTGTTATTAGTACAGTGTGTCAACCAGTGTATTGTTAATAGTACAGTGTGTCAACCAGTGTATTGTGCCCGTCACTCTTCAGTATAAATTTGTTTTTATCACCAGGTAAAATTTTAGTATAGATATATGAAATAAATCGCTTAATACAAATCTGGAAGTTGTATATTTATGCCTGGTGATATGACTTTCAGCTGGACGAGGTCATGTGCCTGGTGACATGACTTTCAGCTGGACGAGGTCATGTGCCTGGTGACATGACCTTCAGCTGGACGAGGTCATGTGCCTGGTGACATGACCTTCAGCTGGACGAGGTCATGTGCCTGGTGACATGACCTTCAGCTGGACAGGTCATGTGCCTGGTGATATGACTTTCAGCCGGACGAGGTCATGTGCCTGGTGATATGACCTTCAGCTGGACGAGGTCATGTGCCTGGTGATATGACTTTCAGCTGGACGAGGTCATGTGCCTGGTGACATGACCTTCAGCTGGACGAGGTCATGTGCCTGGTGATATGACTTTCAGCCGGACGAGGTCATGTGCCTGGTGATATGACCTTCAGCTGGACGAGGTCATGTGCCTGGTGATATGACTTTCAGCTGGACGAGGTCATGTGCCTGGTGATATGACCTTCAGCTGAACGAGGTCATGTGCCTGGTGATATGACTTTCAGCTGGACGAGGTCATGTGCCTGATGACATGACCTTCAGCTGGACGAGGTCATGTGCCTGGTGATATGACTTTCAGCTGGACGAGGTCATTGCCTGGTGACATGCCCTTTCCCAGCTGACGAGGTCATGTGCCTGGTGACATGACCTTCAGCTGGACGAGGTCATGTGCCTGGTGACATGACTTTCAGCTGGACAGGTCATGTGCCTGGTGATATGACTTTCAGTTGGACGAGGTCATGTGCCTGGTGACATGACCTTCAGCTGGACGAGGTCATGTGCCTGGTGATATGACTTTCAGCTGGACGAGGTCATGTGCCTGGTGACATGACCTTCAGCTGGACGAGGTCATGTGCCTGGTGACATGACTTTCAGCTGGACGAGGTCATGTGCCTGGTGACATGACCTTCAGCTGGACGAGGTCATGTGCCTGGTGACATGACTTTCAGCTGGACGAGGTCATGTGCCTGGTGATATGACTTTCAGTTGGACGAGGTCATGTGCCTGGTGACATGACCTTCAGCTGGACGAGGTCATGTGCCTGGTGATATGACTTTCAGCTGGACGAGGTCATGTGCCTGGTGACATGACCTTCAGCTGGACGAGGTCATGTGCCTGGTGACATGACTTTCAGCTGGACGAGGTCATGTGCCTGGTGACATGACCTTCAGCTGGACGAGGTCATGTGCCTGGTGATATGACTTTCAGCTGACGAGGTCATGTGCCTGGTGATATGACTTTCAGTTGGACGAGGTCATGTGCCTGGTGACATGACCTTCAGCTGGACGAGGTCATGTGCCTGGTGATATGACTTTCAGCTGGACGAGGTCATGTGCCTGGTGACATGACCTTCAGCTGGACGAGGTCATGTGCCTGGTGATATGACTTTCAGCTGGACGAGGTCATGTGCCTGGTGACATGACCTTTAGCTGGACGAGGTCATGTGCCTGGTGATATGACTTTCAGCTGGACGAGGTCATGTGCCTGGTGACATGACCTTCAGCTGGACGAGGTCATGTGCCTGGTGACATGACCTTCAGCTGGACGAGGTCATGTGCCTGGTGACATGACCTTCAGCTGGACGAGGTCATGTGCCTGGTGACATGATCTTCAGCTGGACGAGGTCATGTGCCTGGTGACATGACCTTCAGCTGGACGAGGTCATGTGCCTGGTGATATGACTTCAGCCGGACGAGGTCATGTGCCTGGTGATATGACTTTCAGCTGGACGAGGTCATGTGCCTGATGACATGACCTTCAGCTGGACGAGGTCATGTACCTGGTGACATGACCTCTTAAACTTAAACTTGACCAGGTCATACGAGTGACCTGATGATGATTTGTCTTTGTTAATAGCACTTTTCCTCTGATTGTGACAAAATAGTGTGATATTTTTGTAGCATGAAGCAGTTAGTATGGTAGTCACACACACACACACACACACACACACACACACACACACACACACACACACACACACACACACACACACACACACACACACACACTCTGGTTGGTTAAATTTCAGCTGTCTGAAGTATCAGTGGTTTATATAAACTTGAGGCTGCTTACCTTGTCCGTAACGCGTTGTTTGGACGCAGATGCGTCAAGATACAGGGCAGGTGGATGGTGGCAAGACTGCAGACCTTACTCAGGCACCTTCACCCAAATTGCTTACTGCTGTTATTGTTGTTGCTTCTGCTGCTGCTGCTGCTGCTGCTGCTGCTGTTGGGTGGTGGTGGTGGTTGTTGGTTGTTGTTCCTGCTCTTTACTAGTGACACTTGCCTCATAAAGCCGCTGCTGCATCATTCACGGTGGATTTATGGAAATATAACCAATATTACTGTGCGCACTTTTATTATGAAGAAAGCCAAGGTGATGGATTTACTGCCGCTCCTGCCCGTGAAGTATTTGACGTGCTCCCCTCCCTCTGTCACCCCACTCCCAACTCCCTCTCCCTTCACAATCATCCTATAACACTGTTCCATCACCACTCACTACCACCATCCCATAACACTGTTCCATCACTACTCACTACCACCATCCCATAACACTGTTCCATCACCACTCACTACCACCATCCCATAACACTGTTCCATCACTACTCACTACCACCATCCCATAACACTGTTCCATCACTACTCACTACCACCATCCCATAACACTGTTCCATCACTACCACCATCCCATAACACTGTTCCATCACTACCACCATCCCATAACACTGTTCCATCACTACCACCATCCCATAACACTGTTCCATCACCACTCACTACCACCATCCCATAACACTGTTCCATCACCACTCACTACCACCATCCCATAACACTGTTCCATCACTACCACCATCCCATAGCACTGTTCCATCACTACCACCATCCCATAGCACTGTTCCATCACTACCACCATCCCATAACACTGTTCCATCACTACCACCATCCCATAACACTGTTCCATCACTACCACCATCCCATAACACTGTTCCATCACTACCACCATCCCATAACACTGTTCCATCACCACTCACTACCACCATCCTCTAACTCTCACCCTTCCGCTACGATCACCATGACCAGCTATCACCCACCGTTTATCACAACTTAGGACCATACTATTTACTACCAGAACCTACAACCACAACTTAGGACCATACTATTTACTACCAGAACCTACAACCACAACTTAGGACCATACTATTTACTACCAGAACCTACCACCACCACAACTTAGCACCATACTTAACAAAAAAAAGGCACAATACCGTGACTGGAACAATACACACACAACCCGCACATATAAAAAAGAGAGGAGCTTACGACGACCGAAACGTCTTGGTAAGCTCCTCTCCTTTTTTTATATGTGCGTGTTGTGTGTGTGTATAACACCATACTATTTACTGCCAGAACGTAGCACCATCACCATAACTTGTAAAGTGAACTAGTGTTGTCTTAGGTTCATATGTTTGGATTATTAGTGCTAATAATCAGTCATTTAAATATAGTGGTGAGTCAGTGTGAGAAGAGTGGTAATAGCAGCAAGGCTGTTACAGTCTGAGAGTAGTAGTTTATATTTTTAAACTTGGCTTGTGTAGCTATACAGGCATTGTAGACTTATCATCCTTAACTATTGCAAGAACACCAGAGTAGGTTGCAAGATGGTTTGGTTATTGTAAATTATTTGAGAATTTTTAGATTTAAACAAGTTTATAGAAGGCTTCTCGGGGAAAGAATCTTGCAGGTTTCTCTAAGGATTATGGAACTATTTAGGGTAAAATTTCGGATATTCGGATATAGGGTAATATTTCCGATTTAAAAAATTGTTGTTGGCATTTTGATATATTGGGTCACTGGAATATAAATATTATTTACTGGTTTATTACAGGCTATGCTGGTGATATTAAGAAGAGTTGGGGAAACCTGCTTTAATTTTTTAATATTAGTTTGCAAGTAAAGGTTAAAAATTGTGTGGGTATTTGTGATTCATGGGGCAGCATGAACGTCAGTGGTACTGTCATTGAAGCATCATGGGGGAGGTTCATGTTTCCTCCTCTTTTCCAGTCGCCATGGTAGTCCCGTGATGCCTCATAATTCATGGGTGCAGCACTGGACGGCTGTACTCTGCTTGTTCTTATGATCTACAAATGACTGTGATTCATTGAGGAGGAGTTGGTGTGGTGGTTGGTGCAGTAGTTACACTCTGGTGTGTGTGTGTGTGTGTTACCATTTTGTCCTAGGCACATGTCGATTAGACACTAGGCCTGTTGTATATATATATGTATGTGTGTGTGTGTACGAAACACTTCAAAATGTTTCAGCCCCGACGGGAATTGAACCCGGGCCCTCCGTGCGTGAAGCAAGAGCGCTGTGTGTGTGTGTGTGTGTGTGTGTGTGTACTCGCCTAATTGTACTCACCTAATTGTGGTTGCAGGGGTCGAGACTCAGCTCCTGGCCCCGCCTCTTCGCTGTCCGCTACTGGGTCTCTGCTCTCCCTGCTCCATGAGCTTTATCATACCTCGTATTAAAACTGTGTATGGTTCCTGCCTCCACTATATCTTTCTCTAGACTATTCCACTTCCTGACTACTCTGTGGCTGAAGAAATGCTTCCTAACACCCCTTTGACTCATCTGAGTCTTCAGCTTCCAGTTGTGTCCCCTTGTTTCTGTGTTCCCTCTCTGGAACATCCTGTCACTGTCTACCTTGTCGATTCCCCGCAGTATTTTGTATGTCGTTATCATGTCTCCTCTGACCCTTCTTTCCTCCAGTGTTAGTCCTATTTCCCTCAACCTTTCTTCATAGGACAGACCCCTGTGTTGTGGAACTAACCTTGTCGCAAACCTTTGCACTTTCTCTAGTTTCTTTACGTGCTTGACCAGGTGTGGGTTCCAGACTGGTGCTGCATATTCTAGTATGGGCCTGACGTACACGGTGTACAGTGTCTTGAACGATTCCTTGTTAAGGTAACGGAACGCTAATCTTAGGTTTGCCAGTCGCCCATATGCTGCCGCAGTTATCTGGTTGATGTGTGCCTCCGGAGACGTGCTTGGCGTTATACTCACCCCAAGGTCTTTCTCTTTTGCCGAGGTTTGTAGCCTTTGTCCGCCTAGCCTGTACTCTGTCAGCGGTCTTCTTTGCCCTTCTCCGATCTTCATGACTTTGCTTTTGGTGGGATTGAATTCGAGAAGCCAGTTGCTAGACCAGATATCAAGCTTGTCCAGGTCTGTTTGAAGTCCTGCTTGGTCCTCCTCCGATGTGATTCTCCTCATTAATTTCACATCATCTGCGAACAGAGACACTTCTGAGTCTATCCCGTCCGTCATGTCATTTACATATACCAAGAATAGCACTGGTCCTAGGACTGACCCCTGCGGTACGCCGCTCGTCACAGGCGCCCACTGTGATACCTCATCACGCACCATGACCCGTTGTTGCCTCCCTGTGAGGTATTCCCTGATCCATTCCAGTGCCCTTCCTGTTATACATGCTAGTTCTTCCAACTTCTTTACTAATCTCATATGAGGAACTGTGTCGAAGACCTTCCTGCAGTCCAGGAAAATGCAGTCATCCCACCCTTCTCACTCTTGCCTTACCTCTGTTACTTTATCATAGAACTCTAGGAGGTTTGTTACACAGGATTTGCCTTCCCGGAATCCGTGCTGTCTGGTGTTTATTATCCTGTGAAGTGACAGACTACATCTTGCCAGGTAGAAAAGTCGGTGCCAGGCATGGGTTATGATGAATGAGTGAAGGTGATGTCGGTGCCAGGCATGGGTTATGATGAGTGAGTGAAGGTGATGTTGGTGCCAGGTATGGGTTATGATGAGTGAGTGAAGGTGATGTCGGTGCCAGGTATGGGTTATGATGAGTGAGTGAAGGTGATGTTGGTGCCAGGTATGGGTTATGATGAGTGAGTGAAGGTGATGTTGGTGCCAGGCATGGGTTATGATGAATGAGTGAAGGTGATGTCGGTGCCAGGCATGGGTTATGATGAATGAGTGAAGGTGATGTCGGTGCCAGGCATGGGTTATGATGAATGAGTGAAGGTGATGTCGGTGCCAGGCATGGGTTATGATGAATGAGTGAAGGTGATGTCGGTGCCAGGTATGGGTTATGATGAATGAGTGAAGGTGATGTCGGTGCCAGGCATGGGTTATGATGAATGAGTGAAGGTGATGTCGGTGCCAGGCATGGGTTATGATGAGTGAGTGAAGGTGATGTCGGTGCCAGGCATGGGTTAGGATAACTTTTATACTTGAGTGAAAGAAGTGGAAAGGTAGACATTTGAAAGCTGCTGTGAGCATGTGTTTAACTGCTGCACCTCACCACCTCTACATTATTAAAGGAACCCAGATGTTAGACTTATCTTAGGTATCCAGGTGTCAGAAATATGTCTTAGGTACTCAGGTGTTAGACATGCGTCTTATTCAGTAGTCTTAAAATAAAAAAAAACATGGCAGTAATGGTTAGATTACACCAACAAACAGTTTCCACTCCCGCTTTTCCCTCTTCCTCCTCCCCTCTTCCCCCTTCCCCCTCACCTCGAGTGTGTGGCTGTTTAATGATCTGGTCAGTAATGCCTATAAACCTCCGACGTGGTGACAAACTGTGTTTAGTTTACATTAAAGCCAGTACTGCGTTGTGGCTGCAGAGTAGTTTGTGTACATGATGGTTCAAGTTATATTATGTGGCTGTAAGGTGGAGTGTGCGGCTCACGGGTTGTGACCGTTCACAAGCTCTACCATCACTGTCGTGCCCACTCATGAAGGTGGAGTGTGCGGCTCACGGGTTGTGACCGTTCACAAGCTCTACCATCACTGTGTTGCCCACTCATGAAGGTGGAGTGTGCGGCTCACGGGTTGTGACCGTTCACAAGCTCTACCATCACTGTGTTGCCCACTCATGAAGGTGGAGTGTGCGGCTTACTGGTTGTGACCGTTCACAAGCTCTACCATCACTGTGTTGCCCACTCATGTGCCAAAATACATCACAGTTCTTCATCTTATTTTTATCATACGCAAAATCCATGGGGACAAGAACATATAGTATGGGGCCCTTGTTTAAAGCAGTTGGAACTTACACTGATAATGGTAAAGAAATAAGTGAAATACTGACGTCATAATATGACTTGAGTCATTAATCATGTTAAGAGTCAAGTCAAATATATTTTTGTATGAATGAGAGTAAAAACTCTGCCGACATGTTCATAATTTGTAAGATGACTTCTGTGAAGTCATGGACAGTGTTGCACTCTGCCCTGCGCCCACACTCCTCAAACTCGTATTCATCAAGAACTGCAAAGAAAAGAAGATATCGTCTTAAATATTATATGGAGTCTATAAAGAAGTGTTATCTCACATTCATTAAACACCACCACAATAACACTCGCAATACACACTATAGACCAATACCATTGACGTGCTAAATGATTATAGTCTTTGAGTTTTAAGCAGCAAGATTACTAAATTCATTGATTCACAACAGCTGGACAACCCAGGGCAACGTTGTTTTAGTATCTCAGAAACTGTTGATCGGGATTTTTACCCACAGCTGTCTCTAGAGTTTACAGAGAATGGTGTGGGGAAAACAAAGCATCACGTGAGTGGCAGTTCAGTGGCGAAAACACACTGATAAATGATACAAGTAAGAGGAAAATGACCAGACTAGTTCAAGCTGACAGGAAAATGACAGTAACTTAAATAACCGCATTGGTACTCAGGAGTGTCTGAGCACAACAAGTTGAACCTGGAAGTGGATGGGCTATAGCAGCAGAAGACCACACCAGGTTCCACACCTGTCAGCTAACAACAGGAAACAGGCTGCAGTATTCACAGGCTCACCAAACCTGGACAATAAAAGATTGGAAAAGCGTCGCCTTGTCTGACGAATCGCGATTTCTGCTGCGACATGCAGATGGTAGGGTCGGAATTTGGCATAAGTCTTGGTATGTTGAACAGGGAATTCGTATCATGAATGTGCATCCGGCAAATCTGCAGCAACTGTGGAATGTTATCATGTCAACATTAACTAGAATCTCTTAGGAATGTTTCCAGCACCTTGTTGAATCCATGACACGAAGAATTCAGGGTGTTCCGTGGGCAGAGGGGAACATCTACCCAGTACTAGAAGGGTGTACCTAATAGTGGCCACTAAATATAGCACCTCGTGTGTGTGTGTTTCGTTGCAATTTAATATGAAAAAGTCTGGAAAAAGGTAAAGGTATGTGACAAGGTGTGTGTCCTGGCTAGGAATGCTTCATCAGTACCACTAGGAAATCACAGAAAAAATATGAATGAGATTCACTCTTACCCTAGGCTGATGAGTTGTGTGACGTGACTTATGGTCTGTGATGAGTTGTGTTATGACTTATGGGGTGTGAGGAAATTACAGTAATAAACATTAAAGTGCTTGGATGTTCTTACAACACTAAATTATTGACGATAACATAGAAGTGGTTTACAAAGGCACTTGAAGATACCACTAACAAACATTGCAAAACGTTTTGGTCCTGGGAACTTGATCAAGGTTCCAGGGCCAAGACGTTTTCCAATAAATATGTGCTAGTGTTTACTCAGGTATCTTTTTAAACCACTTTATGGGTATTAATTAGCAAGGTTCATGTCAAACAGCAAGCTGGAATGACTGTAACAAATTGTTGACAGTGCCACACTGGAAATGCTATCTGCAACTTACATTAAAGTCCTGAGTAACTTAGGTATTGCCATGATACCCATGGCTGCCCAGTGCCCGGCCTCTGTTGAGGTTGCCCCAGTCCTCGCCTTGACCACACGTCTCCCGCACCTGAGCCGCACCTTGTACAGGTGAAGCAGTCACCGCCGCATGGTGAGCACGAGCGACCCCTATACACGTGCGGGTCGAGTGCGGGTACTGTGGCTCGCTAACTTCGCTGACGAAGACTGCTGCTGCTGGGGTGGTGGATGCCTGCTGCTGCAGGTGCTGGTGATCATGGCAGCCAGTGTGCTTATTCCCATACTCTTCCCTCTCTCAGACGACCTCGACTACCCTAATGGTAAGTTTCTTTCTCTCACTCTCTCTCCACCTCTCACTCTACATCTCTCACATCTCTCACACTCTCACTCTCTCCTCTCACTCTCACTCTCATCCACTCTACTCTCACTCTCTCACTCTCACTCTCACTCTCTCACTCTCTCACCTCTCTCACTCTCTCCTCCCACCTCTCACCTCTCCCTCTCACACTCTCACTCTCTCTCACTCTCTCCACTCTCTCCTCTCTCACATCTCCTCTCTCTCTCTCTCCCTCTCCCCTCTCTCATCTCTCCTCTCTCTCTCTCTCTCTCATATTCTTGTATGACCATCCTAATATTTCTGATATTGTTTTGATTTTTTAAAATCTGGTAATTTCTTGGATCGCTCAGTTAAGTGTTATGTAGATGAGTGACACTTGGTGCCAAGTATGTGAGGAAGATTACCTCTTTCTCACTTTCCTTCTTCTCCCCTCCCCTACCTTCTTTCTTCCCTTCCCCTCTGCTTCTGTCCCTTCCCCACTGCATCCCTCCTTCAATATCCCTGACTTCTCTCCCTTCCCCCTTGCATTTATATACGATGTAAGTTGGAGGTTGTGTACGTGAGTGAAGTGTTTAGTGGACCGTTGTGGTGATACATGTTAGCACGTGTTACCACGCTCAACTAATAATAGTGGAGTGTGGTCTCCAGTGGAGGGAGTCAGGCTGCATGCAGTACCCACACGTTGCTACATGGAGGGAGTCAGGCTGCATGCAGTACCCACACGTTGCTACATGGAGGGAGTCAGGCTGCATGCAGTACCCACACGTTGCTACATGGAGGGAGTCAGGCTGCATGCAGTACCCACACGTTGCTACATGGAGGAGTCAGGCTGCATGCAGTACCCACACGTTGCTACATGGAGGGAGTCAGGTGCATGCAGTACCCACACGTTGCTACATGGAGGGAGTCAGGCTGCATGCAGTACCCACACGTTGCTACATGGAGGAGTCAGGCTGCATGAGTACCCACACGTTGCTACATGGAGGGAGTCAGGCTGCATGCAGTACCCACACGTTGCTACATGGAGGAGTCAGGCTGCATGCAGTACCCACACGTTGCTACATGGAGAGAGGGAGTCCCCGGCTGCATGCTGAGTACCCACACGTTGCTACATGGAGGGAGTCAGGCTGCATGCAGTACCCACACGTTGCTACATGGAGGGAGTCAGGCTGCATGCAGTACCCACACGTTGCTACATGGAGGGAGTCAGGCTGCATGCAGTACCCACACGTTGCTACATGGAGGGAGTCAGGCTGCATGCAGTACCCACACGTTGCTACATGGAGGGAGTCAGGCTGCATGCAGAACCCACACGTTGCTACATGGAGGAGTCAGGCTGCATGTAGTACCCACACGTTGCTACATGGAGGGAGTCAGGCTGCATGCAGTACCCACACGTTGCTACATGGAGGGAGTCAGGCTGCATGTAGTACCCACACGTTGCTACATGGAGGGAGTCAGGCTGCATGCAGTACCCACACGTTGCTACATGGAGGGAGTCAGGCTGCATGCAGTACCCACACGTTGCTACATGGAGGAGTCAGGTTGCATGCAGTACCACACGTTGCTACATGGAGGGAGTCAGGCTGCATGCAGTACCCACACGTTGCTACATGGAGGGAGTCAGGCTGCATGCAGTACCCACACGTTGCTACATGGAGGAGTCAGGCTGCATGAGTACCCACACGTTGCTACATGGAGGGAGTCAGGCTGCATGTCAGTACCACACGTTGCTACATGGAGGAGTCAGGCTGCATGCAGTACCCACACGTTGCTACATGGAGGGAGTCAGGCTGCATGAGTACCCACACGTTGCTACATGGAGGGAGTCAGGCTGCATGCAGTACCCACACGTTGCTACATGGAGGGAGTCAGGCTGCATGTAGTACCCACACGTTGATACATGGAGGGAGTCAGGCTGCATGTAGTACCCACACGTTACTACATGGAGGGAGTCAGGCTGCATGTAGTACCCACACGTTGCTACATGGAGGGGGTCAGGCTGCATGCAGTACCCACACGTTGCTACATGGAGGAGTCAGGCTGCATGCAGTACCCACACGTTGCTACATGGAGGGAGTCAGGCTGCATGCAGTACCCTCACGTTACTACATGGAGGGAGTCAGGCTGCATGTAGTACCCACACGTTGCTACATGGAGGGAGTCAGGCTGCATGTAGTACCCACACGTTACTACATGGAGGGACTGAAGACAGACGAATGGAGGAGTCAGTGCTGCATGGATGAGTACCCACCACGTTGCTACATGGAGGGAGTCAGGCTGCATGCAGTACCCACACGTTACTACATGGAGGGAGTCAGGCTGCATGTAGTACCCACACGTTACTACATGGAGAGGAGGAGTAACACAGGCTGCATGTAGTACCCCACGTTACTACATGGAGGGAGTCAGGCTGCATGTAGTATCCACACGTTGCTACATGGAGGGAGTCAGGCTGCATGTAGTACCCACACGTTACTACATGGAGGGACTGAAGGAGAGAGAGGGGGGGGGAGGAGGGCTGAAAGAAACAGTGGTGCACTGGAGGCAGGTATAGACGTAAGGAAGCTCTTAATTAAAAGAACCACGACATAGGGAATCTGCCCACTCGTATGTGGAAGACAAGACACGTACGCGATTATCAAGACATTGAGGAAACTTTTTCCCTTTCCAGGCGCTTCTTTGGTAAAGAATTTTCTGGTGAGTGAAATGTTTTCTCAGGAAACGTTTTGAAAATCGTATGCCCGTCTGTCTCATGTACTTGTTGACAGACACAAAAGCAGCGGATCATTTATTTACAAAATTTCGCTCAACATTAGGCATTTTTTCAAATACCTTTAACTTTCACTTATTTTTGGGTGAAATGTTGTACGAATAAAGAAAGCCACTGGTGCGTTCGTGTGTTTGTCAGGGCATGTGGACACCTTGCACGAACTCCACCATTGCCTGTTGTGTAGACTTTAGACGGTAAGTATACACACTGGTCTTGAAGAACTTTGGTCTGGCTGTGTGGCTAAATTTCTGCGTACTTTGATGCAGTGTGTGCGCCTTAATTGTGGCCTACTAATTTGAAGAAGCATGTCGGGAGTGTTAGCACTGGAACACTGTGGCGCGTCAGCAGTAACAACCATCAAAGAAATGTTTACAAACAGAGGAGACGCAACTTTGTTATTAGTGGTTAATGATCTTAGTTAAACCATGAGCTCAGTGATGAGATTAGTAACTTTGCTCTCAGGTGCATGCAGAGTCACCTGGCAGAGGGGAGCTTCCCCACACCTGAGAGATGTATTCTGGATAAGGATTCATGAAACTTCTCTGAAGGTGAATTAACCTGAGGTGAAATATCTTGTGTGCTTGAAGGTATTTTAAAGCTTGTTGGAGTCACTCTTAACAGTCAGGGAAATGGCAAGTTTCCAGGATAAACCACAAGCGCTTCTTAGAGTCAGATAAGAATGTTTGAAGTTGTAATCTTCAGAAGTTAGTTTTAGTTTTTTCATGTGATGCCTTAAACCTGTGTGGTTCATTTATCTGAAAGACTCGTAGAAGTTTTATCCTTCGTCCGCTAAACTGCACACATTGTTAATTCACATAAATAGTTTTATAGTTTGGTGGAGTGATGAATGAACCTGAAATTTTTTGGTGGATAATTGATCCTAGGTGATATACATACTCTGATGTGTTGTATACAACTTTTGAGGTGGGTGATATAGAACCTCTCAGGTGTATAGGTTAACACAGAGTGCTACTGTCACTCTTGACATATTTGAAAATTCAAGATGGTTAGCAAGGTGTTCGTTGATCATCCATGAATACTAAAATATTCCATGAATACTAAAATATTCCATGAATACTAAAATATTCCATGAATACTAAAATATTCCATGAATACTAAAATATTCCATGAATACTAAAATAATCCATGAATACTAAAATAATCTATGAATACTAAAAGAAATAATCTATGAATACTAAAAGAAATAATCCATGAATACTAAAAGAAATAATCCATGAATACTAAAAGAAATAATCCATGAATACTAAAAGAAATAATCCATTAATACTAAAAGAAATAATCCATGAATACTAAAAGAAATAATCCATGAATACTAAAAGAAATAATCCATGAATACTAAAAGAAATAATCCATGAATACTAAAAGAAATAATCCATGAATACTAAAAGAAATAATCCATGAATACTAAAAGAAATAATCCATGAATACTAAAAGAAATATTCCATGAATACTAAAAGAAATATTCCATGAATACTAAAAGAAATATTCCATGAATACTAAAAGAAATAATCCATGAATACTAAAAGAAATAATCCATGAATACTAAAAGAAATAATCCATGAATACTAAAAGAAATAATCCATGAATACTAAAAGAAATATTCCATGAATACTAAAACAAATATTCCATGAATACTAAAACAAATATTCCATGAATACTAAAATAAATAATAAATACTAAACAAAATGTTATGAAACAAACAAATATTTCAGAATACTAAAACAAATATTAGTTAAAGAATAATATGAATATAAAAAAATATAATACTAATGAAATGTATATCAACATGAATAATTAGTTTTTTAATGATATTAGCAAGGTGGGGCAACCAAGATGACTGTCATCTTTACCATAAACTGGTTGTTGCAGTCCTGAGACTATCAACTTCCCAGTGACCTTGGTATCAGTTAGTGTCAGTCCTTTAAACACTTTTCCAATGACCTTTGTATCATTCAGTGTTATTTACAGTCGCTGAGACACCTTTCAAGTGATCTTTGTATATCATTCAAATATATAATGCAATATTATCAGCGCTGTTTGTAATTTGTAAACAAAGCAATGTATGTGTCAGTCGATTATTATCAGTGCATTATTGATCATTTTTAATATCTTCTGTCTGTAATAGTACAGATAATATATATCTTTGCAGCTAACACTAATTCTCTAAGGCCACAACAATGTCATGAGAGGGAAAAGAGGGTAACACTAAAAGCTATAAGTTTATTCCTGACACCCTAACATTAAGTCTTTCCTCAGCACCATCTTCCAGGTTGTTCTTTGTCATAGGGTTAAAACAACTGTCAGATCCTCCACATTTACAAAACATTGAAAGAAGTATAAGCGGCTGCACATCTGTGTCTAAGCAGGACTGATCACTAGTGCAGCTGCAGTTGAATCAGTTTGAGCACCCATGGTGGTGCATCCTGAGCATCTTGAGATACACACCACAGAGTACTACTGTATATATAAATTTCACTAGGTGTACAGTAGGTCAGGAAATACCTCATCCAGGGCAGCCCTCCTTATATCTGTCTAGTCACACTGCTTAGCAGGACCTGCTCTTGCTTTCTTTTTGTTCTTGTACATCTTAAGAACCCTCCTCCTCAGGGCGTTGATGGAATCCCTCCTACTCACGTATATACTTGTTTTGCCTACATCTGTAGTGTCATACACCTTTACCCCTTCTGGACATATGCATTCACAAGAGTAGGTGGGTGGTCATCTTCATTCATTGTATTAATACATTGTGTTAGTTGTCAGCTTCTTCATACTTGATCCATTATTCTACCTCTTCCTTGTGGATGGTTACATTCTTAGGAGATTCATCCTTTAAATCCTGCATAACCTTCAATCTGTTATAGATGTGTTGGCTTAAGGTCCACTGACGGACAGGTTTCTCATTCAGTAATATTCCAGACCACTTGCATCATGTCCATATCATATTAAGATCATCGCGATGAACATGTCTCAACATATGCAGTTCCATTGTCCTTGTTACGTTAAATGTACTTCACCGTTTAGAAACTTTTCCAGGGTTTCTCCATGCAGCAACATTGTGCCTTCTGGGGGGAAATAATTTACAAACGACGTTTCTGTAAGCTTGTTTCTAAATTGAGCTTTATCAGATAATTTGTAAAAGCTCTACTTAGCGCCACAAGTTGCCTATAAATAAAGGTTTTGTTGTTCACTGTGTTTTTATCATAGTTATACCCTCATGTTCACTTTCATATTGATTTCATTTGTCTCCTTTAATTCTGCCATGAAGGCAAAATAGCATCATCTGCATACATTATTTTTATGTTGTTGATAGTGGAGCATTGTAAATGTGTGGTGTTGGTCGAGGCTCCCGCTGGAGTTACAGTAATTGTTTCTGGGATTAGCCACAGAGTTAGGCTTAATAGAGCCTTACTTCAGGGAGGCTTCCGGAGACTGCACAATAAAAGAATCTTGGAAGCTTGGACACAATACCATCGAGAGGGAATTAAAGGTAGGAGGCAGGCTGTCTGTCAGGCTGGCTGGCTGGCTGCCTGGTTGCTTGCTAACTTACTGGCTGTTGACTGGCTTGCTGACTGACTGCTGGCTGGTTGACTTGCTGCTGTTTGGCTGACTGATTGACTTGCTGTTTGGCTGACTGGTTGACTTGCTGTTTGGCTGACTGGTTGACTTGCTGTTTGGCTGACTGGTTGACTTGCTGTTTGGCTGACTGGTTGACTTGCTGTTTGGCTGACTGGATGACTTGCTGTTTGGCTGACTGGATGACTTGCTGTTTGGCTGACTGGATGACTTGCTGTTTGGCTGACTGGTTGACTTGCTGCTGGTTTACTTGCTGCTGGGTGGACTTGCTGCTGGTTGGATGGTTGACTTGCTGCTGGTTGGATGGTTGACTTGCTGCTGGTTGGATGGTTGACTTGCTGCTGGTTGGATGGTTGACTTGCTGGTTGACTTTCTTCTGGCTGGCTGGCTGACTGACTGACTTGCTGCTGACTTGTTGCTGGCTGGCTGGCAGACACGGAGAAAGGAAATATGGAAAAATACAAAAGAAAGGGAGGGATGACTGCAGAGAGTTACTGCTATAATCTACAGAGCTGAGGTGAAGATGGTAAAACAGAAGGCTCTCTCCTCCATCCTTCAGTTAAACTGCCACTTTGAATTATGTTACATTTATGTTGTAGTTTTTGTTTAACACTTAAATAAACTGATGCTACTCATGCCACTACTGATGCTACTCTTGCCACTACTGATGCTATATATCTATCATATATATATATATATATATATATATATATATATATATATATATATATATATAGTATATATATATATATATATATATATATATAGTATATATATATATATATATATATATATATATAGTATATATATATGTGTATATATATATATATATATATATATATATATATATATAGTATATATATATGTGTATATATATATATATATATATATATATATATATAGTATATATATATATATATATAGTATATATATATATATATATATATATAGTATATATATATATATATATATATAGTATATATATATATAGTATATATATATATATATATATATAGTATATATATATATATATATATATAGTATATATATATATATATATATAGTATATATATATATATATATATATATAGTATATATATATATATATATATATAGTATATATATATATATATATATATATATATATATATATATATATATATATATATATATATATATAATATATAATGTCGTGCCGAATTGGTAAAACTTTTCAATTAACAAGAACTCATTTAAAATTAAGGTCCTAAAATTTTCTCTTATACGTTTAAAGAAAACTTACCTAACCTTATTATAACAAGCGCAATTTAATTTAGCCTAATCCAACTAAATATATTTTAGATAAGTTTACAATAATTTAATAAACACAATGAAATATATTTTTTTCCTTAGGTTCAGATTGATGTTAACGAAATTATTGCATACACAAGTTTTCGCTTGCCTTATTCGGCAAGAAGAGCGTTGCTATTTAAGCCAAAATCGTAAGCTTTACCTATTCGGGACGACATATATATACCTCCCGTCCCATCGTCGTCCCCACTCATTCGCTGGGCCGCCATCTTGGTCGTTGAGGTGTCACTCTGCCTCAGTAAACTAAAACCTAGTTAGCATGAATTGTCACATGACTTGCCTTTCATGTATTTGTGAGCGTTCTAAATGCCAGGGAAATTTCAGTACTTGTTATTTTGAGTAAGTTTAGGTTTGGTTTGGTTATGTTAGATTAACTTGTATTAACCTATTATTGCGTATAATTACTCAATAAATTACAAAAAATAAGTTTGGTTTACGTCTGGAAGTACCCGGCGTATTGTGTTATTTCCAACGTACAGAAATTGAGTGATGGGTTGTAACTTGAGGAATGAGTATATAATACCTGCAGAGACTTCTACCTCATTATCTTTATACATTGTAGTTGCAGGAGCAGCAACATGACCTTAAAAAAAGATATAGTTAGAGCATAGTCATAGTAGGTGACTATATCAGAGTGGTGAAGCAATGTAAAAAGAGAGCAAATGAGAGAGTGGGTGAGATGTTATCAACAAATTTTGTTGAAAATAAGAAAAAGTTTTGGAATGAGATTAATAAGTTGAGGAAGCCTAGGGAACAAATGGATTTGACAGTTAAAAATAGGAGAGGAGAGTTATTAAATGGAGAGTTAGAGGTATCGGGAAGATGGAGGGAATATTTTGAGGAGTTGTTAAATGTTGATGAAGACAGAGAAGCTGTGATTTCGTGTATAGGGCAAGGAGGAATAACATCTTGTAGGAGTGTGGAAGAGCCAGTTGTGAGTGTGGGGGAAGTTCCTGAGGCAGTGGGTAGAATGAAAGGGGGTAAGGCAGCTGGGATTGATGGGATAAAGATAGAAATGTTAAAAGCAGGTGGGGATATAGTTTTGGAGTGGTTAGTGCTATTATTTAATAAATGTATGGAAGAGGGTAAGGTACCTAGGGATTGGCAGAGAGCGTGTATTGTTCCTTTGTATAAAGGCAAAGGGGACAAAAGAGAGTGCAAAAATTATAGGGGAATAAGTCTGTTGAGTGTACCTGGTAAAGTGTATGGTAGTTATTATTGAAAGAATTAAGAGTAAGACAGAAAGCAGGATAGCAGATGAACAAGGGGGCTTTAGGAAAGGTAGGGGGTGTGTAGACCAAGTGTTTACAGTGAAACATATAGTTGAACAGTATTTGGATAAGGGTAAAGAGGTTTTTGTGGCATTTATGGATTTGGAAAAGGCGTATGATAGGGTGGATAGGGGGGCAATGTGGCAGATGTTGCAGGTGTATGGAATAGGAGGTAGGTTACTGAAAGCAGTGAAGAGTTTTTATGAGGATAATGAGGCTCAAGTTAGAGTGTGTAGGAGGGAAGGGGACTATTTCCCAGTAAAAGTGGGCTTTATACAAGGATGTGTGATGTCACCGTGGTTGTTCAATATATTTATAGATGGGGTTGTAAGAGAAGTGAATGCGAGGGTCTTGGCAAGAGGTGTGGGGTTACAAGATAAAGAATTAAATACAAAGTGGGAGTTGTCACAGTTGCTTTTTGCTGATGACACTGTGCTTTTGGGAGATTCTGAAGAGAAGTTGCAGAGGTTGGTGGATGAATTTGGTAGGGTGTGTAAAAGAAGAAAATTGAAAGTGAATATAGGAAAGAGTAAGGTGATGAGGATAACAAAGATTAGGTGACGAAAGATTGGATATCAGATTGGAGGGAGAGAGTATGGAGGAGGTGAATGTATTCAGATATTTAGGAGTGGACATGTCAGCAGATGGGTCTATGAAGGATGAGGTGAATCATAGAATAGATGAGGGAAAAAGGGTGAGTGGAGCACTTCGGAGTCTGTGGAGACAAAGAACTTTGTCCATGGAAGTAAAGAAGGGAATGTATGAGAGTATAGTTATACCAACACTCTTATATGGGTGTGAAGCATGGGTGATGAATGTTGCAACAAGGAGAAGGCTGGAGGCAGTGGAGATGTCATGTCTGAGGTCAATGTGTGGTGTGAATATAATGCAGAGAATTCGGAGTTTGGAAATTAGGAGGAGGTGCGGGATTACCAAAACTATTATCCAGAGAGCTGAGGAGGGGTTGTTGAGGTGGTTCGGACATGTAGAGAGAATGGAACGAGATAGAATAACTTCGAGAGTGTATAAATCTGTAGTGGAGGGAAGGCGGGGTAGGGGTCGGCCTAGGAAAGGTTGGAGGGAGGGGGTAAAGGAAGTTTTGTGTGCGAGGGGCATGGACTTCCAGCAAGCATGTGTGAGCGTATTTGATAGGAGTGAATGGAGACAAATGGTTTTTAATACTTGACGTGCTGTTGGAGTGTGAGCAAAGTAACATTTATGAAGGGATTCAGGGAAACCGGCAGGCCGGACTTGAGTCCTGGAGATGGGAAGTACAGTGTCTGCACTCTGAAGGAGGGGTGTTAATTTTGCAGTTTTATAACTGTAGTGTAAAGCACCCCTCTGGCAAGACAGTGATGGAGTGAATGATGAAAGTTTTTCTTTTTCGGGCCACCCTGCCTTGATGGGAATCGGCCGATGTGTTAATAAAAATAAAAATAAATAGTCAGAGGTTTTAATAGTAATGATAGACACTGACATGTAAGATACAAGGGTGAAGGACCGTAGATGAGAGGTATGTAGGCACTACTGTAACATACAAGGGTGAAGGACCGTAGATGAGAGGTATGTAGGCACTACTGTAATATACAAGGGTGAAGGACCGTAGATGAGAGGTATGTAGGCACTACTGTAACATACAAGGGTGAAGGACCGTAGATGAGAGGTATGTAGGCACTACTGTAACATACAAGGGTGAAGGACCGTAGATGAGAGGTATGTAGGCACTACTGTAACATACAAGGGTGAAGGACCGTAGATGAGAGGTATGTAGGCACTACTGTAACATACAAGGGTGAAGGACCGTAGATGAGAGGTATGTAGGCACTACTGTTCTCTTATACAAGTGTTAATCGTAAAACAATTGAAACTTTTTTCTGGCAGAATTGTTAGGTGGTGCATACACAAGCTGACAGGTAGATACAACTAACTTCTACTTACATTGAGTGCACACTTAATATTGCTCTCCCATCTTAATAATGCTTCCTTGTCAGTTTAAGAGGCTTTGTCTACGACAGCGGCTGCAGGGAAGCGGGCCATGATAACCAGCACTATTTACAGAACGGATGCTACTAGTTTTCCCTTCCTCTTCCCTTTCTCCCCTCTACCCTTTGCATTTCCTCTTCCCTTCCTTCTCCCCCTGGCTTTTCCCTTCTCTTAGGCTATACCTCTCTGCCACTGGTTTCATGCCTCACACACACACTATCATTACTCTTATCCTTCACGTTCAAGGAAGCAGTTTTGTACAGCTATCTGTACTTCTCTGTATTTTATCATGCTGGCTTGCCTGCTTTTGTGCATATTCAGTGTTCATTATTCATGCAGCGTGTTCCCCGCCTTCCTAACTGAATGATGTTACAATCTTTGTGTGTGTGTGTGTGTGTGTGTGTGTGTGTGTGTGTGTACGTGTACGTAAGCATCACCCCATACAGTGCAACGTGCGAACTACAGACCGGCCGATTTGGAACTGACTTCGGAACCTATCCAATCGGTAATCGCCCTTATGTTTGATGGGATGCTGTTTAATAGTCTTAGGCCCCTCACACTTATTATGTTGTCTCTGTGTACTCATGACGTCTCTGCTTTTCATTGGAAGTATATTATACGTTTGTGTAACCTTTTGTTTTGGAAGCGAGTCATTGTGTACAGATTTGGGACCGATATCTTCAGGATTTTCCAGGTGCAAATTATGATTGCTCTTTCTCACCTGTATTCCAAGGAGTTCAGGTCAAGGGACTCCAAACGTTCCCAGTAATGAAGGTGCTTGATATAACTTATACTTGCAGATAATGTTCTTTGTACATTTCCTAGATCTGCAGTCAACACCTGCCGAAAAGGGCTGTTAGTGTACCGTCATATCTCAACGTGGAGAGAAGTGACTTAAAGAAGATTATTGGTTTGACATCCTTTTTTTGAAGGTTCTTATCCTATCATTGTCCTCGCTATTGTGATAGTAACACTGTTATGATCCTTGAAAGTGAGATCTTAGATATTATCAATCCTAAGTCCTACACGTTACTTTTTCGCACTGCTGAATGAATAAAATTAGTTTTATACTCCTAACTTTTATTTTTTCAAGATTTACATAACGTTATGGAGTAACTGAAATTTGTCCTCATTAAATTTTTTTTTCTGCTGCCACTGGAAGACTTGGTTTGTATTTCCTTGGAGATTTACAGTGTGCTCAGTGGCTGTCACTCGTCTGCTCTTTTAACTTTCAGCGATGCCCTGGTGTGCCTGTTTCACGCCTCTAACAGCTTGTCTTTGTCCATCGTATAATTTCCTGTAGTATTTCGTACATCGTACATCTTGGTCCTGTCTTCCAATGATGTCAGGTTTAGTTTCTCCTCGTAGCTCATATCCTCAGCCCTGAGACCTAGTTTTGTTACGAACCTCGGTGGAAAAAACAACTTGACGTTGTTAATCAAGTGTGAGTTGCATGCAGGGGTTGCATGCAGGGGGTTCATAGGTCTGACGTGTGTTATGTAGTGGCGGGAATTATTCTCTAAGGTTCAGTAAAGTTTAGATTTGGCAGACGTGTATGTGCTAGAGAGGTTATTCGGTTAATATATACCTCGGTAGATATGCTTGGTACTTGGCTCATCAGCATTCTGTTTAAGAGAGGTTTACAGTCTTTGGCCCTCGAACATGTACTGTGTCCTCTGCCCTTCACACTTGCACTTGATGATGTTGAATTCCAGTAACCACGTGTCAGATCAATCCTGCAACTTGTCCAGCTCGGGTTGTAGCCTTTCATTGCTTTCTCCTGTTTTTATTCTCCTTATTTGTTTCACATTGGCAAATAGGGAAATATCCTTTAGGTATTCCGTGACCCATCGTAGTGCCTTCCCTGTTATTCCTGTCTGCTCCTCCAGCTTTTCTTCCATTGAGACCGGATTTACCTGATCTAAAACCGTGTTCGTTGTCATGAAACTGCTCACTTCTAAATACTCTACTGCTCCTCTTCTGGTGTGACAGTATAGAAACTTAGGTTAGGATTTGGCTTTCGATGCAGTGTCATTCAGATTTTTGATCAACCTCTCTTCTCATCCATGCATATTTGTTTCTGGCTATTATGCTCGCCTCTCTTATGTTTTTTTTTCCATACCTTTTTAAGTTTTGCCTCTCGACAGCCCTAGTTGAACCATGGACTCTGCTTTTAACGTTGTTTATTCTACTTCTGAGTATGAATATTTCCTCTGCCTCGCGGCACTTTCCAGGTACTGTACATACCACATGTGATTCGTTGTTTTTCCTTCCAGGACTCTCGCACTGTACTGCATTCACATAATCTTATTCCTGTATTGTTTCCTCTTCTGAAAATTTTTTTCCCTTTTTCCTTTCTTGTCATCTCCATGTTTATTTTCACAAGTTATTCCAAACTCAGTATTGTTTGGACACTAGCAATGTTAGGTGCACTCAGGGTGAATACTAGGTACAACCTTGCCTACTCATTTTCACTAATGTTAGATGCAATCAGGTTGAATACTAGGTTGAACCTTGCTAATTCCCTTCCTTCTTTCTCTGGCTGTGTCTGACTTGTTGCCACATAATTTTCTATCACCCTTTAAGTATCTGTTTCTCAGCCTGGTGAAGATCTACTATGCTCAGTAGCTTTGCATTAAACATATGAACTCTTCCTGGCTGTTTCTCTTATGGTGTCTACCATAATTTTGTCTTCATATTCCTGTCTTGGTCTTCTACTTAGTTACGGGTTGTACATCTCTGTTAGGCTTCGCTGTGTCTACTGTGTTGTGTTTGGATCTCCTGTCAAGTTTTCTGCTTTCGTAGGGAGTGATTTTCGTGTGTAGATTTGGGACTAGTCCCTCTAGGATTTTCCAAGTGTTTATTATCATGTATGTTTCTTGCCTGCGTTCCGGGAAGTACAAATCAAGACATTTCAACAGGTCCCAGTAATTTAGGTGCTTTATCGTATTTATAAGTGCTGTAAAAGTTCTCTGTATATTCTCAAAGTCTGCAGTTTCGCCTGCCTTGAAAGGGACCAGGTGATGGTAGTGTTGGTACCAGCACTAGTGTGGGAGTAACTAGGATCGTGGCGGCGTTACCAACACTGGTGAGAGAGTAACGAAAATCGAGGCGTCATTACTAACACCGTTGTGGAAGTAACGAGAACTGTTGCGTCGTTACCAACACTGGCGTGGAAGTAAGAAAGACGGTAGCGCCGTTACCATGAGCAGAGTGGGTGATAACGATGATGGTATTGGTGTTCCTAGTAGCTGTGTTCACAGTAATTAACCAGTACTGTACCTTTTTTTTACCATTGATTGTCTGTGTGTTGTGCTGCATTTTGCAGCAACTTATGTTGCACTGTTGGTGCTGTGTAGCAGCACTGTTGATGCTGGTGCAGAGTAGCACTGTTGATGCTGTGTAGCAGTGTTTGTGCAGTGTAGCAGTGTGCAGGGGCAGTGTTGGTATTACTTGTGGCTAGGATGTGGTAATAGGCTGGTTGGTTAGTTGGATAAACAGTGTGTGAAAGAAGGCTGTTGAATGACTCTGATCCTTTATGGATACTTATGTACTTAGGCCGGTGAACGATGATGGTGAATGTTAACCTTCTACAACCAGGAGGAGACCAACGCGAGAGACTAGTTATCATTGGCCAACAAAGGTTTCAGTTTGTTTGAAAACCTGCTTCTAACTAATTTTGGGACTCTGAATACAATTCTGAACTTAATTTTGCTTAAACACGTCCAGTTTGTTAAATAGAACCCCAGGGTGACCGACTTCACCAAGACAGTCATCATGGGGAAGAGATATCTGGTAAACCTGAGGATCAGTTTGATGCTGGACACTGCTGCTGCTGGACACTGCTGCTGCTGGACACTGCTGCTGCTGGACACTGCTTCTGCTGGACACTGCTGCTGCTGGACACTGCTGCTGCTGGACACTGCTGCTGCTGGACACTGCTGCTGCTGGACACTGCTGCTGCTGGACACTGCTGCTGCTGGACACTGCTGCTGCTGGTCACTGCTGCTGCCGGACACTGCTGCTGCTGGTCACTGCTGCTGCTGGACACTGCTGCTGCTGGACACTGCTGCTGCTGGACACTGCTGCTGCTGGACACTGCTGCTGCTGGTCACTGCTGCTGCTGGACACTGCTGCTGCTGGACACTGCTGCTGCTGGACACTGCTGCTGCTGCTGCTGGACACTGCTGCTGCCGGACACTGCTGCTGCCGGACACTGCTGCTGCCGGACACTGCTGCTGCCGGACACTGCTGCTGCCGGACACTGCTGCTGCCGGACACTGCTGCTGCTGGACACTGCTGCTGCTGGACACTGCTGCTGCTGGACACTGCTGCTGCTGGACACTGCTGCTGCTGGACACTGCTGCTGCTGGACACGCTGCTGCTGGACACTGCTGCTGCTGGACACTGCTGCTGCCGGACACTGCTGCTGCCGGACACTGCTGCTGCCGGACACTGCTGCTGCCGGACACTGCTGCTGCCGGAATTGCAGGACATTGCTACCGTCCGTTGAAACTAGCTGCCCGGACCGCTTCCAGACAGCTGCTGCTGAAGGATATCGCTGCTCGGACACTTTGATGCTGGACACTGCTGCTGCTGGACACTGGTGCTGCTGGACACTGGTGCTGCTGGACACTGGCTGCTGCTGGACACTGCTGCTGCTGGACACTGCTGCCTGCTGGACACTGCTGCTGCTGGACACTGCTGCTGCTGGAGAACCAAACTCAACACAAGTGAAAAAGTCTGGGAACTCGTGTAAATGTTTGTATGAATGTATGGAATAATTTTTACTTTTGTTATGCATGTATGTATAATAAATTTACGTTAACAAATTGTTTGTGTGGACGTCACTTAATATCTATGCTTAATATAATACTTTTGATTGTTACGTAACTTATGTGGTTCTTCAACCTTATTAAGTAGCCAAATATTGATCATAAGATTTAAAAAACACTTAGGTTATAGACTAAAACTATAATTCGTGATTAGCTCATCAAAAAGAGCTTAAAACAACCAATTTAGTTTCTTAACTTGATAAAAGTTGAAATTGTTTGATAGTGTTATTAGAGGCTTCTCTAAAAGGTATTCTTGTCATTGCTTCATCATACTCTGATTTACAGCCTCCAAGAGGTATCTTTCGTCATTGCTTCATCATACTCTGATCACTACCCTCTTACACTCACTCTGTCCCTGGTCTTCGTTCTGACTCATTGTTGTACTCAGACGAGCCTACATTGTGTTATGTCTTGCGAGTATGCTAGAACCTTGCTCATTGACTAGTGTTGTATTAGAAAATACAAGAAAACGTGTATTTCCCCCCACAGGTATACACAGAAGCTTGAAGGAAGGTATCACCAGTCATAGGCATTTTATTTAATATTTGACATATAATAAAGATAGGATTGTTGTGTTGAACTGCTGTGGAAGAGACCGCGGGTGCTCACTTCTACTAAGCAACACATGCCAAAGGTAAATACTAAAAAAATTGAAAGATTTAATTTATAAGTATTTTCACTTGAAGATTTTCAAAGTATATAGTTTTTACGTGGCACGTCTCTGCACTAAGTTGCTACAAGGCACTGCAGCTACTGCAAGATAAACTCTGTAAGAGAAGAATCCAAGTCTCACCTTCGTGACTGCAATAAAACATTAGACTTATTCACATTATAAATGTCGCCTAGTTTTCTTTAACAAGGTTTAACAGTTATAAAACAAACTTCCATTCTTTAACTTGCCACCATATTTTAAAATTTGTATGCACCATGATTTATTACATTACAAAAACAAAGCTAAATTATTTTTTTTCGTGATTTTAAGCTGAAAGGTTAGCATTGTAACAGTGCTAGCTAGATGTGTTGGATTCGTTGACACGATGGTTATTTCTGCAACATTGTACATGTTGCAGACGTTACAACTTTATGGTTTCCAACTCTGATATGTTGTATTGCACTCGAGAGTTAATGCTGGACGACGGGTTTATAGCACCTGTAGTGTTTATACCACCTGCAGTGTTTATACCACCTGCAGTGTTTATACCACCTGCAGTGTTTATACCACTTGTAGTGTTTATACCACCTGCAGTGTTTATACCACCTGCAGTGTTTATACCACCTGTAGTGTTTATACCACCTGCAGTGTTTATACCACCTGCAGTGTTTATACCACCTGCAGTGTTTATACCACCTGCAGTGTTTATACCACCTGCAGTGTTTATACCACCTGCAGTGTTTATACCACCTGTAGTGTTTATACCACCTGTAGTGTTTATACCACCTGTAGTGTTTATACCACCAGCAATGTTTATACCACCAGCAATGTTTATACCACCTGCAGTGTTTATACCACCTGTAGTGTTTATACCACCTGCAGTGTTTATACCACCTGCAGTGTTTATACCACCTGCAGTGTTTATACCACCTGCAGTGTTTATACCACCTGTAGTGTTTTTACCACCAGCAATGTTTATACCACCTGCAGTGTTTATACCACCTGCAGTGTTTATACCACCTGCAGTGTTTATACCACCAGCAATGTTTATACCACCTGCAGTGTTTATACCACCTGTAGTGTTTATACCACCTGCAGTGTTTATACCACCTGCAGTGTTTATCACCTGAGTGTTTATACCATGCAGTGTTTATACCACCTGCAGTGTTTATACCACCAGCAGTGTTTATACCACCTGCAGTGTTTATACCACCTGTAGTGTTTATAACACCTGTAGTGTTTATACCACCTGCAGTGTTTATACCACCTGCAGTGTTTATACCACCTGCAGTGTTTATACCACCTGCAGTGTTTATACCACCTGCAGTGTTTATACCACCTGCAGTGTTTATACCACCTGCAGTGTTTATACCACCTGCAGTGTTTATACCACCTGCAGTGTTTATACCACCTGCAGTGTTTATACCACCTGCAGTGTTTATACCACCTGCAGTGTTTATACCACCTGCAGTGTTTATACGCTATATACTACATGACCTCCCTTATTTAACACGAGTATGTTGGGACTTGTATAAAACCTACCTACCTACCTTTTAACACAAATGGGTTGGAACTCTTATAACATCTACCTTAAGCACAAGTGGGTTGGAACCTAACCTAACACTCTACCTTCTTTAACACACGTAATTACCTTCATAAAAGTTTAATGTCTCATTTTACATAAACACGAAAAGTTTGCAGGATTACTTAAAGTACGATACAGTAGAATATTGATAATGGTTCTTAATACGTAGCAGACTTACTACACAAGTAAAGTTCATGTATTCGCCTTTAAACTTAAAAAAATAAATGGTGTCTCCCTAAAATATTTTACTGCTACCTTAAGTTTTATATTTTAAGTCTGTTAATATTTTACGTCTGAATATTAAGTTACTGTGAGACGGTAGTGACCTAACATAGTTCACTAAGGAACAATATTAAGTACTGATTTATGAACATCTTAATGTTGTGTAGGTATGAGAGAGTACAGGTACAATGTATATCAACACACTTTATGACTACATACTTGTGGCACTTGTGGTAGAGCAAATTAGTCTAATACAGATATAGGTAACTAAGTAAATAATACTTTGAAACTAGTGTTAGCCAAGATGTATGTGATACTGTACCATTATTTACTGTTCAACTGATAACTTGTAGCAGAGTAATCGCCCTGCGGCGTCTCTTTTAAGGGAGTACCTTGATGCTGGTGAAGGGCTTTAAATCCGAGGAATTGGACTTACCATTCCCTTGATTGCTTGCCATGCCCCAGGCGCTGTATGCTCTCTCCCTCCTATCATGAGTGTTATAATAATCTCCCGTGGCCAGGTAGGTGCCATCCTTGTTCATACATGAAGCATTACCATTTTTGTAATGATTAGTGTATCCCTCATCTCCCCTTCCCCACACACACATTTTGGAGTATGCAACGCCAGTATGGAACCCACATCTGGTTAAGCATATAAAGAAACTGGGAAAAAGTCCAAAGGTTTACAAAGAAAACTAGTCTCAAAGCTGAGGGGTGTGACTTATGAGGGAAGGCTAGAGGAGCTAAACCTGATGACACCAGAAGACAGAAAAACCAGAGGGGACAGGAAGTCAGTTTGAGAGGCTGGTCTCAGGTACACGATCCACAGGGATGTTAGGTAATACTTCTCTAACTTTAGAGTGGTTAGGAAGTGGAATGACGTAGATAATGAAGTGGTACAGGCAGAATCTATACATAGCTTTAAGAATCGGTATGATAGGGCTCACGCAGCCATGAGAGTAAAACCAGTAACGCAAGGGGCTGAGACTCAACGCTTGCAACCACAATTTGGAGAGTATTGTTAGGTGAGTAACCCCTCTCCCCTTCCCTACCCCTCAACCAGGTGTCTTACTAGTGTTGACACTCCACGATACACACAATTAGTTAATTAATACTTGGTACAACACAGGTGTTGGTCATAATGTTAACACCGTCATAGTGTAGCAGTGTGATAACCAGGTTTGTGTTGTGAAGGGGAGGGGGTTTGCTTGCCTGCCTCAACACATTGTTTTTCACTGTAATGGAGCTTTTGTTGTTACAGTAATATGTGGCCATACGTGTGATAATGTAATTTGTGGCTGTGTTGTTGACCACACATTGTAGCCTGCCAGTAACTGAGAATAACTTGTATACTAATGTTAAGAGCAAGGGCATGCTGGGTGCAAGAGGACCTCTACCTCTCTCTCCCAACCTCAACCTTGTTTATTTATATGCTTAAGTCTTTCTCTGCGTCCACTGTTTAGGTTACATTAAGTTAACGTCAGTTATTCCAACTTAATTATACATTGATACCAATAAATACAGTAATGTATGAAGACAAGACTGTATTGATGCAAACAAAAAACTTGGAACCACGAAGATCACCAAGACAGCTCGAGCATCACCAAGACAGCTCGAGCATCACCAAGACAGCTCGAGCATCACCAAGACAGCTCGAGCATCACCAAGACAGCTGGAGCATCACCAAGACAGCTGGAGCATCACCAAGACAGCTGAGCATCACCAAGACAGCTGAGCATCACCAGCAGCTGAGCACACCAAGACAGCTGGAGCATCACCAAGACAGCTGAGCATCACCAAGACAGCTGGAGCATCACCAAGACAGCCGAGCATCACCAAGACAGCTCGAGCATCACCAAGACAGCTCGAGCATCACCAAGACAGCTCGAGCATCACCAAGACAGCTCGAGCATCACCAAGACAGCTCGAGCATCACCAAGACAGCTCGAGCATCACCAAGACAGCTGGAGCATCACCAAGACAGCTGGAGCATCACCAAGACAGCTGGAGCATCACCAAGACAGCTCGAGCATCACCAAGACAGCTCGAGCATCACCAAGACAGCTCGAGCATCACCAAGACAGCTCGAGCATCACCAAGACAGCTCGAGCATCACCAAGACAGCTCGAGCATCACCAAGACAGCTCGAGCATCACCAAGACAGCTCGAACATCACCAAGACAGCTCGAGCATCACCAAGACAGCTCGAGCATCACCAAGACAGCTCGAGCATCACCAAGACAGCCGAGCATCACCAAGACAGCTCGAGCATCACCAAGACAGCTCGAGCATCACCAAGACAGCTCGAGCATCACCAAGACAGCTCGGAGCATCACCAAGACAGCTCGAGCATCACCAAGACAGCTCGGAGCATCACCAAGACAGCTGGAGCATCACCAAGACAGCTGGAGCATCACCAAGACAGCTGAGCATCACCAAGACAGCTGGAGCATCACCAAGACAGCTGGAGCATCACCAAGACAGCTGGAGCATCACCAAGACAGCTGGAGCATCACCAAGACAGCTGGAGCATCACCAAGACAGCTCGAGCATCACCAAGACAGCTGGAGCATCACCAAGACAGCTCGAGCATCACCAAGACAGCTCGAGCATCACCAAGACAGCTCGAGCATCACCAATGACAGCTCGAGCATCACCAAGACAGCTCGAGCATCACCAAGACAGCTCGAGCATCACCAAGACAGCTCGAGCATCACCAAGACAGCTCGAGGCATCACCAAGACAGCTCGAGCATCACCAAGACAGCTGAGCATCACCAAGACAGCTCGAGCATCACCAAGACAGCTCGAGCATCACCAAGACAGCTCGAGCACCACCAAGACAGCTCGAGCACCACCAAGACAGCTCGAGCACCACCAAGACAGCTCGAGCATCACCAAGACAGCTCGAGCATCACCAAGACAGCTCGAGCATCACCAAGACAGCTCGAGCATCACCAAGACAGCTCGAGCATCACCAAGACAGCTCGAGCATCACCAAGACAGCTCGAGCATCACCAAGACAGCTCGAGCACCACCAAGACAGCTCGAGCACCACCAAGACAGCTGGAGCATCACCAAGACAGCTGGAGCATCACCAAGACAGCTGGAGCATCACCAAGACAGCTGGAGCATCACCAAGACAGCTGGAGCATCACCAAGACAGCTGGAGCATCACCAAGACAGCTGGAGCATCACCAAGACAGCTCGACATCACAAACAGCTGGACCACCAAGACAGCTGGAGCATCACCAAGACAGCTGAGCACCACCAAGACAGCTCGAGCACTCACCAAGACAGCTCGAGCATCACCAAGACAGCTCGAGCATCACCAAGACAGCTCGAGCATCACCAAGACAGCTCGAGCATCACCAAGACAGCTCGAGCATCACCAAGACAGCTCGAGCATCACCAAGACAGCTCGAGCATCACCAAGACAGCTCGAGCATCACTAATACAGCTGGAGCACCACCAAGACAGCTCGAGCATCACCAAGACAGCTGGAGCATCACCAAGACAGCTCGAGCATCACCAAGACAGCTGGAGCATCACCAAGACAGCTGGAGCATCACCAAGACAGCTGGAGCATCACCAAGACAGCTCTTGAGTCACGGCAAAACACAACAAGTTGTTGAGTCAGGATGGATTGAGTTGTTTTCTTGTTGATTGTGGTTGTGGAATATTTGTGTGGTATGGTGGCTTGTTGGTAAGAACGCCACGACGCTCAGTAATGTGCTGCACGAGATAGGAGGTACTAACTTAGTATATAAATGGTTACAGACTATTCAACATTGTACCAAAGATATCAGAACCACTGCTGGAATAATGGTAAAAAGCCTTCAAAAGGAAACTCGACAAGTGCGCCATCAACGAGGCAGTCAACAGCAATAGCTAACTTAACCAAGCAAAAAAAGACAAGCTTGGCCCAAGACCGGACTGCGGGAGTAGGAAACTCTCGAAATCCGTCACACGTATATCAAAGGTAGGGTTTAACTATGTCATGTGTGCACTCGTTTGGCACCGTCCATGGCTGCCTGTTGGTCCCTGCTAATGACATCGTACGTTACTCTCAACCTTCTCAAATTTACTCGCTACTGTAAAGTTCATTCTTTGGCCATTCTCGTAGGATGTTTTAAGACCCACGGTGGCCCCTTGTGGTTCCACAACTGTGGGTGTGTTATGGAACACCTTCCTGTCATTCCCTCCACCTGTATTATGATGTTCCTTAAGCTAGGGTACATCCAGGCGTGTAGGTACACGTGGCCGGTGTCCTCCTGGTGTGCTTGTCTGCCACTTTCTAACCATAAGTAATAAGCAGTGTATTTCGGAAGTTTCTCGACAGAAATAACATTATTCTATAATATAAGAAATCCGCAATACTCCTTCCTCTTTACTTCACCTCTTCATCTAACTTTTCTTTCTTAAATTTTCTCTTACGTGGCGTGACAATGGTGCAAGACGAACCGAAACTCTGTTTAAACTTGTCTGTTCCGAATTGTTAGTTATTATAAAGCCACGACATTGTGATTTTTATTCTTAATTTATATACTCTTCTTTTTATTGATTTGTATGAGTAACCTTGATATATGAGAGATGTAGCGAGACGTATGGTGAAGCTATGTGAGATCATTACTGGTGTGTTTGTGAGGCAGGCGACAAACAACAGGTTGGAGTTCACGGTTATATAGAGATGAGAGCAGGTACACCCTTGTGGAGACATGTGTGTTAGTGAGTCATCTGTCTACTTTGTAGTACACGAGGTGTCTCCTCCAGGCTGTACACCACTCACCATCTCTTCCCTTCCTCCTCCCTCCTCACATTAGTCTTCCTTTCATTGTTTTCCCAGTCTCCTATTTCGTGCTACTCCTCTCCACTTTATTCAGTGCCTGCTCTCTTCGTTCTGCCGTATACAGGTTATTTATCTCTCTCATCCTCCTACCCCTTCCTTCTCCCTCTTCCGCCTCCAGGTCATCATTCGCCTGCATCCCATTTTCAATGTTCCATCTCTGCTCTAATAAATGAACGGTTCATTCACTCGTGAATAAGAGTAATTTTTCATGTCTTGTTAAAAGTGATTGTCGCGTCCTGAAGAAGCATTCACGGTGGGTGTTATTTCCAGTGATTATTCTTGGTAAAAGTTTTACTTGTGTATATTCTCCGCCGCCTCCAGCATTTCCTCTTTGGTAGACGCCTTGTGAAGAGGAGGAAAAATGAGAGGGATGGTGCAGGGAGGTGGTTGACAATGGGCAATAAATACAATGGAAGAATGAATGTGGTCCAAGGGTTGGAGTCGAGTTAGCAGTCAGATTTCCACTGTCCCATAGAAAGGTAAAATAATGTTACATCGTCTGATTCAACATTTTCCATAGCGTCCTGGTAATTTGCTGCCTAATAAATGTCAGGGTACAGTTGTGGCCTTTATTTCACCTCCCGAGAATAAGCTCAAAGCTGCTCACGTAACATTTTAATTTGATCGTCGTTCCAGATTTTTTTTTTGTCAGATAACCTGGTATAGTTAAGTAAAAGGACACAAATGCAACTAATGTGACATTTTATTGTGGCAACGTTTCACTCTCCATGAGCTTTTTCAAGCCGTTACAAACGATATATGGACACAGATGGTATATATATATCCTTTCCAAGTGAGGTGTAAACTAGTGGTAGTAGAGTAGTAGTGATATAAGTCGTAGTAGTAGTAGTAATACAATAAGGTAGAACAATCAATTTTGCACATGAGTAAAAGGTGATAAAACAATTACATGGGTAGTATAAAATAGGTTAGACAAATATTTCTTCTATTCCAACCTCCAGAAGAAATATTTGTCTAACCTATTTTATACTACCCATGTAATTGTTTTATCACCTTACTCATGTGCAAATTGATGTTCTACTTATTGTATTACTACTACTCTACGACTTATATCACTACTACTCTACTACCACTAGTTTACACCTCACTTGAAGTATATATACCATCTGTGTCCATAATCGTTTGTAACGGCTTAAAAAGCTCCTGGAGAGCAAACGTTGCCACAATAAATGTCACATTAGTTGCATTTGTGTCCTTTACTAACATATTGTCGGTAATTCTACCAATATTATTACAACCTGGTATAGATAGTAAGATGTAACATTGTTAGGGTTAAAACAGCTTGCACACTATAGAAAAAAAAAATCTGGATTTCCTGCAGAGCAAGACGTACGGTACTTTACCACGGTGCCAGACCCCTGAAAAAGTATGGGCGCCTAGCCGAATCTAGGCGAGGTTTCCTCATACCCCGGGGCACCAGGCTTGTTTTCAAAGTTATTTCATCAAATCCTGCCACATGCAGTGGACAACGAAAATTATTTGAAATGCTTAACTATTCACAAACAGGCGAAATTATTTACAAACTTTGAAAACAAGCCTGGTGCCCCGGGGTATGGGGGAAACATTGCTTAGCTTCGGCTAGGCGCCCATACTTTTCAGTGGTTGGTTCCGTGGTAAAGTACTGTGGACTCTGATACAGAGTTTGCAGGTTCGAGTCCTGCTGTGGACGTAGAGACAATGTTTATATATATATATATATATATATATATATATATATATATATATATATATATATATACACCAAACTGTGGCAGGCCAGGGATCGACCCCACGACACATTGTCCCGCCCCAAGAGACAACACAACGGTGGCGGAATGGATATGGTGACACGTACGTTGTGTTGTCTCTTAAGGCGGGACAGTGTGTCGTGGGTCGAGCCCTGTCCTGCCGCAGTTTGGTAAATGTTTCAGTACCACTTGTTTCGTGGTTTCACTGATATATATATTTATTTATTACGTAATATACAAATAATTATAGTATTTATTCTTTATAATATTTTGTATCTAAAATTCCCATGAGCATACGAAATAAGTTTTCCAACGTGTCTCCACAATTTTGGCCTAAACTGAAACAAAAGTTGGCTTGGAAAATGTCTCCTGTAAGACAGAAAACGAATACTCGTAAAGCAATTTTAAGGATAACTAGGCTAGTCTCGGGAATATTTTTAGATGCGAGTCTCATTTTGTTATGTTTATGAATGGCGCGAAATAATATGGGTGAATAATTTGAGGTTTATGATAATCACGCACGTCTCCATACACAGATAATCCACGAGACTGTTAGGATGTAAATGTCATGACGTATCGCACGTTACTGGGACAGTGTACTGGGTGTTAGTGTTATTGTTTTATTCTTGAACGAGTAGCCGCTATTTGAGTTTCAGGAGGTAGGGGTCGTGTACTGTTTAAAATAACTTTCAACTTCAACAATATAAATTGTAATAATGAAATAAACTCATTGTTAATTTTGTTATTCTTGAGTTATACTATACACAAATAACCCGCACATAGAAGAGCTTACGACAACGTTTCGGTCCGACTTGCACTATTTACAGTCACACTGTGACTTCGTAAGTAGTCCAAGTTGGACCGAAACGTCGTGGTAAACTCCTATGTGCGGGTTATTTGTATATTGTTCCAGCCACGGTACTGTCTTTTTGGTAAGATAAAATATGAGATGGTAAAGGTGTGTGATTGAGGCGGCGTACACTGTGTTTGTCTACACTGGTGATGGATCTCCCACTTAACACTGCACCCGGAGACAGGTATTAGCAGCAGAATTAATATTAACGTTGTCTAGACTGCCAGTGGCTCTCAGGGTTGGCGAGAGGCTCCGAATAATTGTTGCAGGTGTGGCAGCGCCCCTGTCCATCACTGCCTCCCTCATTAGTGGTTTTGTTGGAAGCCTCTTACAGGGCAGTGAAGTATTAGTGCTGCTGGTGTTTGTGAGAGAGCAACTGACCCAGCAGCTCTCTCAATCCCCGCCCCTCTAACGCCTGCTGCTGCGGCGGCGCGGCTGCTGGCTGCTGCTGCTGCATGATACTCCTCTGCTGCTGCTGCTGCATGATACTACTCCTGCTGCTGCTGCTGCTGCATGATACTACTCCTGCTGCTCATGATACTACTCCTGCTGCTGCTGCTGCATGATACTCCTCCTGCTGCTGCTGCTGCTGCATGATCTTGCTCCACTCGCAATGAGTTGAAAAACTGTGGACCTTTGCCATGCCGTATCACCGTCACGTAATGTTTAGTGTTGGATATCACTGATGGTATCCCCGTGTGTAATGTTCAGTGTTGGATATCACTGATGGTATCCCCGTGTGTAATGTTCAGTGTTGGATATCACTGATGGTATCCCGTTTGTAATGTTCAGTGTTGGATATCACTGATGGTATCCCCGTGTGTAATGTTCAGTGTTGGATATCACTGATGGTATCCCCGTGTGTAATGTTCAGTGTTGGATATCACTGATGGTATCCCCGTGTGTAATGTTCAGTGTTGGATATCACTGATGGTATCCCCTAGCACTAGCTGGAAATAGTCACAATACAGTGACTGCTAGAACTAGAAGACCAACACTGGTGAGAGGAGACTGAAGGTATGTCCTTCAGGTTTTCCCCGAGAAATGTGAGTTTTTCTTGGCTGTCATCAGTTCTTGGATGTTCAAGCAATACAAATGCAATAATCAGATTTATTTTACATCAACATACTATCGTATGGTGAGCATTGTTAATCACTGAGTGCTCGTATAATTATTTGAGCTGGGAATTAATTACATGTAGTGATCATTGTGCTGGAAAGGCAGTACCTGCTATGTACTTTAGGACCATTTTCTTTTCTAATACGCAGTTTTAAGACCTCATTGTTTACAAGATTGGACACCCATATGCGAATAAATTTGGTATTTTTTTCAGCCCATGAATTAGATTGCAAGTTTAATATTTTTGTTCTCACAAGATTATAGAAGTTGATAGCTGAGTGGCGACGATGGTATTTCCATCTACTTTTAATGTAGTTATGACATGAGAATGGTAGGGACTGTAAACAAGAGATAGGACGTATGTTTCTGTATTAAGACCTAATTTGTGTGTGTGTGTGTGTTAGTTACCATTTTATCCTAGGCACATGTCGATTAGACACTAGGCCTGTTGTATGCATGTGTGTGTGTGTGTGTGTGTGTGTGTGTACTCACCTAATTGTGGTTGCAAGGGTCTAGACTGACCTCCTGGCCCCGCCTCTTTGCTGTCCGCTACTGGGTCTCTGCTCTCCCTGCTCCATGAGCTTTATCATACCTTGTCTTAAAACGATGTATGGTTCCCGCCTCCACTATATCGTTCGCTAGACTATTCCACTTCCTGACTACTCTATGGCTGAAGAAATGCTTCCTAACATCCCTTTTGACTCATCTGAGTCTTCAGCTTCCAGTTGTGCCCCCTTGTTTCTGTGTTCCCTCTCTGGAACATCCTGTCACTATCTACCTTGTCGATTCCCCGCAGTATTTTGTATGTCGTTATCATGTCTCCTCTAACCCTTCTGTCCTCCAGTGTTGTTAGTTCTATTTCCCTCAACCTTTCTTCATAGGACAGTCGCCTGAGTTGTGGAACTAGCCTTGTCGCAAACATTTGCACTTTCTCTAATTTCTTGATGTGCTTGACCAGGTGTGGGTTCCAGACTGGTGCTGCATACTCTAGTATGGGCCTGACGTACACGGTGTACAGTGTCTTGAACGATTCCTTGCTAAGGTAACGGAACGCTAATCTTAGGTTTGTCAGTCGCCCATATGCTGCCGCAGTTATCTGGTTGATGTGTGTTTCTGGAGACGTGCTTGGCGTTATACTCACCCCAAGGTCTTTCTCCTTTGATGAGGTTTGTAGCCTTTGTCCACCTAGCCTGTACTCTGTCAGCGGTCTTCTTTGCCCTTCTCCGATCTTCATGACTTTGCATTTGGTGGGATTAAATTCGAGAAGCCAGTTGCTAGACCAAATGTCAAGCTTGTTGTCCAGGTCTCTTTGAAATCCTGCTTGGTCCTCATCCGATGTGATTTTCCTCATTAATTTCACATCATCTGCGAACGAGACACTTCTGAGTCTATCCCGTCCGTCATGTCATTCACATATACCAAGAATAGCACTGGTCCTAGGACCTGACCCCTGCGGTACACCGCTCGTCACAGGCGCCCACTGTGATACCTCATCACGCACCATGACCCGTTGTTGCCTCCCTGTGAGGTATTCCCTGATCCATTCCAGTGCCCTTCCTGTTATACACGCTTGGTCTTCCAACTTCTTTACTAATCTCATATGAGGAACTGTGTCGAAGACCTTCCTGCAGTCCAGGAAAATGCAGTCAACCCACCCTTCTCTTTCTTGTCTTACCTCTGTTACTTTATCATAGAACTCCAGGAGGTTTGTTACACAGGATTTGCCTTCCCTGAATCCGTGTTGTCTGGCGTTGATTATCCTGTTCTCCTCCAGATGCTCCACCATTCTTTTCCTGATGATTTTCTCCAAGACTTTGCACATTATACACGTGTGTTGATATAGGCTATAATTTTATATCAGTGTGTACTTCGTTTCAACTACCACCATAGTTCTATATATCATTGTGTACATGAGCTACCATTACGTGTATATCAAAAATGTCAGATTGCTTTAGATTAAACAGTTTTATATATATATATATACTTTATTAACCATTGTGTTTTTTTTTCATTCCAGGTAAGAAGCGTGTAAAACAGCACGTCCATCGCAGTGTAACAAGTACAGATGGGGTGAGTTATCTTGTACGGTATAAGTGTATATTTACATGTGACGTACAGCTGCTCCTTGTGTGATCTTATGGAATACAAAGACAGCTAAACATCAACACACCTTTGACAGACGTTTGTTGCACAGCTTTATGTACGGATCAAACTATGCAAGTGACTTATTAACAATTATTGATTCCACGGCTTCTTTATGTATTTACTGCTGTACTCTATTTTTGGGGATAGACTACATAAAATTGATCAGTTTCTGGGGATAGACTACATAAAATTGATCAGGGAACACCTGCAGTTATTAACTATTCTACAAACTTTCACTTCTAGGAATAAAATTTGAAGACGATCGGATAAGGTGTTCTGAAGGTATAAACCAAAGCCTTTGATGAAATTAGTGGAAGACGAGAACATTGTAGTTTACAAGTAATGTGCCGACTCTGGCATCATTATTTACAGCTTTAAAGGCATGAAAATTAAAAAAAAAAAAAACTACCACGGGCGGGGTTAGAACCCGCGATCAGTCATATGAAACTCCAGACCGACGCGCTAGCCACTGGGACAGCTGGCTACAAACAAGTGGCTAGCGCGTCGGTCTGGAGTTTTATGACTTTCTGATCGCGGGTTCTAACCCCGCCCGTGGTATGGTTTGTTTGCAGTCGTGTCATTACGATTTCGTGAGTCATGAAAATTAAAAACTTAAAAAACGCGAGTTTTAAATATTTCAATTTTTTTTAGTTTTTTCCATTTAAAATTGTGTACAATCCTCTAAGAGTAAACATTTGAGTGTGTGTTTTTAGGGAGTATAATTTTAAAGAAAGTAATGAAATTGGCATAAAGCCCAAATTAATAGAAAAATTCTTTCAATGAAGATACACTAGTGATCAAGTGTTTGAAGCCGACCAGAAGAGACATTCTCTAGTTACTACATGGAAACATATTTAATACAAGTGTCAATTTAAAATGTACATAGCTGAAAATGAGCCATTCCAAGATAGTGTGAATGGTTTGAACAACTTCGGTCATAGGTCACCTACACATAACAGTTGTTCCGAGGATCTTGCCCTGGCTACCCTACACCTTCTTTGACAATTTGAAGCCAGTCCGATGAGTGAAATTAAACCGAAATGTTGGAGGAAGAACAAAATTTGGCAACCACTTAAAGATCCCCCTTCAGGGATACCTAATAATCTACACTGTCTTGTGCTAGCCTGCTGTACTAACAGTATGGATTAATTAATAATCAGAATAGTGTGCTGCTGCTTCTTGTTTTTCTTCTACCTCTCTAATGCTTTTCCTCGTCCCTCTCCTCCTCCTCCTCCTCCTCTTCCCTCATCATCCTTCACTGCTAGATAAGCACCTCTAGATAGTCAATATGGTTAGTTAGAAATCTAAATTTCTCTGTTGATACTTCAGTAACTCGTTACCTCATCTTTGTATAGTAGAAGTTATGTAGACTATTATTTTTAACACTAATTCACATGCTTAATTTTGGCCTTAATAAAACAAATAAGTTTATCTAGTTCACAATTACCAGTTAGATCTGGAAATGAGTGAATAATAATATAATTATTCAGAATACTATATGTAAAAGTGTTTGGTAGTTTGATAACTCATGTCTTGCATAGTTTGTCCTGCAGTAGCATCAATTTTCTTTGAGTTCATATACCCGTTTTCTGTTCCTATTAGGATTCTTTAAGGGGGTTCTGTTAAAGTCTGAAAAACTCGACGCCAAAGCCACTAAAGATAGTCTCTAAGTTATCGATGCGCCTAAATGATAAAGAAGGATATACTATGAGGTGATAGTTATATTCCAAAAAGGAAGTTGACATTTTTATGTAAGTTGGACACTCTGACAAGTACAATAACCATATAAAAACAAAAGACAATGGTTTCGTACATTGTATACACTGAGTGCATTTTAATCTCGTCTTAGGGATTAAAGTAACTGGTTGTGAGCAGGTGACATGCAGCCTTCATGATCCTCATGTAGTCGATAATATTTAAACCTTATAAACCAACCAAGTAGAAGGGAAGATCGACTCAGGATACACGGGAGTATCTTTCTGCCATACTTGTGGGCAATGCCAGTCGTACAACGACATGATTGGCAACTAAGTGATCAAACCTACGGCTCTCTGATTCCAAACGTTACTTTATAGGAGTTCCTTCGACACAATTTATAGTCTGGTGCTGACCAAAGAGATTCTGGCGCTCTACCAAATTCCTGGAAGTGGAACATGCGACCGGTGAGCAAGTTGTCATGTTGACTATATATACACATTGAAAAGACAGAAAATTGATTTGGAAAATTCGGGTTATAAAATGTGATTGTAAGTGTGTGTGTGTGTGTGTGTTTACCATGGTAGCAGGTGATTCTGTTTTCTTCACCTTGCACAACTGTTATTGTATATCGTAAATTATATATCGCGTGGGGGTTTATGGTTGGGTGTTGTGTGCTGGTATATTGTTAAGTTACTGCTAGCACCCTGCTGGGTGCCTCTCCAGCTGACCCCCCTGGGGTAGGTAGTGACCCCCCAAGTGCCCCTCCTGGTATCCCACTACTAACATAAACACAGAGCTTTTCCTTTCCTCTGAAACGCCCCACAACACTGTGTAAAATACCTATTACACAGCATGGCACAAACTCGTCAATATAGTTTCATTCTCTCTGCCAACACGGTGCACACTATGCTTGCAGGGTGCTCACTGGTATCCTACACACGTGTAGGATACCACTATGATTGAAGGGTGCACACTACTTCCGATGTGCACATTGTGCTTGCAGGGTACACACTATGCTTGTATGTTGCACTGTTTTATATTTGCTCTTTAATACATATAGTTTAGTCATCCCTCAAGACTTAACCTTTTTAGCTGGTAAATTAGCAGTGTTTAATGGCATCCAAAGTCACATTAAATCCAGCAGGACAATGTTCTCTGCAGTGATTGTCTGCTGAGACGGTGATGTACTGTGTGACTGAGGGTCGTGTACACTCACTCAGCTGATGTACTGTGTGACTGAGGGTCGTGTACACCACTCAGCTGATGTACTGTGTGACTGAGGGTCGTGTACACCACTCAGCTGATGTACTGTGTGACTGAGGGTCGTGTACACCACTAAGCTGATGTACTGTGTGACTGTGAGGGTTGTGTACACCACTCAGCTGATGTACTGTGTGACTGAGGGTCGTGTACACCACTAAGCTGATGTACTGTGTGACTGTGAGGGTTGTGTACACCACTCAGCTGATGTACTGTGTGACTGAGGGTCGTGTACACCACTCAGCTGATGTACTGTGTGACTGAGGGTCGTGTACACCACTAGCTGATGTACTGTGTGACTGTGAGGGTTGTGTACACCACTCAGCTGATGTACTGTGTGACTGAGGGTCGTGTACACCACTCAGCTGATGTACTGTGTGACTGTGAGGGTTGTGTACACCACTCAGCTGATGTACTGTGTGACTGAGGGTCGTGTACACCACTAAGCTGATGTACTGTGTGACTGAGGGTCGTGTACACCACTAAGCTGATGTACTGTGTGACTGAGGGTCGTGTACACCACTCAGCTGATGTACTGTGTGACTGAGGGTCGTGTACACCACTAAGCTGATGTACTGTGACTGAGGGTCGTGTACACCACTCAGCTGATGTACTGTGTGACTGAGGGTCGTGTACACCACTTGGCTGATGTACTGTGACTGAGGGTCGTGTACACCACTCAGCTGATGTACTGTGACTGAGGGTCGTGTACACCACTCAGCTGATGTACTGTGACTGAGGGTCGTGTACACCACTCAGCTGATGTACTGTGACTGAGGGTCGTGTACACCACTCAGCTGATGTACTGTGACTGAGGGTCGTGTACACCACTCAGCTGATGTACTGTGACTGAATGTCGTGTACACCACTCAGCTGATGTACTGTGACTGAGGGTCGTGTACACCACTTGGCTGACCTAGACAACAACTCAACACCAATCCATTTTCTGAACCATTTTCTTTTGTTCCTGATCCATTTTAGTCCCTGATTCTTTTTATTCAGATACATTTTATTCCCTTCCTGATATATTTTATTTCCCCTCTGATCCATTTTATTCCCTTCTTGATCCATTTTCTCCCTCCCTGATCTATTTTATTTCCTCCCTGATCCGTTTTATTCCAGTCTTGTCTATTTTTCTCCCCTAACCTATTTACAGGTTTCGTCCATTTCTTCTCTCAACCATTTACTTTTCGTCTTGTCAGTTTCTCTTCCATTCTTAATTCATTTTTCTTCCCGTCTCGTCTATTTCTTTCTCCCTCGTTTATTTTCGATCTCCATTTTCTTTCCATCTCTTGCATGCTCTTTTTTCTCATGTTTACATGTGTGTGTGAGAGTCTTTACGTGTTTCATTCTCTGGTTGTGTTCCTCTTAAGTGATCTTTGCAGTGTCTTGGACACTTTCACTAGTGTAATGTCACCTGCTTATTTCACTCTTCTCTCTAGTCTTCCTTGTGTTGAACTTGTGCCTCCACCGTTGTGTCCACTATGTTCCTTGTGTTGACCTGCCTGCTAACACTGTGCTCTCATGTGTGTTCCTTGTGTTGACCTGCCTGCTAACACTGTGCTCTCATGTGTGTTCCTTGTGTTGACCTGCCTGCTAACACTGTGCTCTCATGTGTGTTCCTTGTGTTGACCTGCCTGTTAACACTGTTCTCTCATGTGTTTCCTTGTGTTTACCTGCCTGCTAACACTGTGCTCTCATGTGTGTTCCTTGTGTTGACCTGCCTGCTAACACTGTGCTCTCATGTGTGTTCCTTGTGTTGACCTGCCTGCTAACACTGTTCTCTCATGTGTGTTCCTTGTGTTGACCTGCATGCTAACATCCCTGTTCCCTTCTCTTGTGTTTTATCTCCTTCCTCATCTCCCACCTCTTTTCTTTCCTCTTATTTTCCTGTCTCGTCTGCTTGTGACCTGTGTCCTGCCCACTTCCCTGCTGAGGCCATGTTAGATGGTGGTGATGGTAACACTAACCTCCCCTCCCCAGGTCAGAGGGACATCATAACCTTCAACTCTGCTCCTCTTGTTACTTTTCCAACTGTTTTTTATGTGAAACATATTTTGTGTAGGTAAAAGTTTGAGAGTCATTGATGGGTTCTGTTAACTTTATTATATGTGGTGGTGATGGTAGTTGGTGGTGGTTGTGGTGAGAGGTAATAAGTTTTTTTCACCACCAATCACTTCCCGTCATTACAGGTGTTGCTTATTCAGTTTCCAGAATTGTGGTAGACGTAAGTACCTGTTACAACACATCTCACAGGTACTTAAATATGGCACTGCTGTTCCCTAGACTTTACTAGAACATTTCTTATTTAAATATGACACCATATTTCCCTAGACTTTTCTGACACCCAAGAGAGTTAAATATGGCACTGCTATTGCCTAGACTTTACTGAAAAATTACAGCAATATTTGTATGATCATTCGTATGTTGAATAAAACATTTTTTTTAATATGCATTCACTTATTAAACCCAAGGTGTACTACGAGGGAGGGAGGGAGGGAACACAACTAATTCATTCATTCCAAATTTGACCATGGTTTATGTGTGAAGTAAAATTATCATTGCGCTCGCTCTCTCTCTCTCTCTCTCTCTCTCTCTCTCTCTCTCTCTCTCTCTCTCTCTCTCTCTCTCTCTCTCACGCACATACAACAGGCCTAGTGTCTAATCGACATGTGCCTAGGACAAAATGGTAACTAAAACACACACACACACACACACAGACACACACACACACACACACACACACACACACACACACACACACACACACACACACACACACACACACACACACCCTGGTGGCCTAGTGGTAAAGCTCTCGCTTCACGCACGGAGGGCCCGGGTTCTATTCCGACAGGGCGAAACATTTCGAAGTGTTTCTACACACACTCACACACATACATACAACAGGCCTAGTGTCAAATCGACATGTGCCTAGGACAAAATGGTAACTACATAACACACACACACACACACACACACACACACACACACACACACACACACACACACACACACACACATCTACGCCTACACCTGTCTACCTCCCATAGAGGCGGGGCGAGGAGCTGTGTATCGACCCCTACAATCACATACAGGTGAGTACACCCTCACATACACTATCATTTAATATTCACATATTTACACCGACATACACCTGACAGTTTTGGGTTGTGCGGTACAGTTGTGGTTGCCAGGTGTGTACTAAGCTGTGCTCGCCCACCTGTGTGTAAAGCTTTAGCTTCTAGCTCTCTTTATAATCGTCTAGTCGATTCCTGCTAGCTTATTGTATGTAGCTAACTTCACTTAATGCTCTCGAGTATCTCATACACTTAATCATGTCTCTCATGATCTTTCGCTCTTCCTTTGACATGAGTTATCAGCCTCGGTCCTCCTCGTAGCTCATGTCAATTAAAGCTCTGATTATTATGTTGACATTTTTTTTGTCTTCAATTCTTGACTAGTTGTGGAATTAACGTTGTTGCATCACAGTGTAGAACTGGTGTGACTTACGTTGTACACAGTATCTTAATTAACTGTTAAAGTTTGTGAAGGTGCTTCTTCCATTAATAAATAGTGCTTATACTGCTAATATTACCCCGTTGATGTGTGGTGGCTCGTCAGGACTGTCGTACCACCACTGTGGTGGCTCGTCAGGACTGTCGTACCACCACTGTGGTAGCTCGTCAGGACTGTCGTACCACCACTGTGGTGGCTCGTCAGGACTGACGTACCACCACTGTGGTGGCTCGTCAGGACTGACGTACCACCACTGTGGTTGCTCGTCAGGACTGACGTACCACCACTGTGGTAGCTCGTCAGGACTGTCGTACCACCACTGGTAGCTCGTCAGGACTGACGTACCACTACTGTGGTTGCTCGTCAGGACTGACGTACCACCACTGTGGTTGCTCGTCAGGACTGACGTACCACCACTGTGGTTGCTCGTCAGGACTGACGTACCACCACTGTGGTAGCTCGTCAGGACTGACGTACCACCACTGTGGTAGCTCGTCAGGACTGACGTACAGCATCCCCCGTCCACCCCCCTCACACTTTTTCACTTGTAAATTTGTTGTCATTACATTTTACAAAGATTCATCGTTGTCGGACTGTAACGTTAAACAAATTTTTCGTTTGTGAACGTACACAGAAACCCCAGTAACATTTGTGAGAGTCAAGTTACACTGGCAGCTGCACTAACAGCATTGAGTGTATTGCAAGTCCCAAGCTTGGTACATCTAAGACGTAGCCACTCTACCAGGCTCTTTAACGCTGTAGTTCTCACTTATACATAACACCATAGAATAGATAGATCATTTATTATACTTTATTCTCTAAGCTAGGGTTTACTTTAAACCCTATCTCAGGGTTTACTTTAAACCCTATCTTAGGGTTTTATATAAAGCTTCCTTCACTTTAACAAATGACGATGTAAAATTATCGTTAATTGTACTGGTTAATGTTCATTGCAGATAATATTTAATTAGAAATATAATTAATTTTATTCACAAATGCCACCAAAATAACGGAATAAAAAAAGGTCATTTGCCGACAAGACTTAGGTGTGTGACAGTTGCCTAGGTGTGAGTTATGTACAGGCATACAAGAGTCTACAAGACTTAGGTGTGTGACAGTTGCCTAGGTGTGAGTTATGTACAGGCATACAAGAGTCTACAAGACTTAGGTGTGTGACAGTTGCCTAGGTGTGAGTTATGTACAGGCATACAAGAGTCTACAAGACTTAGGTGTGTGACAGTTGCCTAGGTGTGAGTTATGTACAGGCATACAAGAGTCTACAAGACTTAGGTGTATGACAGTTCCCTAGGTGTGAGTTATGTACAGGCATACAAGAGTCTACAAGACTTAGGTGTATGACAGTTGCCTAGGTGTGAGTTATGTACAGGCATACAAGAGTCTACAAGAGGGAAGTTTTTACGATGAACTCAATTGCAGGACATAGACGGTGAAGTTGGAGTAAGGAGACGGAGAGTAGGAAAAGTTCAGGGTTTTCTGCCACCTCCTCGTTGATGTATCGCAGACGAATTTTGTAATTTCCTCATCTGTAGTTAGTGACACTGAGCACCACGTCAAAAATTTAGGCAGTAAAATGAGAATGTTTGAAACAAGTCAGTGCTCCTGCAAGGTGAATCCTTGTGTTTTAACTGCCTTGCCCCTCCTACTCCTGTGAATTTGTTGATTAAGACAAGTGTGTGTCGAGTATCGACACCATCCACAATAAAACACAAAAACAGTATAAATATTTTGCAGTGGCGACGTTTCGCTCAGATAGGAACTTATCAAGTTTATGAAGTCCGTAAGCTTTAGTGTATAGTTGAATCTAAGTCAGGTTATTTAGTCCCTTATCAAAGGTCCCCATATTCATCACTTTCTGAGTCTCTTATCAATGATACGAGGGGTCATCCTGGTTAGTTCCTTCACCTTGTCGAGTGACTTAGTACAACACTAGGGTCATCATAGTTCCTCGGCCCTCCATCTCTCTACAGATGACACCATTAAATATGTTCAAAATATTTCTAACTGCTCATGCTGGCCTTTATTTTCCACCATTCTGGCTACGCTGCATTCTTGTCATTCTTAACTCATTGCAAACGCCATGCTCTGCTCTGTTCTCCTCGTGTTGGTTCAATTGCAGTATATACCTGCCACTACTGTAGTATTTTCCAGGCTGTGTGTCGGGATGGATGGGGGGAAGGGTTGAGGATGGTAGTGATAGATTTATCTACGGAGTTGTGAGTGTGGAGGAAGTTGTGTTCATTAATTACAAGAGTGACCCCTGGTAAGTTAGTCCATAGTGGTCAGTTGTGTCTGTCAGTGTTACTTGCACCTCGTCCATATCTGTCAGTGTCACAGCTGCCGTCAACATGAGTCCCTCAGGTAGCAGTCTCCATACACCAGTGTGGTGGACAGCCATCCTTGTAAGGCACTGTGGTCCGCCTTACTCTTCATTAAGTGCTACTTTATATTATGTGTATTGTTTGATAGCTGTATATGGTGTTGGTAGTGTTATGTCTGGGGGAGGAGGTGGTGCTACTTACTGAGGGAGGTGGTGCTGCTTACTGAGGGAGGTGGTGCTGCTTACTGAGGGAGGTGGTGCTGCTTACTGAGGGAGGTGGTGCTGCTTTCTGAGGGAGGTGGTGCTGCTTACTGAGGGAGGTGGTGCTGCTTACTGAGGGAGTTTGTGGTGGTGCTGCTTACTGAGGGAGTTTGTGGTGGTGCCTACTGAGGGAGTTTGTGGTGGTGCTTGCTTAGGGAGGTGGTGGTGCTGCTTACTGAGGGAGGTGGTGGTGCTGCTTACTGAGGGAGGAGGTGCTACTTACTGAGGGAGAAGGTGCTGCTTGCTGAGGGAGGAGGTGGAGGTGCTCGCTGAGGGAGGAGGTGGAGGTGCTCGCTGAGAGAGGAGGTGGAGGTGCTCGCTGAGGGAGGAGGTGGAGGTGCTCGCTGAGGGAGGAGGTGGAGGTGCTCGCTGAGGGAGGAGGTGGAGGGTTGTTTACTGCCTCGCGTCAGCACGGTGCTTCTGACGTAATTATTACCCCAGTAACACCAGATTAATGATTCCTCACTGCTCGCATTCTCTCTCTCTCTTCTCTCTCTCTCTCTCTCTCTCTCTCTCTCTCTCTCTTATCTCTCTCGTTATCTCTCTCGTTATCTCTCTCTCTCTCTCGTTATCTCTCGTTATCTCTGTCCCTCCTCTCTTCCCACCCTCCCTTCCTCCCCTCCCGTATTTTCTTTTTTCGTTCCCCTCACTCTCCCCTACCCCTCTTCCTTTCCCTCCTGGCTCTTCTTCGCCTTCCTCTCTTCCTAACTCTCCCTCCCCTCATCCTCTCTCCCTTTACTCTCGCCAGATTGATTTTAAAATCCTCCGTGAAACCCCACACCGTCTGATTCCATTTTCTCCCAGGCTGGATTGCCCTGCCCTCCCTGCTAACTCCTCTCCCTCTCCCAGGCTGGATTGTTCTGCCCTCCCGGCTAACTCCTCTCCCTCTCCCAGGTTGGATTGTCCTGCCCTCCCTGCTAACTCCTCTCCCTCTCCCGAGGCTGGATTGTCCTGCCCTCCCGGCTAACTCCTCTCCCTCTCCCAGGTTGGATTGTCCTGCCCTCCCTGCTAACTCCTCTCCCTCTCCCAGGATGGATTGTCCTGCCCTCCTAACTCCTCTCCTTCTCCCAGGATGGATTGTCCTGCCCTCCCTGCTGACTCCTCTCCCTCTCCCAGGATGGATTGGTCCACCCTCATTGTTAAGGAAAATAAATGCCTTTAAAATCCTACACCAAATATTATACTCTAGTATTATAGCGTTGTACTAGAAATAGTTCTTGGAGGCACGTTAGCTCGACGGACACATATCAGAGAGCTAATGAGGCTTCATGAAATTGTTTTGAAGCAGCAGATTACAGGACCCTTCAGGAATGAAAGTACGTTTGATTTGATCTTGACGAACATTGAGGAACCAATCAGAGAATTGATAATCACGAATATACTCTGATCACAGTATGATAGAAGTAGAAACAAAGTGTAAATGCAGGAGTGAAGAACTCCGGAAATATTATAAGAAAAGCGAACAATCAAAGAACTAGCAGACATACCCTGGGAAACAGGAGCACCCTAAACCCTCACCAGTGTTGAGAAAGATGAATACAGAAGTATACGAGGTCTGTGTAAAATATATGCCTCTAAGAAAGCCTAAAAAGACCATCATGTATAATAAGAATGTCCAGATAAAGAGGGTTACTGAACTGCTTAAAAATGTGACTGTCACAACGAAGGAAACAATTTTTGCTGAAAGTTTATAGAGTTAGAAGAAAAACTTAAGTTTTCATTTCAGTTGGAAGAAGCACAAAGGGAACAAAAGGCTGTCCAGGATATTGCTAGAAACTCCAAATATTTGGAAACTTATGCAAGTTAAGAACTACGTGTAGAACTGAAGCCTTATCACAGGAGGTTCATACACTGACGACGAAAAAGAACAGAGTGAAATTCTAAAAGAGCAATATGAATCAATGTTCAGAAGTCCGTTAAACGAAACCAGGATGGAGAATGCTGAAAATGTTTCATCTGTGAAGGCCACACATCACGTAACTGACTCAAGTGCAAACAATTTCCAAAAAGAAATGGAAAACATGCTGACTCATGCACCACCTGGGCACGATTCATGGAATTGCTTTTTTCTAATACCGCTAGTACGAGTACTTAGTAGTGTTTGGAGGAAGAGTTTACATCTAAGCGAAATACCAGAGGCCTTAAAGAGTGCAGATATAGCGACTTTGCAGAAAGAAGGCAGCGGTTTTACAGTGGTGTTAGAACTGCTAGTGTCTATAGTTTCCCTAGCTGACTGCTCTCTCTCAATGTTTGAATGTTATCCGCATTCCCGGCAAGATACATTATATATATATATATATATATATATATATATATATATATATATATATATATATATATATATATATATGTTCAGCAGAAGTTTGTGGTTACAGGCGAGTGGGTGCGGGAGGGAAGAGGAGCGATTGGTGGAATGATGATGTAAAGAGAGTAGTAAGGGAGAAAAAGTTAGCAATGAGAGGTTTTTACAAAGTAGAAGTGATGCAAGGAGGGAAGAGTATATGGAGAGAAAAAGAGAGGTTAAAAGAGTGGTGAAGCAATGTAAAAAGAGCAAATGAGAGAGTGGGTGAGATGTTATCAGCAAATTTTGTTGAAAATAAGAAAAGTTTTGGAATGAGATTAATAAGTTGAGGAAGCCTAGAGAACAAATTGATTTGACAGTTAAAAATAGGAGAGGAGAGTTATTAAACGGAGAGTTAGAGGTATCAGGAAGATGGAGAGAATATTTTGAGGAGTTGTTAAATGTTGATGAAGACAGGAAGCTGTGATTTCGTGTGTAGGGCAAGGAGGAATAACATCTTGTAGGAGTGTGGAAGAGCCAGTTGTGGGGTAGGGAAGTTCGTGAGGCAGTGGGTAGAATGAAAGGGGAAGGCAGCTGGGATTGATGGGATAAAGATAGAAATGTTAAAAGCAGGTGGGGATATAGTTTTGGAGTGGTTGGTGCTATTATTTAATAAATGTATGGAAGAGGGTAAGGTACCTAGGGATTGGCAGAGAGCGTGTATTGTTCCTTTGTATAAAGGCAAAGGGGACAAAAGAGAGTGCAAAAATTATAGGGAATAAGTCTGTTGAGTGTACCTGGTAAAGTGTATGGTAGAGTTATTATTGAAAGAATTAGGAGTAAGACAGAAAGCAGGATAGCAGATGAACAAGGGGCTTTAGGAAAGGTAGGGGTGTGTAGACCAAGTGTTTACAGTGAAACATATAGGTGAACAGTATTTGGATAAGGGTAAAGATGTTTTGTGGCATTTATGGATTTGGAAAAGGCGTATGATAGGGTAGATAGGGGGCAATGTGGCAGATGTTGCAGGTGTATGGAATAGGAGGAAGGTTACTGAAAGCAGTGAAGAGTTTTATGAGGATAGTGAGGCTCAGGTTAGAGTGTGTAGGAGGGAAGGGGACTATTTCCCAGTAAAAGTGGGTCTTAGACAAGGATGTGTGATGTCACCGTGGTTGTTCAATATATTTATAGATGGGGTTGTAAGAGAAGTGAATGCGGGTCTTGGCAAGAGGTGTGGGACTAAAAGATAAAGAAGCAAATACAAAGTGGGAGTTGTCACAGTTGCTTTTTGCTGATGATACTGTGCTTTTGGAGATTCTGAAGAGAAGTTGCAGAGGTTGGTGGATGAATTTGGTAGGGTGTGTAAAGAAGAAAATTGAAAGTGAATATAGGAAAGAGTAAGGTGATGAGGATAACAAAAAGAATAGGTGACGAAAGATTGGATATCAGATTGGAGGGAGAGAGTATGGAGGAGGTAAATGTATTCAGATATTTGGGAGTGGACATGTCAGCAGATGGGTCTATGAAGGATGAGGTGAATCATAGAATTGATGAGGGAAAAGGGTGAGTGGAGCACTTCGAGTCTGTGGAGACAAAGAACTTTGTCCATGGAAGTAAAGAGGAATGTATGAGAGTATAGTTATACCAACGCTCTTATATGGGTGTGAAGCATGGGTGATGAATGTTGCAACGAGGAGAAGGCTGGAGGCAGTGGAGATGTCGTGTCTGAGGTCAATGTGTGTGTGAATATTATGCAGAGAATTAGGAGTTTGGAAATTAGGAGGGGTGCGGGATTACCAAAACGATTGTCCAGAGAGCTGAGGAGGGTTGTTGAGGTGGTTTGGACATGTAGAGAGAATGGAACGAGACAGAGTGACTTCGGAGTGTATAAATCTGTAGTGGAGGGAAGGCGGGGTAGGGGTCGGCCTAGGAAAGGTTGGAGGAGGGTAAAGGAAGTTTTGTGTGCGAGGGCTTGGACTTCCAGCAAGCATGTGTGAGCGTATTTGATAGGAGTGAATGGAGGCACATGGTTTTAATACTTGACGTGCTGTTGGAGTGTGAGCAAAGTAACATTTATGAAGGGATTCAGGGAAACCGGCAGGCCGGACTTGAGTTCTGGAGATGGGAAGTACAGTGCCGGCACTCTGAAGGAGGGGTGTTAATGTTGCAGTTTTATTACTGTAGTGTAAAGCACCCCTCTGGCAAGACAGTGATGGAGTGAATGATGATGAAAGTTTTTCTTTTTCGGGCCACCCTGCCTTGGTGGGAAACGGCCGATGTGTTAAAAAAAAAAAAAAAAATATATATATATAAAGGCTTCAAGAAAGAATATTTAGATTTCTTTCTGAAGCCATTTGAATATTTCACTTCCCCTACCTCCCCATCTTTTCATCTCCCTGAAGCTGTTTGAAAATTTTCTCATACCACCACCTATATTTTATATATGCTTTATTTAAAGACAAAATACATAGACAAAAATACAATAGGGAGTAAAACAACAGAGATAACTCAGAGCTACATCTCAAATATTTCGTCCAGCTCTCCGGAAGTAGGCTGCTTGCCCAGAATGCTGCAGGCATTTTCCCTCTGGATCGCTACACTGAGTCTCTGAAAGAGGAAGCTGGCTGCCCTGTGGTCCTTGGTTTGCCATACGGAGTAGGGCAAGTAGGTGTCTGCCAATGTGGCGACACAGGTGTAGTCCCAGGCAATCTGCTTTCCATCCTTCCAGGGTAGCATCAGGACGCTTTTGACTTCCGTCAGACCTCTGCACTTGGGGTTCCCGTTGAGCTGGGCAACGGGCTGTGGCGAGGCTTCTCTTTATGATGTCGTTCACCACCTCATGTCTGGCATACTTCCCTTCTGATGTGGGACACACGAGACCATGAAGTCCGAATTGATCAGCCGTCACCCTGCCGCAAATACACCTATGTTCGGTGAGGATGAGGGCGGCTAGGCGAAGAGCAACACCAATCCGAATGGCCTGTGGGTCGAATCGAGTGCCCAGGGAGGAATTGGGAACAGCTAGAAGGAAATTTCCTGAGTGTGGTGCCTAGGAGACGAGCTTTGTCCTTTCCTGAAGCATTGGTGAGCATTGTGTTGGCGATTTTTTCCATGATCGGTTTGTCCCAATGGGACTGTTTGTGCTCTTTTGGAGGAGCTGGTCTACTGGAGGATATAATTTATATATTTATTTATTTATATGTTGTGTGTGGGGGAGGATAGATTATCCTAAGAGGTCATAATTCCTTAGTAACTGGTGACCGGCTGGAAGGAAACATTTAATACTCTCAGCTATATTAAACCCAGAGTGCTGTATTGTGTAGTGGGAATATGACTCGTATATATTTGTTTAGTCTTGTTATAAGATCAGTTTTGAGAAGATTGATTAAAAATTTGTTGTTCCGGTAAGGTTACTATAAATGTGTTGATGACTTTAAAAAGTAAAGTCTCTTACACAATTACTAATAAAATACCTACATTTGAGTTTACTTTATATCAGGGTGGGATAATGCATTTATATAGCGGTAGTAAAGTCTCGCAGCTCACACTGACACATTTCATTACTTGGTGTATAATAAATCCATCCTCTGTGATGGAATATGACACGCAAACATTGCTACTTTCTCTTCCTCTCTTAACTCTTATATAGTATATCAGCACACTGTGGATGTACCCACTCTTTCACCTCCCAATCTTTTCCACCTCCCTCTCTCTCTCTTCCACTTCCCTTTCTCCTAGCTTTCCTCGCTCTTCATTTTCTCCTCGTTTCCTTGCTCTCCATACTTTTTCCCTCCTTTCCTTGCTCTCCATTCTTTTCTTGTCCCCTTGCTCCTTTTTCTCCTCCGTTTCCCATCTCTTCTCTTTCCCAATCTCTTTCTGCTCGTCCTCTGGTTGCTGTTTTTTCTCAACCATGGTTGTGTTCTTGCTGGTGTGGTGGTATTGTGTTGGTTCTCAACCATGGTTGTGTTCTTGCTGGTGTGGTGGTATTGTGTTGGTTCTCAACCGTGGTTGTGTTCTTGCTGGTGTGGTGGTATTGTGTTGGTTCTCAACCGTGGTTGTGTTCTTGCTGGTGTGGTGGTATTGTGTTGGTTCTCAACCGTGGTTGTGTTCTTGCTGGTGTGGTGGTATTGTGTTGGTTCTCAACCATGGTTGTGTTCTTGCTGGTGTGGTGGTATTGTGTTGGTTCTCAACCATGGTTGTGTTCTTGCTGGTGTGGTGGTATTGTGTTGGTTCTCAACCGTGGTTGTGTTCTTGCTGGTGTGGTGGTATTGTGTTGGTTCTCAACCATGGTTGTGTTCTTGCTGGTGTGGTGGTATTGTGTTGGTTCTCAACCGTGGTTGTGTTCTTGCTGGTGTGGTGGTATTGTGTTGGTTCTCAACCATGGTTGTGTTCTTGCTGGTGTGGTGGTATTGTGTTGGTTCTCAACCGTGGTTGTGTTCTTGCTGGTGTGGTGGTATTGTGTTGGTTCTCAACCGTGGTTGTGTTCTTGCTGGTGTGGTGGTATTGTGTTGGTTCTCAACCATGGTTGTGTTCTTGCTGGTGTGGTGGTATTGTGTTGGTTCTCAACCATGGTTGTGTTCTTGCTGGTGTGGTGGTATTGTGTTGGTTCTCAACCGTGGTTGTGTTCTTGCTGGTGTGGTGGTATTGTGTTGGTGTGGTAACAGTTGAGGCCACTTAGGCTGCGAGTCTCGCACTTGACAGTTGTTGATAACACCATTTAGGTAGCTTTCTTGTGTAGCAAGTTAACACCCGCTGACACTGCTGCGCCTCTCACTGTCTGCCGCACCTCACACTGTCTGCCGCGCCTCTCACTGTCTGCCGCGCCTCACACTGTCTGCCACGCCTCACACTGTCTGCCACGCCTCTCACTGTCTGCCGCACCTCACACTGTCTGCCGCACCTCACACTGTCTGCCGCGCCTCTCACTGTCTGCCGCGCCTCACACTGTCTGCCACGCCTCACACCCTCTACGGCGCTTCACATTGCCGCGAGTCACACTGCCGCGTTCTCATTTTTAGTTATTTTCTTTTTCAAAGAGTCACGTGACAGGAGTCTTTCTCATAAGGTGGCAGGCGGGAAGACTGTCTTTTTAAGACACTTGTGAAGGTGGGGTGGTTGTTGATACTGTGGCGGGTCGTAGGCAGCAACGACTGTTGGTCTTACTCGCTGCTTTGAGATCACCCTTGATGTTCTGACACTGAAGCTGTCAGTAGTACTGTGTAGTATACTGTTAAACAGTTACTTATAGAGACGCTCCCTGGCTAGCTATGACGTCACGAGTCCCGCTCATTTGAACTGCCTACTACAGCCGTTCCTTCCATTCAAGGCTAGGCATAGCAGACTCGTCAGGGCAGGCTCTAGCTCCCCTCACATTACCTTAATTAAACGCCTACAAGACATCCAAACGAGTGTATTTCTTCTCCGAAATTCCCATCGAACCCCACAAGACAAAGCTATGTATGATTTAATATTGATTAATCAGTTTGTAGGAAAAGCAAACACACACACACACACACAAAAAAAAAACCCAGGCCTAGTGTCTTGACATGTGCCTAGGACAAAATGGTAACACACACACAGCCCTACCCCTACCTACCTCCCTACGTGTAAAGAGTTCCTCGTAATGTTTCTCAGCACTTGTTTCCAGTTTACATTTTGTTCTTTCTGCCTCACTGTTGAAGACTACTTTCTCAAATACCACACTGCTGTGTTAGCATCATCTCTTGCTCTTTCCTAGTATCAACTATCCAGGGCAATGACAGTGTTTTAAAATATTTCTTCGTGATCCATGATCTTCAACTGTGGTAGTCATTGTGTAGCAGCATGTCTCCCAGCTCTTACTGTGTGTAGTGTTACCACTCTACCACTGATTGTGGTAGTTTAGTGGTGTTACCACACTACCACTGATTGTGGTAGTTTAGTGGTGTTACCACACTACCAGTGATTGTTGTAGTTTAGTGGTGTTACCACACTACCACTGATTGTTGTAGTTTAGTGGTGTTACCACACTACCACTGATTGTTGTAGTTTAGTGGTGTTACCACACTACCAGTGATTGTTGTAGTTTAGTGGTGTTACCACACTACCACTGATTGTTGTAGTTTAGTGGTGTTACCACACTACCACTGATTGTTGTAGTTTAGTGGTGTTACCACACTACCACTGATTGTTGTAGTTTAGTGGTGTTACCACACTACCAGTGATTGTTGTAGTTTAGTGGTATTACCACATCCAATGATTGTTGTAGTTTAGTGGTGTTACCACACTACCATGATTGTTGTAGTTTAGTGGTGTTACCACACTACCAGTGATTGTTGTAGTTTAGTGGTGTTACCACACTACCACTGATTGTTGTAGTTTAGTGGTGTTACCACACTACCAGTGATTGTTGTAGTTTAGTGGTGTTACCACTACCAGTGATTGTTGTAGTTTAGTGGTGTTACCACACTACCACTGATTGTTGTAGTTTATTGGTGTTACCACACTACCACTGATAGTTGTAGTTTAGTGGTGTTACCACACTACCACTGATTGTTGTAGTTTAGTGGTGTTACGACACTACCAGTGATTGTTGTAGTTTAGTGGTGTTACGACACTACCAGTGATTGTTGTAGTTTAGTGGTGTTACCACACTACCAGTGATTGTTGTAGTTTAGTGGTGTTACCACACTACCAGTGATTGTTGTAGTTTAGTGGTGTTACCACACTACCAGTGATTGTTGTAGTTTAGTGGTGTTACCACACTACCAGTGATTGTTAGTTTAGTGGTGTTACCACTAGCCAGCTGATTGATGTAAGTTATGGTCCGTTAGGCACACTACCACTGATTGTTGTAGCTTAGTCGTTCTAATACCAAAACACCACTGATTGTTGTATTTAGTGTGTTATCCCCACTACCCACAGATTGTTGTAAGTTTAGTTGTAGTAAAAAACACTACCACCTGGACTATGTTGTAGTTTAGGGTGTTACCACACTACCACTGATTAGTTGTAGTTTAGTGGTTTTTCCACACTGCCACTGATTTTGTAGTTTATGTTGGTCTTACTCACACTACCACTGATTGTTGTATTTATGGTGTTCCACTATCACTGATTGTTGAGTTAGTGGTGTTACCAACTCCAGTGATTGTTGTAGTTTAGTATTGGGTTTTCCACACTACCAGCTGTTGTAGTTTAGTGGTGTTACCACACTACCACTGATGTGTAGTTTAGTGGTGTTCCACACTACCACTGATAGTTGTAGTTTAGTGGTGTTACCACACTACCACTGATTGTTGTAGTTTAGTGGTGTTACCACACTACCACTGATTGTTGTAGTTTAGTGGTGTTACCACACTACCAGTGATTGTTGTAGTTTAGTGGTGTTACCACACTACCAGTGATTGTTGTAGTTTAGTGGTGTTACCACACTACCAGTGATTGTTGTAGTTTAGTGGTGTTACCACACTACCACTGATTGTTGTAGTTTAGTGGTGTTACCACACTACCACTGATTGTTGTAGTTTAGTGGTGTTACCACACTACCAGTGATTGTTGTAGTTTAGTGGTGTTACCACACTACCACTGATTGTTGTAGTTTAGTGGTGTTACCACACTACCAGTGATTGTTGTAGTTTAGTAGTGTTACCACACTACCAGTGATTGTTGTAGTTTAGTGGTGTTACCACACTACCAGTGATTGTTGTAGTTTAGTGGTGTTACCACACTACCAGTGATTGTTGTAGTTTAGTGGTGTTACCACACTACCAGTGATTGTTGTAGTTTAGTGGTGTTACCACACTACCAGTGATTGTTGTAGTTTAGTGGTGTTACCACACTACCAGTGATTGTTGTAGTTTAGTGGTGTTACCACACTACCACTGATTGTTGTAGTTTAGTGGTGTTACCACACTACCACTGATTGTTGTAGTTTAGTGGTGTTACCACACTACCACTGATTGTTGTAGTTTAGTAGTGTTACCACACTACCACTGATTGTTGTAGTTTAGTGGTGTTACCACACTACCACTGATTGTTGTAGTTTAGTGGTGTTACCACACTACCACTGATTGTTGTAGTTTAGTGGTGTTTCCACACTACCACTGATTGTTGTAGTTTACTGGTGTTTCCACACTACCACTGATTGTTGTAGTTTACTGGTGTTTCCACACTACCACTGATTGTTGTAGTTTACTGGTGTTTCCACACTACCACTGATTGTTGTAGTTTACTGGTGTTTCCACACTACCACTGATTGTTGTAGTTTTTGGTAGACTTGTTAGTGACTGTTTTTGTCTAGACCTGTTTTTTTTTCCTTTATTCCACCCGCTGGCTAACCTAAACCTCTCTTAAAAAATATATTTTCTGATGGAGTGACTCTTGTGCTTCTTGAAGTGTGGTTCATGACCTGTGTCCTTCACAGTGACTCCACGGTGTAGTCTGTGTCTCGTACACCTGGTCTCACCTCTTCATCTCCACCTACATCAAGGACTCAAAACATGGCATCATCTGGTCCTTGACTACTTAAGATTCTTCATATTCTCCAGTTCTTGCATGTTCATTCTCTGCATGTTCATTCCCTGCATGTTCATTCCCTGCATGTTCATTCCCTGCATGTTCAATCTCTGCATGTTCATTCTCTGCATGTTTATTCCTTGCATGTTCATTCCCTGCATGTTCATTCCCTGCATGTTCATTCCCTGCATGTTCAATCTCTGCATGTTCATTCTCTGCATGTTTATTCCTTGCATGTTCATTCCCTGCATGATCATTCCCTGCATGTTCATTCCCTGCATGTTCGTTTAGTTTAGAGTGAAGACCACATCATGTGTATTAACATACTGGCCCATGAAGTTTCTTTTCTATTGCATCTTAATCAGTTATCTTAGTCTCTGGTAAGTAGTTTTCTTTTTGTTCCATTTCCAATTTGTTCTGTTGTCTCCAGGACTGACATCAGTACATTGTTATTCTCTGTTCTTGGCTTGATTGTCGCTTGTTCAGTGGATGATTGTGAAGTATATTTAATATGTCGTGGCGAGTGAGGGATTGTGTAGTATAGTTGTGTCCTGATTGTCTCGTGTCCAGTGAGGGATTGTGTAGTATAGTTGTGTCCTGATTGTCTCGTGTCCAGTGAGGGATTGTGTAGTATAGTTGTGTCCTGATTGTATCTTGTCCAGTGAAGGATTGTGTAGTATAGTTGTCCTGATTGTATCGTGTCCAGTGAAGGATTGTGTAGTATAGTTGTGTCTTGATTGTATCGTGCCCAGTGAGGGATTGTGTAGTATAGTTGTCCTGATTGTATCGTGTCCAGTGAAGGATTGTGTAGTATAGTTGTGTCCTATTGTCTCGTGTCCAGTGAAGGATTGTGTAGTATAGTTGTGTCCTGATTGTCTCGTGTCCAGTGAAGGATTGTGTAGTATAGTTGTATCCTGATTGTCTCGTGTCCAATGAAGGATTGTGTAGTATAGTTGTGTCCTGATTGTCTCGTGTCCAGTGAAGGATTGTGTAGTATAGTTGTGTCCTGATTGTCTCGTGTCCAGTGAAGGATTGTGTAGTATAGTTGTGTCCTGATTGTCTCGTGTCCAGTGAGGGATTGTGTAGTATAGATGTATCCTGATTGTCTCGTGTCCAGTGAGGGATTGTGTAGTGTTGCTGTCTCAGATCGTGTTATCTCCATTTTTTCCATGTCACCACTGAAGAGGAGGATCGTCTCTTCACGTAGCATGTCTTACGATGTGAACTGTTAATTCCGGTATTGCACTGGGTGGACCGGAAAAAGCAGGTCACGGTCATATGACCTAACACTGGACTGAGTAGGTCATACAAGGACCAAGACACTCATCAGTAGAAAATTCCACCGTGAGGACGTGTATGGTAATGAGTGAGCGAGTGAGGGCGCACTGGTCAGTGACTTGTTTTAGCACTGTGTCACGGGGAACACCAGCACTGTGTCACGGAGAACACCAGCACTGTGTCACGGGGAACACCAGCACTGTGTCACGGGGAACACCAGCACTGTGTCACGGGGAACACCAGCACTGTGTCACGGGGAACACCAGCACTGTGTCACGGGGAACACCAGCACTGTGTCACTAGGAACATCAGCACTGTGTCACGGGGAACACCAGCACTGTGTCACGAGGAACACCAGCACTGTGTCACGAGGAACACCAGCACTGTGTCACGAGGAACACCAGCACTCTGTCACGGGGAACAACAGCACTGTGTCACGGGGAACATCACGGGGAACACCAGCACTGTGTCACGAGGAACACCAGCACTGTGTCACGGGGAACACCAGCACTGTCACGGGGAACACCAGCACTGTGTCACGGGGAACACCAACACTGTGTCACGGGGAACACCAGCACTGTGTCACGGGGAACACCAGCACTGTGTCACGGGGAACACCAGCACTGTGTCACGAGGAACACCAGCACTGTGTCACGGGGAACACCAGCACTGTGTCACGAGGAACACCAGCACTGTGTCACGAGGAACACCAGCACTGTGTCACGGGGAACACCAGCACTGTCACGGGAACACCAGCACTGTGTCACGGGAACACCAGCACTGTGTCACGAGGAATACCAGCACTGTGTCACGAGGAACATCACGGGAACACCAGCACTGTGTCACGAGGAACACCAGCACTGTGTCACGAGGAACACCAGCACTGTGTCACGGGAACACCAGCACTGTGTCACGGGAACACCACAACATGTGTCACGGGGAACACCAACACTGTGTCACGAGGAACATCAGCACTGTGTCACGGGAACACAGCACTGTGCACGGGAACACGCAACACTGTGTCACGGGAACACGCAGCAGAACTGTGTCACGAGGAACACAGCACTGTGTCACGGGACACAGCACTGTGTCACGGGGAACAACAGCAAGCACTGTGTCACGGGAACACAGCACCTGTGTCACGGGAACACAACAACACTGTGTCACGGGAACACAACAGCACTGTGTCACGGGGAACACCAGCACTGTGTCACGAGGAACACAACAACACTGTGTCACGGGAACCCCAAAGCAACATGTGTCACGAGGAACACCAGAAAACACTGTCACGGGAACACCAGACACTGTGTCACGGGGAACAACACTGTGTCACGGGGAACACCAACAACACTGTGTCACGGGGAACACCAACAACACTGTGTCACGGGGAACACCAACAACACTGTGTCACGGGGAACACCAACAACACTGTGTCACGGGAACACCAACAACACTGTGTCACGGGGAACATCAGCACTGTGTCACGGGAACACTCGACACAACACTGTGTCACGGGAACACCAACAACACTGTGTCACGGGGAACACCAACAACACTGTGTCACGGGAACACCAACAACACTGTGTCACGGGGAACACAACACTGTGTCACGGGAACACCAACACTGTGTCACAGGGAACAAAACAACACTGTGTCACGAGGAACACAACAGCACTGTGTCACGGGGAACACCAACAACACTGTGTCACGAGGAACACCAACAACACTGTGTCACGGGGAACACCAACAACACTGTGTCACGGGAACAACAACAACACTGTGTCACGGGGAACAGCAGCAGCACTGTGTCACGAGGAACAACAACAACACTGTGTCACGGGGAGCAACAGCAGCACTGTGTCACGAGGAACAGCAGCAACACTGTGTCACGGGGAACATCAACGCTGTCACGGAGACTGCTGAAACAGTGTCAGGTGGTCGTTGTGAACACTGCAACAGGCCTCAGTGTGTCAGGTGGTCGTTGTGAACACTGCAGCAGGCCTCAGTGTGTCAGTTGGTCGTTGTGAACTCTGCAGCAGGCCTCAGTGTGTCAGGTGGTCGTTGTGAACACTGCAGCAGGCCTCAGTGTGTCAGGGGGTCGTTGTGAACACTGCAGCAGGCCTCAGTGTGTCAGGTGGTCGTTGTGAACACTGCAGCAGGCCTCAGTGTGTCAGGTGGTCGTTGTGAACACTGCAGCAGGCCTCAGTGTGTCAGGTGGTCGTTGTGAACACTGCAGCAGGCCTCAGTGTGTCAGGTGGTCGTTGTGAACACTGCAGCAGGCCTCAGTGTGTCAGGTGGTCGTTGTGAACACTGCAGCAGGCCTCAATGGGTCATGTAAAACGGGTTTTTTTTCTGTGTAACAACACACTGGTATCGGTAAATTCGAAGAGAACAGCGGTCGCTGTACCGAGGCTCACAATAGAGCTTTCAAATCAGTTTTAGTAGAGAGGAACGTGATAGCAGAGCAGCAGTGATTGCTGCTTGTCCTGCCTCTCCCTGCCTTCAACACATATCACTCTACCAACCATTATTCCACAATAATCTCATCAGCTGGTTGTTCCCTGACTGATGCAATCGTGCGGTTATGAATGGTGGTACCATGGGTGTGGTGTTGATACAATGGTGGTACCATGGGTGTGTTGTTGATACAATGGTGGTACCATGGGTGTGGTGTTGATAACAGTGGTGGTACCATGGGTATGTTGTTGATACAATGGTGGTACCATGGGTGTGTTGTTGATACAATGGTGGTACCATGGGTGTGGTGTTGATAACAATGGTGGTACCATGGGTGTGGTGTTGATAACAATGGTGGTACCATGGGTGTGGTGTTGATACAATGGTGGTACCATGGGTGTGTTGATACAATGGTGGTACCATGGGTGTGGTGTTGATGCAATGGTGGTAACATGGGTGTGGTGTTGATGCAATGGTCACCAGCGGTGGGATTGACATTGTGGACGGTTCAAGACCTCATTTACCTTGATAGTGTGTGTGGAATTTAACAAGAAAGTGTTGTAAGTTGTGGTGTCAGCAACACAGTAGCCTTAATATGTAGGTATGATAAAGCAGGGATAACGAGGAGGCTGCATGTACACTCAGTAAAGCTGACAAACTTTCACTTGTAAAGTGTTGTGGCGTGTTTGATAGCGACCTTGTTAACCCACCACCAGTGCCACCACCATCACCATCACCAGTACCACCTCCATCACTAGTACCATCACCAGTACCACCATCACCAACACCACCACCAGTACCACCATCACCAACACCACCACCAGTACCACCAACACCACCATATCACCATTACCAACACCATCACCAGTACCACTACCATCACCAACACCACCACCAGTACCACCAACACCACCATATCACCATTACCAACACCATCACCAGTACCACTACCATCACCAATACCAACACCATTACCAGTACCACTACCATCACCAATACCAACACAATCACCAGTACCACCACCACCACCACCAATACTAACACCACCACCAGTACCAACACCACCACCAGTACCAACACCACCACCAATACCAACACCCCCACCATCACCAGTACCACCTCCATCACCAGTACCACCTCCATCACCAGTACCACCACCACCATCACCAGTACCACCACCACCACCATCATCACCAGTACCACTATCACCAGCACCACCATCACCAACACCACCACCAGTACCACCACCACCAATACCAACACCACCATATCACCAATACCAACACCATCACCAGTACCACTACCATTACCACTACCATCACCAATACCATTACCATCAACAGTACCACTACCATCACCAGTACCACTACCATCACCAATAGCAACACCATCACCAGTACCACTACCATCACCAATAGCAACACCATCACCAGTACCACTACCATCACCAATAGCAACACCATCACCAGTACCACTACCATCACCAATAGCAACACCATCACCAGTACCACCACCATCACCAACACCATCACCACCAATACTAACACCATCACCAGTACCAACACCACCACCAATACCAACACCACCACCAGTACCAATACCAACACCACCACCAATACCAACACCACCACCAGTACCAATACCAACACCACCAATACCAACACCACCACCATAACCAATACCAACACCATCACAAGTACCACCACCATTACCAATACCACCAGTACCACAATCACCACCACCGACACTGATACCACCACCACCAATCACCACCACCACTCTGCCCTGGTAATAGAGATGTGTGACTCTCACAGCAAGACAATTACCACAATTTTTGTTGTTGGTTTCACCTGTCTCTGAGCTGCACGTATTTCAGTGTGACACTGAAACAAAGCAACTCTCAACTGCTGCTCTCCTATGATGTATGTGGTGGTGATACATGATGTATGTGGTGGTGATACATGATGTATGTGGTGGTGATACATGATGTATGTGGTGATACATGATGTATGTGGTGGTGATACATGATGTATGTGGTGATACATGATGTATGTGGTGGTGATACATGATGTATGTGGTGATACATGATGTATGTGGTGGTGATAAATGATGTATGTGGTGATACATGATGTATGTGGTGATACATGATGTATGTGGTGGTGATACATGATGTATGTGGTGATACATGATGTATGTGGTGGTGATACATGATGTATGTGGTGATACATGATGTATGTGGTGATACATGATGTATGTTTTGATACATGATGTATGTGTTGGTGATACATGATGTATGTGAAGGTGATACATGATGTATGTGAAGGTGATACATGATGTATGTGGTGGTGATACATGATGTATGTGGTGTTGATACATGATGTATGTGGTGGTGATACATGATGTATGTGGTGGTGATATATGATGTATGTGGTGATAATGATGTATGTGGTGGTGATGGATGATGTATGTGGTGGTGATGCATGATGTATGTGGTGGTGATGCATGATGTATGTGGTGGTGATGCATGATGTATGTGGTGGTGATACATGATGTATGTGGTGTTGATACATGATGTATGTGGTGGTGATACATGATGTATGTGGTGGTGATATATGATGTATGTGGTGGTGATATATGATGTATGTGGTGGTGATATATGATGTATGTGGTGGTGATGGATGATGTATGTGGTGGTGATGCATGATGTATGTGGTGGTGATGCATGATGTATGTGGTGGTGATGCATGATGTATGTGGTGGTGATGCATGATGTATGTGGTGGTGATGCATGATGTATGTGGTGGTGATGCATGATGTATGTGGTGGTGATACATGATGTATGTGGTGGTGATACATGATGTATGTGGTGGTGATGATGATGTATGTGTGGTGATGATGATGTATGTGGTGGTGATGCATGATGTATGTGGTGAGTGATACATGATGTATGTGGTGGTGATACATGATGTATGTGGTGTTGATGCATGATGTATGTGGTGGTGATGCATGATGTATGTGGTGGTGATACATGATGTATGTGGTGGTGATACATGATGTATGTGGTGGTGATGGATGATGTATGTGGTGGTGATGCATGATGTATGTGGTGGTGATACATGATGTATGTGGTGGTGATGGATGATGTATGTGGTGGTGATGCATGATGTATGTGGTGGTGATACATGATGTATGTGGTGGTGATGGATGATGTATGTGGTGGTGATGCATGATGTATGTGGTGGTGATACATGATGTATGCGAAGGTGATGAAATATATGGTGGTGAAGGTGATACATGGTGTATGTAGTGGTGAAGGTGATACATGGTGTATGTAGTGGTGAAGGTGATACCTGATATATGTGGTTATGAAGGTCATACACGAAGTATGTGGTGATAAGGGTGATATATTAAACATACGAAGGTGATACATGATGTATGTGAAGGTGATGAAATATATGGTGGTGGTGAAGGTAATATATGATGTATGTGAAGGTGATGATATATGTGGTGAAGAATATGGTGAAGATGATACATATGAAGGTAATACATGAAGTATGTGGTGAAGGTGATACATGTGAATGTGATACGAAGTATGTGGTGATGATACATGAAGTATATGAGGGTGATTTTAGACATAGGTGGTGGTGAGGATGATTGGTGAAGTATGTGATGGTGAAAGTGGTTATCATGAGCACAAGTACTCTGAAAGACTTGTTGTTGTTGTTGGCTGTGCAAGATACCAGCGTCACCACTCAATTACAACCAGAAAAGTTAATTGACAAAATTCTACAGCAGGTGCTATCTTTTGATTTATATATCACCACCACCAAAAACATATATAAAACTATTTACACTGTATGCAATAAGTAAAACAAATACTATACTAAAAGTTTGTAAGAACACAAGTGAAGGAAGACTTGCTGCTGCCAGTTTTATTAAATACTCAGGCAGAGGAGAGATTCTTGTATGGTGTTAACCTTACTCGAGGTTCTTGAGGATCTGAAACACTGTTGCCTCTACATCTTAGGTAACTTTACCTTCACCTTCCCGCCTCTCCCTCCCTCACACTCAACAAAAACAACATTAAGCACAACTAACAGCTATTCCCACTCTATTGGTGCGCTCGTTGAGAGTGGGTAGTAAACTATTATGCCTTAAAGTATGGTAGTTTACTAGTAGTGCTAACAGGTTGAAACACACCCTCCTATACACCACGTTCAACTCAACCCCCCCCTCAACACACACACACACACACACACACACTCACTCACACTTACACACTCACACTTACACACACTTACACACACACACACACTCTTCTCTCTCTCTCTCTCTCTCTCTCTCTCTCTCTCTCTCTCATATTCGTCCTTCGTGGCCACCGTCACCAGAACAAACAACCACCAGAAAAAAAATTTTTTTTTTCGAAAAATTGTAGATCGGTGAATACAAATTTGTGAAAAACATGGTATAGTATGGTAATATATTTTAAGTCTGCCACAAAACCTAACATAACCATATTAAAATTAATTACCATAATATATATTATTCATGGTGAATGAATGTGAGAGAGACCGACCGAAAACCCACCCACCCTACCTCGGGAGACTGCCTGCGCGTGAAATATATATGTTACATAAGTCAAATACATAGGATGTGGCAATACTGTGGCTGTAACAATACACTTAACCCACACTTGAGAAAGCAAGCATTACAAGATGTTTTGCTCCAACCTTTATATTAAGTCACAGGTGAGAGAGCAGGAAACCTGAAGACACGTCATGTAAAACTTGAAGACACGTCATGTAAAACTTGAAGACACGTCATGTAAAACTTGAAGACACGTCATGTAAAACTTGAAGACACGTCATGTAAAACTTGAAGACACGTCATGTAAAACTTGAAGACACGTCATGTAAAACCTGAAGACACGTCATGTAAAACCTAAAGACAGGTCATGTGAAGACGATACCTGAAAACAGGTCATGTGAAGACAATACCTGAAGGCAGGTCATGTAAAGACAATACCTGAAGACAGGTCATGTAAAGACAATACCTGAAGACAGGTCATGTAAAGACAATACCTGAAGACAGGTCATGTAAAGACAATACCTGAAGACAGGTCATGTAAAGACAATACCTGAAGACAGGTCATGTAAAGACAATACCTGAAGACAGGTCATGTAAAGACAATACCTGAAGACAGGTCATGTAAAGACAATACCTGAAGACAGGTCATGTAAAGATAATACCTGAAGACAGGTCATGTAAAACCTGAAGACAGGTCATGTAAAGATAATACCTGAAGACAGGTCATGTAAAGATAATACCTGAAGACAGGTCATGTAAAGATAATACCTGAAGACAGGTCATGTAAAGATAATACCTGAAGACAGGTCATGTAAAGACAATACCTGAAGACAGGTCATGTAAGTAATACCTGCGTCATTTCAACAACCTGAAGACAGGTCATGTAAAGATAATACCTGAAGACAGGTCATGTAAAGATAATACCTGAAGACAGGTCATGTAAAGAAATACCTGAAGACAGGTCATGTAAAGATAATACCTCTGAAGACAGGTCATGTAAAGACAATACCTGAAGACAGGTCATGAAATCCAAGAAAAACCTGAAGAGAGGTCATGTAAAGATAATACCTGAAGACAGGTCATGTAAGATAATACCTGAAGACAGGTCATAAAGATAAAAACCTGAAGACAGGTCATGTAAAGATAATACCTGAAGACAGGTCATGTAAAGATAATACCTGAAGACAGGTCATGTAAAATAATACCTGAAGACAGGTCATGTAAAGATAATACCTGAAGACAGGTCATGTAAAGATAATACCTGAAGACAGGTCATGTAAAGATAATACCTGAAGACAGGTCATGTAAAGATAATACCTGAAGACAGGTCATGTAAAGATAATACCTGAAGACAGGTCATGTAAAGATAATACCTGAAGACAGGTCATGTAAAGATAATACCTGAAGACAGGTCATGTAAAGATAATACCTGAAGACAGGTCATGTAAAGATAATACCTGAAGACAGGTCATGTAAAGATAATACCTGAAGACAGGTCATGTAAAGATAATACCTGAAGACAGGTCATGTAAAGATAATACCTGAAGACAGGTCATGTAAAGATAATACCTGAAGACAGGTCATGTAAAGATAATACCTGAAGACAGGTCATGTAAAGATAATACCTGAAGACAGGTCATGTAAAGATAATACCTGAAGACAGGTCATGTAAAGATAATACCTGAAGACAGGTCATGTAAAGATAATACCTGAAGACAGGTCATGTAAAGATAATACCTGAAGACAGGTCATGTAAAGATAATACCTGAAGACAGGTCATGTAAAGATAATACCTGAAGACAGGTCATGTAAAGATAATACCTGAAGACAGGTCATGTAAAGATAATACCTGAAGACAGGTCATGTAAAGATAATACCTGAAGACAGGTCATGTAAAGATAATACCTGAAGACAGGTCATGTAAAACCTGAAGAGAGGTCATGTAAAGATAATACCTGAAGACAGGTCATGTAAAGATAATACCTGAAGACAGGTCATGTAAAGATAATACCTGAAGACAGGTCATTTGATGAAAGTGCTGGAAGACAAGTCAGAAGTGAGAGAGGCACATGAGGTTTAGTCACTTTTATTGTGGAGTTCAGAGCATTTGACAAACCTCAGTTAAAACAACATCGTGGCTAAGATTCATGTAAACACTGTTGTTTATAAGAAACTCTTGAACAAGACGGTGGAGGGCGAAACATTAAAGATACACAGATGTTGCACATGTTTCTAATTTTCATCTTGTCGGTATTGTATAGCAAGACGGTGTCTGTGAAGGATGCTACAGGAATACGCTTGTCACACGACTTGCTTAGGGAAATAAAATTTCCAACATTAAAAGTAATGTTATTAGTGTGAGGAAGGCGAACACTTGTGTTGTACATGACTGTCAGAAATGGAGCGGCCACTTTCACCCATGTATTGGAGACGCAAGAGCAGCAGCAAATAGAGCAGACACTGGAGGTGTCCATGGCAGAAGTATAAATGAAGTAGCTATGAAGTATTAATTAGATAAAGTTCAAATTCAACATATAGCTGACAGAGGGTGTTACTAACATTGTGCAAATTAGAAATATAGAGAAGGCAAAGTACGGGAGTATTGACGGGAGAAGTGGATTAAGAAGGGAAGAAAGTCATGGACGAGTGAATGAACTGTGAATAATGGAAGCCTCAGAGTTGAGAAATTGTGCATTTCAGACGTGGAGGACACGAAGGAGAAAATAAACAAGAAAACTTCTATTAGATTATGCATGATAAGAAAAGTAATGAATGTATGTACATGCCACAGTGCGTAGACTTGTAGAGGAAGAAGGGTATACCTGGCACTTAGCGGTTGACATGAACATCAGTCGAGGACGTAATGTTGTGATTTATATTCACATTCATATTTAAACTTGATAGGGAGAGTAAAATGGTTAAGAACACTCTGGTACAAGATAGGTAGAATAAGATGGTTAAGAACACACTCTGGTACAAGATAGGTAGAGTAAGATGGTTAAGAACACACTCTGGCACAAGATAGGTAGAGTAAGGTGGTTAATAACACTCTGGCATAAGATAGGTAGAGTAAGATGGTCAATAACACTCTCTGGCATAAGATAGGTAGAGTAAGATGGTCAATAACACACTCTGGCATAAGATAGGTAGAGTAAGATGGTCAATAACACTCTCTGGCACAAGATAGGTAGAGTAAGATGGTTAATAACACACTCTGGCATAAGATAGGTAGAGTAAGATGGTTAATAACACACACTGGCATAAGAAAGGTAGAGTAAGATGGTTAATAACACTCTGGCATAAGATAGGTAGAGTAAGATGGTCAATAACACTCTCTGGCACAAGATAGGTAGAGTAAGATGGTTAATAACACTCTCTGGTACAAGATAGGTAGAGTAAGATGGTTAATAACACTCTCTGGCATAAGATAGGTAGAGTAAGATGGTTAATAACACTCTCTGGCATAAGATAGGTAGAGTAAGATGGTTAAGAACACTCTGGCATAAGATAGGTAGAGTAAGATGGTCAATAACACACTCTGGCATAAGATAGGTAGAGTAAGATGGTCAATAACACACACTGGCATAAGATAGGTAGAGTAAGATGGTCAATAACACACACTGGCATAAGATAGGTAGAGTAAGATGGTCAATAACACACACTGGCACAAGATAGGTAGAGTAAGATGGTTAATAACACACTCTGGCATAAGATAGGTAGAGTAAGATGGTTAATAACACTCTCTGGTACAAGATAGGTAGAGTAAGATGGTTAAGAACACACTGGTACAAGATAGGTAGAGTAAGATGGTTAAGAACACTCTGGTACAAGATAGGTAGAGTAAGATGGTTAATAACACACTGGCACAAGATAGGTAGAGTAAGATGGTTAAGAACACTCTGGCACAAGATAGGTAGAGTAAGATGGTTAAGAACACTCTGGTACAAGATAGGTAGAGTAAGATGGTTAATAACACACTGGCACAAGATAGGTAGAGTAAGATGGTTAAGAACACTCTGGCACAAGATAGGTAGAGTAAGATGGTTAAGAACACTCTGGTACAAGATAGGTAGAGTAAGATGGTTAAGAACACTCTCTGGCACAAGATAGGTAGAGTAAGATGGTTAAGAACACACACTGGTACAAAATAGGTAGAGTAAGATGGTTAATAACACTCTGGTACAATATAGGTAGAGTAAGATGGTTAATAACACCTCTGGCACAATATAGGTAGAGTAAGATGGTTAATAACACTCTGGTACAATATAGGTAGAGTAAGATGGTTAATAACACTCTCTGGCACAAGATATTTAGAGTAAGATTGTAAATAACACACTGGCACAAGATAGGTAGAGTAAGATGGTAAATAACACTCTCTGGCACAAGATAGAGTAAGATGGTTAAAAATAAAATAACTCTGGCACAAGACTGAGTCATGTGCCAGAGAGTGAAAACATTACAGGGAAACCTGAGAAGGATGTACAGTAATACTAGGAAACACAGCTTCGAAATAGTCCATATAAATAGTGAGTAAAAAGTCACAGTACCGTGGCTGGAACAATTGTCACCTCTGCTGCTGAATTTCACTCTTGTTTTTCCCACCACCACCACTACTACTACTTTACTACTACTTTTACTACTACATTACTACTACTACTACATTACTACTACTGCCGCCATTCTATATCCTCCAACACAACTACTACTACCTCTGCTTTTCCCCATCATTACTTCTCCCTTCTCCCCCTGCTTCCCTCGTATATATTCTGGTTTTCTTTGCTTTTCTCTTCATTTTGACATGTCAGTGTTGGGTCAAGTCGGACTAAATCGACATTATTTTCCTCTGCCAAGTGCAGGTTATTTGTGCATATAAATGTTAGTAAGAACAGGTGATAAATTTAAGATAAGTTTTCAGAATTAGCATAAAGACGAATTAGGTTAAGAAAACAGAAGCAGATAGGTAACTTACGGGCGTCTCTCTGAGAGAAGTGAGAGCATCATGAAGAATAACAGCAGTGAGAGACTACATCTCTCAGGATCGTTAAATTCAGTTACTTTAGTTTATCCTCTTAATGTATCCCACTTACTGTAGCTCTGGGACTAATATTGTTGCAACTCTTTGCACTTTAAGTTACATAATGATGAGAAGTTTGTAAGCCGGTGCCAGGATAGACCTGATATGCTGTGCACTCAGACCTAAAAGATTCTTTATTAATATTCCTGAAAGCTATTCTGGTGATATGTTTGGTGTGATATTTACTCCTAGATCCTTTTATTTCGTTGATACCTGTACTTTCTCACCTCCCATTACTTATTGCGCCTCCTCTCTCCCCACCTCTCCTCTCCACCAAATTTCATGACCCTGCACTTGTTTGGATTGAACTCCAGTGTGCGTGCATGCATACGTGCGTACGTCCACCTGTTTGTACCCACTGATTTATGTTTGTGGGGGTCGATTACCGGCTCTTCTCCCCGCCTCTTAAACTTCATTGACCGGTATTTGTTTTCTTGCCTCTTGAGCCCTATCATATCTACTCTTAAAACCACGTATGGTGTTTACATCCATTACTTCTCATGCAAGTCATTCCACTTTGCTACTACTGAGTCCGAAAAAATACCTCTTAACATCCCTCACTCGTCTGTATTTTTAACTTCCATCTATGTTCCCTTGTATTTGGTTCTTTTCACATTTGAATGTACAAACTAAGAGCTATGAAATATGTGCCCTTATTAGCCTTAACAATTCTTCTGAGTGTTTTATACGTAATCATTATGCAAATATCGCAAAACAAGCGATGCAGGATGTAAAACAATCTCCCGTGGTTGTTTTGCATACTTAATCATGTCTTTCCCTTCTCTCTTCCACGGTCGTCAGGTTCAGTTGCTTCAGTCTCACCTCATAATGCACCATTCTTAACTCTGGGTCGTCTTGGTTGCAGACCTTTGCACCTCGTCATCCCTCTAAAAATGTTGAATTATGTGAGATTCCAAGCTGGTGATGCGTATTCTAGAATGGACCTGACGTTTGTTGCGCACAGACACCTAAGAATATTAACATATCTGAAGACTATTTTGACAGGTTCAGTTCCTGTGTCTTTCCTCTCGCTCCTCTCAGCTCCGTGACTAGTCTTGTTCCACACATCTGGACCTTCTCGCGCTTTCCTACTTGCTTGACCCGGTGGGGACGCCATACTGGAGACGCATACTACATGACAGGCCTAACGTATTATCATTTAGTCCTAAAAGATTATCTTCAGATTTTTGAAGCCATCACTGAGGTAAAATAACCTCTTATATCTCATGACATCTGTAGATGTCATGAGATTTACGTGCAACTCTAACGATATATTGCGGGTTATCTTCATTACAAGATCTTTCTCATTGAGCGATAGTTATAGTTTTTCACCTGTTAAGCTGTGTTTCGTCTCTGGTGTGTCCCTCGCAACACCGTCATCTAACACTTAACTGGCGTCATCAAACAAGAAACCCCATGTTTGATGACGCTTGTAGCGTGTGTGTGTGTACTAACCTATATGTGGTTGCAGGAATGTCGATCCACAGCTCCTGGCCCCACCAAGAGCGTGCGTGTGTGTGTGTGTACACTAACCTATATGTGGTTGCAGGGATGTCGATCCACAGCTCCTGGCCCCACCAAGAGCGTGCGTGTGTGTACACTAACCTATATGTGGTTGCAGGGATGTCGATCCACAGCTCCTGGCCCCACCAAGAGCGTGTGTGTGTGTATACTAACCTATATGTGGTTGCAGGGATGTCGATCCACAACTCCTGGCCCACCAAGAGCGTGCGTGTGTGTATACTAACCCATATGTGGTTGCAGGGATGTCGATCCACAGCTCCTGGCCCCACCAAGAGCGTGCGTGTGTATACTAACCTATATGTGGTTGCAGGGATGTCGATCCACAGCTCCTGGCCCCACCAAGAGCGTGCGTGTGTGTGTGTATACTAACCTATATGTGGTTGCAGTGATGTCGATCCACAGCTCCTGGCCCCACCAAGAGCGTGCGTGTGTGTATACTAACCTATATGTGGTTGCAGGATGTCGATCCACAGCTCCTGGCCCCACCAAGAGCGTGCGTGTGTGTCACTAACCTATATGTGGTTGCAGGGATGTCGATCCACAGCTCCTGGCCCCATCAAGAGCGTGTGTGTGTGTATACTAACCTATATGTGGTTGCAGGGATGTCGATCCACAGCTCCTGGCCCCACCAAGAGCGTGCGTTTGTGTACACTAACCTATATGTGGTTGCAGGGATGTCGATCCACAGCTCCTGGCCCCACCAAGAGCGTGCGTGTGTGTATACTAACCTATATGTGGTTGCAGGGATGTCGATCCACAGCTCCTGGCCCCACCAAGAGCGTGCGTGCGTGTGTGTGTGTATACTAACCTATATGTGGTTGCAGGGATGTCGATCCACAGCTCCTGGCCCCACCAAGAGCGTGTGTGTGTGTGTACACTAACTTATATGTGATTGCAGGGATGTCGATCCACAGCTCCTGGCCCCACCAAGAGCGTGCGTTTGTGTCACTAACCTATATGTGGTTGCAGGGATGTCGATCCACAGCTCCTGGCCCCACCAAGAGCGTGCGTGTGTGTACACTAACCTATATGTGGTTGCAGTGATGTCGATCCACAGCTCCTGGCCCCACCAGAGCGTGTGTGTTGTGTGTGTCACTAACCTATATGTGGTTGCAGGATGTCGATCCACAGCTCCTGGCCCCACCAAGAGCGTGTGTGTGTGTACACTAACCTATATGTGGTTGCAGGGATGTCGATCCACAGCTCCTGGCCCCACCAAGAGCGTGTGTGTGTGTGTGTGTGTGTGTGTGTACACTAACCTATATGTGGTTGCAGGGATGTCGATCCACAGCTTCTGGCCCCACCAAGAGCGTGTGTGTGTGTGTGTGTGTGTACACTAACCTATATGTGGTTGCAGGTATGTCGATCCACAGCTCCTGGCCCCACCAAGAGCGTGCGCGCGTGTGTGTGTGTGTACACTAACCAATATGTGGTTGCAGGGATGTCGATCCACAGCTCCTGGCCCCACCAAGAGCGTGTGTGCGCGCGTGCGCAATCGTGCGTGCGTATTGGATATAGTGGAGTGTGGTAGCGTTCTTTGGTTGGGTTGAGGGGTCTTGTACGGTCATAACTCTCACATTTAGTTGGTCATACATCACAGTGTTAATGGTGGTACGGGTTGGAAAACTGCTCCAGCCTGCATGCAGATGATTCTAAATCATTATTAATGTTAGCGCGCCTCACACACGTAGCAATTTACACCATAGATGAATACTCGTATATCGTATTTTTCCTCGTATCTCAAGACGTGTAGGATGCACCCTCAGGATACCTTTGTGACCGTCTTCCCTCAACATATACATTTTATAAGTCAGTAATTGTGATATGACAGCTCTTTCTAGGGAATGTTACCATTAGAGTTGACTATTAACAATTGTATGTCTTAAAAAATTTTTGGTTTGTGAGCACTTGCTTCACTGGCATCATGTGAGGTAGGGATAACCTACGGGAGCATGTAGTGGGGCATCAGGATTATGGAAGGGGGGTGGTAGGATGCACCAGGTTCATGTGCCTAGATTTGTCCTTGGGAAGTGGCTGAGGCTGTGGGCCCAACAGACTGGGAACAAGAACTTATTCCCCTTATAACTTTATACAGGGTTCTGCAGGACGTGGCTGATTAGCCCTCCTCATCCTCCCCAACAAGACTCGTCAATTTGAGACGACTGTCTATTAAGGATCAGGCTCACACACACCCACTCAAAGCCATCTGTTAGCAGGTGCTCCTCTCTTCCCTTGTAGCTTACGGAACCTGACTATGGAACACATTAAAGCAGTTTGCCCGTGGCTAAGAGCTGTCCACATTCGTTAGGGATTTATATAATTACCGAGGTGCCTGTAGAACCTCCGGGGAAACTTTTAGGGTCTTTTGACTGATGCTGCTTTTTCTTAATTTGGTGATAGTATATATTTGTGTTGTGTGATTTATTCACGTTTTTATAATATTGATTGCTAGGTTTGTGATTTTCTTGTGTGTTGCATATATTTTAATATAAAACTACTTACCTAAGACCATGTAGGTCTGAGGAGGCACTAGGATCATGCGAGGACACTAGGATCTAAATGAGACCAGATCACTAGGACATTTGGTTATGAGTGGAGCACCAGGAACATAGTATGGAGTACATTTGGGATACATGTAGTGTGGGCACAGGATCATGCGAGTTCACTAGGATCATGTTGGGAGCACTAGGATCATGTGAGGTCACAAGGATCATGTTGGGGCACTAGGATCATGTAAGGCCACTAGGATCATATAAGGACACCAGGATTATGTTGGGGCACTAAGATTATGTGAAGGCTCTGAGGATCTTAGTGCGGTCACTAGGATCATGTGAGGGCACTAGGATCAGGTTGAAGGGAGCACCAGAATTATGTAGGTGGGATGGAGCACCAGGATCATGTAGGTGGGAAAGAGAGCACCAGGATCTTCCTCTTCCCGCCGTCTCCAGACGATCCTCTAATACTCCCTCCATAACTTTGCTAAACATAGCTGATTGGCAACAACTTGAAAAATCCTGGTAACGTGGGCGGTGCTGCTGCTGCAGGAAATGTGCCGTGAGGACAAGTTGGAGAGACGGGTGCTGCGAGAAGTTCACCCGCAACCCACTCTTAAGATCAAACAAGCCCAAAAAACATGGGTTTTCTGCTAATTTTCCAGTTCGGAAGTTCTCTTGTTGCCTCCGCTTCACTGAGAGGTTCATTCTTGTTGCCCCCGCTTCACTGAGAAGTTCACTCTTGTTGCCCCCTTCACTGAGAGGTTCACTCTTGTTGCCCCCGCTTCACTGAGAGGTTCACTCTTGTTGCCCCCGCTTCACTGAAGGTTCACTCTTGTTGCCCCGCTTCACTGAGAAGTTCACTCTTGTTGCCCCGCTTCACCACTGAGAGTTCACTCTTGTTGCCCCCGCTTCACTGAGAGGTTCACTCTTGTTGCCCCCGCTTCACTGAGAGGTTCACTCTTGTTGCCCCCGCTTCACTGAGAGGTTCACTCTTGTTGCCCCCGCTTCACCACTGAGAGGTTCACTCTTGTTGCCCCCGCTTCACTGAGAGGTTCACTCTTGTTGCCCCCGCTTCACTGAGAGGTTCACTCTTGTTGCCCCGCTTCACTGAGAAGTTCACTCTTGTTGCCCCCGCTTCACACTGAGAGGTTCACTCTTGTTGCCCCCGCTTCACCACTGAGAGGTTCACTCTTGTTGCCCCCGCTTCACCACTGAGAGGTTCACTCTTGTTGCCCCCGCTTCACCACTGAGAGGTTCACTCTTGTTGCCCCGCTTCACCACTGAGAGGTTCAATCTTGTTGCCCCTGCTTCACTGAGAGGTTCGCGCTTGTTCCCGCTTCACTGAGGGGTTCGCGCTTGTCCCCTCTTCACTGAGAGGTTCTCTTGTCCCCTTTTCACCACTGATAGGTTCACTCTTGCCCCCGCTTCACTGAGAGGTTCATTCTTGTTGCCCCGCTTCACTGAGAGGTTCACTCATGTTGCTCCCGCTTCACTGAGAGGTTCACTCTTGTCCCCGCTTCACCACTGAGGTTCATTCTTGTTGCCCCACTTCACTGAGAAGTTCACTTTTGTTTCCGCTTCATTCAGAGGTTCACTCTTCCCCACTTCACTGAGAGGTTCACTATTGTCCCCGCTTTATTGAGAGGTTCACTCCTGTCCCCGCTTCACTGAGAGGTTCACTCTTGACCCCGCTTTACTGAGAGGTTCGCTCTTGTCCCCGCTTCACTGAGAGGTTCATCTTTGCCCCGCTTCACTGAGAGGTTCACTCTTGCCCCCGCTTCACTGAGAGGTTCACTCTTGCCCCCGCTTCACTGAGAGGTTCGCTCTTGTTGCCCCCGCTTCACCGAGAGGTTCACTTTTGTCCCCGCTTCACTGAGAGGTTCACTCTTTTCCCCCGCTTTCACTGAGAGGTTCACTCTTGCCCCGCTTCACCACTGAGAGGTTCACTCCTGTCCCCGCTTCACTGAGAGGTTCACTGTTGCCCCCGCTTCACTGAGAGGTTCACTCTTGCCCCCGCTTCACTGAGAGGTTCACTCTTGCCCCCGCTTCACTGAGAGGTTCACTCTTGCCCCCGCTTCACTGAGAGGTTCACTCTTGCCCCCCTTCACTGAGAGGTTCCTCTTGCCCCTTCACACTGAGAGGTTCACTCTTGCCCCCGCTTCACTGAGAGGTTCACTCTTGCCCCGCTTCACTGAGAGGTTCACTCTTGCCCCGCTTCACTGAGAGGTTCACTATTGTCCCCGCTTCACTGAGAGGTTCACTCCTGTCCCCGCTTCACTGAGAGGTTCGTTCTTGCCCCGCTTCACTCGAGAGGTTCACTCTTGCCCCCGCTTCACTGAGAGGTTCACTCTTGCCCCGCTTCACTGAGAGGTTCACTCTTGCCCCCGCTTCACTGAGAGGTTCACTCTTGCCCCGCTTCACTGAGAGGTTCACTCTTGCCCCGCTTCACTGAGGGTTCACTCTTGCCCCCGCTTCACTGAGAGGTTCACTCTTGCCCCGCTTCACTGAGAGGTTCAATCTTGCCCCCGCTTCACTGAGAGGTTCACTCTTGCCCCCGCTTCACTGAGAGGTTCACTCTTGCCCCCGCTTCACTGAGAGGTTCACTCTTGCCCCCGCTTCACTGAGAGGTTCAATCTTGCCCCCGCTTCACTGAGAGGTTCACTCTTGCCCCCGCTTCACTGAGAGGTTCACTCTTGCCCCGCTTCACTGAGAGGTTCACTCTTGCCCCCGCTTCACTGAGAGGTTCACTCTTGCCCCCGCTTCACTGAGAGGTTCAATCTTGCCCCCGCTTCACTGAGAGGTTCACTCATGTTGCCCCTGCTTCACTGAGAGGTTCACTCTTGTTGCCCCGCTTCACCACTGAGAGGTTCTCTTGTCCCCGCTTCAATAATGAGGTTCACTTGTCCCCGCTTCAATAATGAGGTTCACTTGTCCCCGCTTCATCAATGAGGTTCACTCTTGTCCCCATTTCACTGAGATATCTTGAACCCACGTCACCAATGCGAGGTTCACTCTTACATCGACCTAACCAGTGAGAGGTTCACTTCAATCCACCTCACCACTTAATTAAGGTTCATTCTGTTACTTATTACCACGGAACCTGTTCTCTTATTGTGAGTAAACTATATGAACCTGATGTTTGGTCACATGATCACGTGACCTAGTTGTTAGTCTTCAGTCCTTCACCTTACCTTACCTAACTTAACCTAACTTAACCTAACCTTACCTACCAACCTACCTTCCTACCCATCTACCTAAACAATCCTACCCATCTACCTACCTACCTACCTACCTACAGCATAGCTTCCATCCTAGTGGACTATTTCTATTGTAACTACTATTTGTGTGATGTAATATTTTCTCTCGTTGCCTACCACTATTTAGATTTTTGGTATTATATCTCATAGATATGCAGTGTTCACTTAGCCTAGTGCTATCATGTCTCATAGACATGCAGTGTTCACTTAGCCTAGTGCTATCATGTCTCATAGACATGCAGTGTTCACTTAGCCTAGTGCTATCATGTCTCATAGACATGCAGTGTGCATACACACACCTCACTATAATACACACGTACATACAGTTGTGTGTGTGTATACTCGCCTACATATGGTTGCAGGGGTCAAGTCACAGGCTGTGTGCGTGTGTGCGAGCGCGCGCGTGCAGGGTGGACATGCTATACCGCCACAGGAATAAATGTTAAAAAAATAGAAAAAAAGTTTTAATTTATGCTGTGTTGGTAAGAAAGATTAGTTGAAAAAGTTGTTGAAAGTTGAGGAGATATTGAATTAAATTAAGGAGTATTGTATTATTACCACTGGTTGTTAGTGTTATATGACTAAGACGGGTTGTTCGTGTTATATGATTACTAACACTGGTTGTTCGTGTTATATGATTACTAACACTGGTTGTTCGTGTTATATAATTACTAACACTGGTTGTTCGTGTTATATGATTACTAACAATGTTCGTGTTATATGATTATTAACACTGGTTGTTAGTGTTATATGATTACTAATTCTTGTTCGTGTTATATGATAATTAAAACTGGTTGTTAGTGTTATATGATTATTAAAACGTGTTGTTCGTGTTATATGATTACTAACACTGGTTGTTCGTGTTATATGATTACTAACACTGGTTGTTCGTGTTATATGATTACTAACACTGGTTGTTCGTGTTATATGATTACTAACACTGGTTGTTCGTGTTATATGATTACTAACACTGGTTCGTGTTATATGATTACTAACACTAGTTGTTATATGATTACTAACACTGGTTGTTACATGATTACTAACACTGGTTGTTATATGATTACTAACACTGGTTGTTATATGATTACTAACACTGGTTGTTATATGATTACTAACACTGGTTGTTATATGATTACTAACACTGGTTGTTATATGATTACTAACACTGGCTGTTATATGATTACTAACACTGGTTGTTATATGATTACTAACTCTGGTTGTTATATGATTACTAACACTGGTTGTTAGTGTTACATGATTACTAACACTGGTTGTTAGTGTTACATGATTACTAACACTGGTTGTTAGTGTTACATGATTACTAATATTGGATAGTGTTACATGATTACTAATACTGGATAGTGTTACATGATTACTAATAATGGTTGTTAGTGTTACATGATTACTAACACTTATGATTCTGTAGTGGTTGATGCTGTGATATATAGTGATGTAATAGTGTTGTGATTAATGCTGTGATATATAGTGATGTAATAGTGTTGTGGTTGATGCTGTGATATATAGTGATGGAATAGTGTTGTGATTGATGCTGTGATGTAATAGTTGTGATATATAGTGATGTAATAGTGTTGTGGTTGATGCTGTAATATATAGTGATGTAATAGTGTTGTGGTTGATGCTGTGATATATAGTGTTGTGATTGATGCTGTGATATATAGTGTTGTGATTGATGCTGTGATATATAGTGTTGTGATTGATGCTGTGATATATAGTGTTGTGATTGATGCTGTGATATATATGTGTGATTGACTTGTATATAGTGTTGTGATTGATGCTGTGATATATAGTGGTTGATGTAATAGGGGTGTGATTGTTTGTGTGATATATGTGGTTGATGCGTATATAGTGTTGATGTATATGTGGTGATGCTGTGATATATAGTGGTTGATGTAATAGTGTTTGATTGATGCTGTGATATATAGTGGTTGATGTAATAGTGTTGATTGATGCTGTATATATAGTGGTTGATGTAATAGTGTTGATTGATGCTGTGATATATAGTGGTTGATGTAATAGTGGTTGATTGATGCTGTGATATATAGTGGTTGATGTAATAGTGTGTTGATTGTATATATAGTGGTTGATAATAGTGTGATTGATGTGATATATAGTGGTTGATGTAATGTGTGATTGATGCTGGATATATAGTGGTTGATGTAATAGTGTGATTGTCTTATATATAGTGGTTGATGTAGTTGATTGATGCTGTATATAGTGGTTGATAATAGTGTTGATTGGCTGTATATAGTGGTTGATGTAATAGTGGTTGATTGATGCTGTGATATATAGTGGTTGATGTAATAGTGTGATTGATGCTGTGATATATAGTGGTTGATGTTGTGATTGATGTGAATATAGTGGTTGATGTATGTGTGATTGGCTGTGATATATAGTGGTTGATGTAATAGTGGTGATGATGCTGTGATATATAGTGTTGATGTGTGTTGTGATTGATGCTGGATATATAGTGTTGATGTAATAGTGGGTTATTGTGCTGTATATAAGTGTTGATGTAATAGTGTTGTGATTGATGCTGTGATATATAGTGGTTGATGTAATAGTGTTTTGATGCTGTGATATAGGTTGTGTAATAGTGTGATTGATGTTATATAGTGGTTGATGAAAGTGTTGGATTGATGCTGATATGGTTGATGTAATAGTGGGTTGATTGTGCTGTGATATATAGTGGTTGATTAATAGTGTTGATTGATGGATATATAGTGGTTGATGTAATAGGTTGATTGGCTGTGATATAGTGGTTGATGTAATAGTGGTTGATTGATGCTGTATATATAGTGGTTGATGTAATAGTGTTGATTGATGCTGTGATATATAGTGGTTATGTAAAGTGTGATTGATGCTGGATATATAGTGTTGATGTATAGTGTTGATTGATGCTGTGATATAGTGGTTGATAATAGTGTTGATTGATGCTGTGATATATGTTGATGTAAAGGGTTGATTGATGCTGTGATATATTGATGAAAGTGGGTTGATGTGCTGTATTATAGTGGTTGTGTAATAGTGTTGTGATGATGCTGTGATATATAGTGGTTGATAATAGTGGTTATTGATGCTGATATATAGTGGTTGATGTAATAGTGGGTTGATTGATGTGTGATATATAGTGGTTGATAGTGTTGATTGATGCTTGATATATAGTGGTTGATATAATAGTGTTGATTGATGCTGTGATATAGTGGTTGATGTATAGTGGGTGATTGATGTAATAGTGGTTGATTGATGCTGATATATAGGATGTATAGTGGGTGATTGATGCTGATATAGTGGTTGATGTATATGTTATTATGTGTATATAGTGGTTGATATGTGGTTGTTGATGCTGATATATAGTGGTTGATAATAGTGGGTTGATTGAGCTGTGATATATAGTGGTTGATGTAATAGTGGGTTGATTGATGTGTGATATATAGTGGTTGATGTAATAGTGGGTTGATTGTGCTGTGTATATAGTGTTTTTTTTGTTGATGTAATAGTGGGTTGATTGATGCTGTGATATATAGTGGTTGATGTAATAGTGGGTTGATTGAGCTGTGATATATAGTGGTTGATGTAATAGTGGGTTGATTGAGCGTGATATATAGTGGTTGATGTAATATGGGTTGATTGATGCTGATATATAGTGGTTGATGAATAGTGGGTTGATTGAGCTGTGATATATAGTGGTTGATGTAATAGTGGGTTGATTGATGCTGTGATATATAGTGGTTGATGTAATAGTGGTTGATTGATGCTGATATATAGTGGTTGATGTAATAGTGGGTGATTGATGCTGTGATATATAGTGGTTGATGTAATAGTGTTGTGATTGATGCTGTGATATATAGTGGTTGATGTAATAGTGGGTTGATTGATGCTGTGATATATAGTGGTTGATGTAATAGTGTTGTGATTGATGCTGTGATATATAGTAGTTGATGTAATAGTGTTGTGATTGATGCTGTGATATATAGTGGTTGATGTAATAGTGGGTTGATTGATGCTGTGATATATAGTGGTTGATGTAATAGTGGGTTGATTGATGCTGTGATATATAGTGGTTGATGTAATAGTGGGTTGATTGATGCTGTGATATATAGTGGTTGATGTAATAGTGTTGTGATTGATGCTGTGATATATAGTGGTTGATGTAATAGTGGGTTGATTGATGCTGTGATATATAGTGGTTGATGTAATAGTGGGTTGATTGATGCTGTGATATATAGTGGTTGATGTAAGTGTTGTGATTGATGCTGTGATATATAGTGGTTGATATAATAGTGTTGTGATTGATGCTGTGATATATAGTGGTTGATGTAATAGTGGGTTGATTGATGTAATAGTGGGTTGATTGATGCTGTGATATATAGTGGTTGATGTAATAGTGGGTTGATTGATGCTGTGATATATAGTGGTTGATGTAATAGTGTTGTGATTGATGCTGTGATATATAGTGGTTGATGTAATAGTGGGTTGATTGATGCTGTGATATATAGTGGTTGATGTAATAGTGGGTTGATTGATGCTGTGATATATAGTGGTTGATGTAATAGTGGGTTGATTGATGCTGTGATATATAGTGGTTGATGTAATAGTGGGTTGATTGATGCTGTGATATATAGTGGTTGATGTAATAGTGGGTTGATTGATGCTGTGATATATAGTGGTTGATGTAATAGTGGGTTGATTGATGCTGTGATATATAGTGGTTGATGTAATAGTGGGTTGATTGATGCTGTGATATATAGTGGTTGATGTAATAGTGGGTTGATTGATGCTGTGATATATAGTGGTTGATGTAATAGTGGGTTGATTGATGCTGTGATATATAGTGGTTGATGTAATAGTGGGTTGATTGATGCTGTGATATATAGTGGTTGATGTAATAGTGGGTTGATTGATGCTGTGATATATAGTGGTTGATGTAATAGTGGGTTGATTGATGCTGTGATATAGTGGTTGATGTAATAGTGGGTTGATTGATGCTGTGATATATAGTGGTTGATGTAATAGTGGGTTGATTGATGCTGTGATATATAGTGGTTGATGTAATAGTGGGTTGATTGATGCTGTGATATATAGTGGTTGATGTAATAGTGGGTTGATTGATGCTGTGATATATAGTGGTTGATGTAATAGTGGGTTGATTGATGCTGTGATATATAGTGGTTGATGTAATAGTGGGTTGATTGATGCTGTGATATATAGTGGTTGATGTAATAGTGGGTTGATTGATGCTGTGATATATAGTGGTTGATGTAATAGTGGGTTGATTGATGCTACCCCCATTTGGACTACATAACTTTTTCCATTATCTTATTTACTTGATGTTAACCTGCGTGTAGCACTTACCAGGATTCAGGGTTCGCCTCTATTCTCGACAGTCATCCCACTGGTAAACCAGCTGGCACTCTAACACCACCTGTCGTAGAATCAACGTCTGCCACATTTACATCTCTCGGCAGACACCACCGTCTGTAACATAATGTGTGATAATGGTCGTTATTGTTTATACCAGCGTTTACCAGTGATTGCTGCTTTGTGCTCCAGCCCTCCCGTCCACCTTCCCTCCCCACTGCCTCCCCTCCACTGTCTCCCAGGATGTGCCATCCGTCTCCCAGGATGTGCCATCCGTCTCCCAGGATGTGCCATCTGTCTCCCAGAATGTGCCATCCGTCTCCCAGGATGTGCCATCCGTCTCCCAGGATGTGCCATCTGTCTCCCAGGATGTGCCATCCGTCTCCCAGGATGTGCCATCCGTCTCCCAGGATGTGCCATCCGTCTCCCAGGATGTGCCATCCGTCTCCCAGGATGTGCCATCCGTCTCCCAGGATGTGCCATCCGTCTCCCAGGATGTGCCATCCGTCTCCCAGGATGTGCCATCCGTCTCCCAGGATGTGCCATCCGTCTCCCAGGATGTGCCATCCGTCTCCCAGGATGTGCCATCCGTCTCCCAGGATGTGCCATCCGTCTCCCAGGATGTGCCATCCGTCTCCCAGGATGTGCCATCCGTCTCCCAGGATGTGCCATCCGTCTCCCAGGATGTGCCATCCGTCTCCCAGGATGTGCCATCTGTGTCTTGCAAGATGAAACTTCTGTCCTGCAAAATGAAACTTCTGTCCTGCAAAATGAAACTTCTGTCCTGCAAGATGAAACTTCTATCCTGCAAGATGAAACTTCTGTCCTGCAAGATGAAACTTCTGTCCAGAAAGATGAAACTTCTGTCCTGCAAGATGAAACTTCTGTCCTGCAAGATGAAACTTCTGTCCTGCAAGATGAAACTTCTGTCTTGCAAGATGAAATTTCTGTCCTGTAAGATGTAACATCTGTCTACTAGCATGTAACATTTGTCTTGTACAATGTAACATTTGTCTTGTACAATGTAACATTTGTCTTGTACAATGTAACATTTGTCTTGTACAATGTAACATTTGTCTTGTACAATGTAACATTTGTCTTGTACAATGTAACATTTGTCTTGTACAATGTAACATTTGTCTTGTACAATGTAACATTTGTCTTGTACAATGTAACATTTGTCTTGTACAATGTAACATCTGTCTTGCAGAATGTAACTTCTGTCTTGCAGAATGTAACTTCTGTCTTGCAGAATGTAACTTCTGGCTTGCAGAATGTAACTTCTGGCTTGCAGAATGTAACTTCTGTCTTGCAGAATGTAACTTCTGTCTTGCAGAATGTAACTTCTGTCTTGCAGAATGTAACTTCTGTCTTGCAGAATGTAACTTCTGTCTTGCAGAATGTAACACCTGTCTTGCAGAATGTAACACCTGTCTTGCAGAATGTAACACCTGTCTTGCAGAATGTAACACCTGTCTTGCAGAATGTAACACCTGTCTTGCAGAATGTAACACCTGTCTTGCAGAATGTAACACCTGTCTTGCAGAATGTAACACCTGTCTTGCAGAATGTAACACCTGTCTTGCAGAATGTAACCTGTCTTGCAGAATGTAACACCTGTCTTGCAGAATGTAACACCTGTCTTGCAGAATGTAACACCTGTCTTGCAGAATGTAACACCTGTCTTGCAGAATGTAACACCTGTCTTGCAGAATGTAACACCTGTCTTGCAGAATGTAACACCTGTCTTGCAGAATGTAACACCTGTCTTGCAGAATGTAACACCTGTCTTGCAGAATGTAACACCTGTCTTGCAGAATGTAACACCTGTCTTGCAGAATGTAACACCTGTCTTGCAGAATGTAACACCTGTCTTGCAGAATGTAACACCTGTCTTGCAGAACGTAACACCTGTCTTGCAGAACGTAACACCTGTCTTGCAGAATGTAACACCTGTCAGTTAACAATCTGTTTATCTAATAACTGAGTGTGTAAACAGCCGTAATTTATACAGGGTTGAGAGAATACCCCTGTATGGTTGGTGGGCGTGTGGTACACGTGTAGTTGGTAGGTGGGCATGGTAGAGGGGCGTGGGTGGGTGTGGTAGAGGGGCGCGGGAGTGGGGTAATGGTTGCAGAGGGGCGCGGGTAGGTTAGTGGTGATGGTGGTTCAGGAGTCAGTGTAGAGATAGCCAGCGTGGCGTGTGTGTGAGAGAGGGAGAGAGAGAGAGAGAGAGAGAGAGAGGGGGTGGTTTGGAGCTACATATAATGCAGTGGTACCTCTCATGATGCCATGATATTGTTGATCTCATCAAACTTGTGTCTCTTCCATAATGCCATTATGTGATTGGCATTGCAGGAGGCACTACTTGTAGTGGTGCCAAGATTAGTTCTCCCTGCATTAATGCTGCTACTAAGAAATCAAGTGTTTCTAAACTTTGTTTCATATTAAGTAAATGTGTGTTAGTGTGTGTACACTTGTACAGTGAAGGCACAGTGAGTGCAGTGTTAGTGTGTGTACACTTGTACAGTGAAGGCACAGTGAGTGGTGTTAGTGTGTGTACAATTGTACAGTGAAGGCACAGTGAGTGGTGTTAGTGTGTGTACACTTGTACAGTGAAGGCACAGTGAGTGCAGTGTTAGTGTGTGCACACTTGTACAGTGAAGGCACAGTGAGTGGTGTTAGTGTGTGCACACTTGTACAGTGAAGGCACAGTGAGTGCAGGTGTTGCCTCATAGTAGTGCACTTAGTGTAGTCTGTTGCACAGTGAGTGCAGCCATCAGTCAGAGCCTGGTCTGCCTGCAAGTGCTGCCACTTCTCAAAGTGTCAGATTTTGCAACCATGATGAGTGCACCTTACAACCACATCAACCATGTGTGCCCCTTACAACCACATCAACCATGTGTGCATATTACAACCACATCAACCATGTGTGCACCTTACAACCACATCAACCATGTGTGCACCTTACAGCCACATCACCCATGTGTACACCTTACAGCCACATCAACCATGTGTGCACCTTACTACCACATCAACTATGTGTGCACCTTACAACCACATCAACCATGTGTGCACCTTACAACCACATCAGCCATGTGTACACCTTACAACCACATCAACCATGTGTGCACCTTACAACCACATCAAATGTGTGCACCTTACAACCACATCAACCATGTGTACACCTTACAACCACATCAACCATGTGTGCAACTTACAACCACATCAACCATGTGTGCAACTTACAACCACATCAACCATGTGTGCAACTTACAACCACATCAACCATGTGTGCAACTTACAACCACATCAACCATGTGTGCAACTTACAACCACATCAACCATGTGTGCAACTTACAACCACATCAACCATGTGTGCACCTTACAACCACATCAACCATGTGTGCACCTTACAACCATGTGTACACCTTAAAACCACATCAACCATGTGTGCACCTTACAACCACATCAACCATGTGTACCTACATCCTTACAACCACATCAACCATGTGTGCACCTTACACCACATCAACCATGTGTGCACCTTACAACCACATCAACCATGTGTGCACCTTACAACCACATCAACCATGTGTACACCTTACAACCACATCAACCATGTGTGCACCTTACAACCACATCAACCATGTGTGCACCTTACAACCACATCAACCATGTGTGCACCTTACAACCACATCAGCCATGTGTCACCTTACAACCACATCAACCATGTGCTACACCATAGGTGCTACAACCACATCAACCATGGTTACACTGGTCTTGTACACCACCAACCATGTGTGCAACCCAACCTGTGTGACAACCACATAGGTGCATAAAAATGTGTGACTCACCACATCTTACACCGACTAAGACAAATGTGTGCATTATCATGACTATGTGTGTCAACATCTACCATATGTGCACTGAACCATCTGGTGATAGCCATGTGTGCTAGCTTACACATCAACAGTGTGTGACCTTACAACCACATCAACCATGTGGTGCCACACATCAACATGTGGTGACTTAGCAACCACATCACAGGCTGAATTGTGTGCTTACAACCACATCAACCACTGAAAGGAACCAAATGTTTGCAATATTGGAAAGATTTTACTTGATCTTTACCAGTGATATGCTCAGCCGATGCTGGTGCTTGAGCTGGTGCTAGTGGTGGTGCTTGAGGTGGTGCTAGTGGTGGTGCTGGTGCTTGAGGTGGTGCTAGTGGTGGTGCTGGTGCTTGAGGTGGTGCTGGTGCTAGTCGTGGTGCTAGTGGTGGTGCTGGTGCTAGTGGTGTTGGTGCTTGAGATGGTGCTTGTGGTGGTGCTGGTGCTAGTCGTGGTGCTGGTGCTTGAGATGGTTCTAGTGGTGGTGCTGGTGCTAGTGGTGGTGCTGGTTGTTGTGGTGTTGGTGGTGCTAGTGGTGGTGCTGGTGCTTGAGGTGGTGCTAGTGGTGGTGCTGGTGCTTGAGGTGGTGCTTGTGGTGATGCTGGTGCTTAGGTGGTGCTGTGCTAGTGGTGCTTGTGAGCTGGTGCTTGAGGTGGTGCTTGTGGTGATGCTGGTGCTTGTGGTGGTGCTGTTAGTGGTGGTGCTAGTGGCGCAGGTGGTGCTGCTATCGGTGCTGGTGCTAATGGTAGTGCTGCTGTTAGTGGTGCTACTGTTGCTGCTGCTAGTGGTGGTGCTAGTGGTGCTACTCTTGCTTGTTCTAGTGGTGGTGCTTTTGCTGCTGCTAGTAGTGCTGGGCCTGTTGCTCCTACTGCTAGTAGTGGTGGTGCTGTTGCTGCTAGTAATGGTGCTATTGCTGATAGAGTGATGCAGTTGCTGCTGCTGCTAGTGCTGGGTCTGTTGCTCTTGCTAGTAGTAGTGGTGCTGCTGCTAGTAGTGATGCTGCTGCTGCTAGTGCTGGGTCTGTTGCTCCTGCTAGTAGCAGTGGTGCTGCTGCTAGTAGTGATGCTGCTGCTGTAGTGCTGGGTCTGTTGCTCCTGCTAGTAGCAGTGGTGCTGCTGCTAGTAGTGATGCTGCTGCTAGTAGTGCTGGGTCTGTTGCTCCTGCTAGTAGCAGTGGTGCTGCTGCTAGTAGTGCTGGGTCTGTTGCTCCTGCTAGTAGTAGTGGTGCTGTTGCTAGTGATGCTTTTGCTAGTAGTGCTGGGTCTGTTTCTTCTAGTAGCAGTGGTGCTGTTGTTGCTAGTAGTGGTGGTGCTGCTAGTAGCAGTGGTGGTGCTAGTAGCAGTGGTGCTGCTGCTAGTAGTGGTGCTGCTAGTAGTGGTGGTGCTGCTAGTAGTGGTGCTGCTGGTCAGGTTTGCTGCTTTAGTGTACTGCAACAGTGTGCTGCTAGTAGTGGTGGTGCTGCTAGTAGTAGTAGTGGTGCTGCTGCTAGTAGTAGTGGTGCTGCTAGTAGTAGTGGTGGTGGTGGTGCTGCTGCTGCTAGTAGCAGTGCTGCTGCTGCTAGTAGTAGCAGTGTGGCTGCTAGTAGCAGTGGTGGTGCTGCTAGTAGTAGTGGTGGTGCTGCTAGTAGTAGTGGTGGTGCTGCTGCTAGTAGCAGTGGTGCTGCTAGTAGTAGTGGTGGTGCTGCTTAGTAGTAGAGCAGTGTGCTGCTAGTTAGTAGTGGTAGTAGTGTGTGTCTGCTTGTTATGGCTGCTGGTCAGGTTTGCTGCTTTAGTGTGCTGCTGCAGCAGTGTGCTGCTAGTAGTAGTAGTGGTGCTGCTTGTAGTGGTGCTGCTGCTAGTAGCAGTGGTGCTGCTGCTAGTAGCAGTGGTGCTGCTTGTTATGCTGCTAGTCAGGTTTGCTGCTTCTAGTGTACTGCAGCAGTGTGCTGCTCTAGTAGTATAGACAGTGTTAGGGATGGTGATAATAATAGGGGAGAGAACAGTAGTGTACCATCAGTGATTGAGATGATCAGGGCTCCCGCGGCTCGCTCTCACCTCACTTCTCTTAATTGACAACGAAATATTATATGAATAAAGGAGAAATGGTTATTGTCTATATAATGCTTGAAGTTGAAAAGATTTACCTCTTATGTTGGTGTCAAACACGTACTACAAGATCATACAAAATATCAGCAATCCAGCCAGAGTGCAAAACTTTTGACAGGCTGCCTCGTTAACCAGCCCTAATAATATAGCATGCAAGCTTTAATTATCGCACTCTGCACCACTTAACATACTATGTCTGTTCTGGTTCATATAAATTAGTATTAATTGCCTAATACCCTATTATTAAATATTGTTGTGACATTGGTTAATATTAATTACTGCTTACTAGTGTCTGCTTCATTATATTTAATGTTACTGTGTCAGGTTTGACAATATTCATTGATGTGTTAATGGAGTTTCCCTGTAACGTCAATGTTGATGCTGGTATTCCCAGTGGTAATTGTGGGGGGGGGGTTGCTTTGTATGTATGTACGTACGTGTGTGTGTGTGTGTGTGTGTGTGTGTGTGTGTGTGTGTGGGTGTGTGTAGTTTGTGTGACGTGTGTGGTGTGTGTGTAGTTTGTGTGACGTGTGGTGTGTGTGTTGTGTGGTGTGTGTGTTGTAGGTTTGTGACGTTTTGTATGTACGGTGGTGTGTGCATGACGTGGAAAGTTTATGTATGTGTGTGTACTGGTAAGTTGTGTTTACGAGGGTTCGGAGTCTCGGCCGCCTTGAGCTCGCCCCGGCGCTCTTGCTGACTGCTACTGGGTTCACTTCTGGCTGTGTGAGCCATATCTACCTATTCTTAAAGTTATGTATGGATTCTGCCTCTACCACCCTCGCTGTCTAGACCGTTCCACTTTCTGAACACTTTTAGTGTAAAGTATTTCCTGTGACTCATCTGGGTTTTTAACTTTAAGCTGCGACCTCTTATACCTGAGACAATGTCTCTCAGACAGACTTTCCCTGTCCACCTTGTCAATTCCCTTCAGTATTTTGTACGTCGTAATCATGTCCCTTCTGATCCTTCTGTCCTCTGATGTCGTCAGGTTTAGTTTTTCTAGCCTCTCCTGATAGCTCATACCCCTAAGGTCTAAGACTAGTTTCTTTGCAAACTTTTGCACTTTTTCCATTTTTTTTACATATCTGACATGCCATGTAAAAGGTTGTGAATGTCTCCTTGATGTTCCTGACAGCCAGCTTTAAATTTTCCAGTCTTGCGTTTACTGCAATTGTTATTAGGTTAATGTGTACCTCAGGCGAAATGTTCGGAACTATGCTCACCCCGAGGACCTTCTCTTTCAGGAAGGTTTGCAGCCTTTGTTCCCCAAGCCCTCTGTCCTCCGAGTTTCATTACTTTGCATTTGCTGTGGTTAAATTCCAATAATCATTTGTCAGACCGGTCGTGCAGCATATCCAGATCCATTTGTAGTCTTTCCTGGTCTGCTCTGTTTGTATTCTGCTCATTAGTTTCACATCTGTGGAAAGAGACATTTTTGATCCGGTTTTCTCTATCATGTCGTTTACATACACAAACAGTACTGGAACAAGTACTGACCCTTGTAGAATCCCACCCGTTATACTCTCCCATTTCTACACCTACTCTCTGACAATAACTTTTTCCATCCCGTAAGTATTCCTTGATCCACTGTAGTGTTTTTTCTGTGTATGTACTCACTTAATTGTGGTTGCAGAGGTCAATTCATAGCTCCTGGCCCCGCCTCTTCACTGGTGGCTACTGGGTCACTCCCTGCTTCGTGAGCTGAGCTGTGTTTTGTGTGTGTGTGTGTGTGTGTGTGTGTGTGTGAACATGTATTACTGTGCGTCTACAAATTAGTAACATAATTGACTGCTACTCAAACTCTTTTTGAAGTAAGTTATTAGATGAAAATGGTCGTGTGTTGGGGGAGGGGTACTCAGTGTTTGAGTTAGGGAGGACACACATGTTTTAAGAGTTTAGCAGGATACACATGTTGTATGAGTGTGTGGTGGGGGTACTCAAGGTGAAGGGTTGATATACCTTTGAAAGGTTTCGAGCGTTTTGCTACTCCATCAGTGTGGTTGTGGAGCAGCCTTGTCTGGTGTTGGTGTAGGCTGTGGTATGACTGTGGGAACGTATAGAGAGACTATGCAAACTTAACTGTATTCACCTTGTTGTGTTTGCTGGTGTTGAGACGCAGCTCATAGCTTGGGCTATTACTGATCTCTGGCCTCTGACCTGTTAAAACCACCCTGGGACAAAGAAAATTATCTTTACCATCATTAGTTTCCATCTATGTACCCTGATTCTGAACCTCTTACAGTCTATCCCAGTCTGCTCGTATCTATTGCCCTAAATTTGACATTACAGTTGTGTGTCTCCTAGTTCTTCCCGCCAAGGTTAAGTGGCTTGAATATAATCTTGTTGAAAACTTTTTGAGTATTTTCAAGGTTCTTTACGTGGCTGATTGTGGGCTCCATGCTTGGGTCGTACTCTCCCTGAGCTTCTTTACGTGGCTGATTGTGGGCTCCATGCTTGGGTCGTACTCTCCCTGAGCTTCTTTACGTGGCTGATTGTGGGCTCCATGCTTGGGTCGTACTCTCCCTGAGCTTCCTTACGTGGCTGATTGTGGGCTCCATGCTTGGGTCGTACTCTCCCTGAGCTCTTACGTGCTGATTGTGGCTCCATGCTTGGTCGTACTTCCTGAGCTTCTTTACGTGGCTGATTGTGGGCTCCATGCTTGGGTAGTACTCTCCCGAGCTTCTTTACGTGGCTGATTATGGCTCCATGCTTGGCGTATCTCCCTGAGTTCTTTACATGGCTGATTGTGGGCTCCATGCTTGGGTAGTACTCTCCTGAGCTTCTTTACGTGGCTGATTGTGGGCTCCATGCTTGGGTCGTACTCTCCTGAGCTTCTTTACGTGGCTGATTGTGGGCTCCATGCTTGGGTCGTACTCTCCTGAGCTTCTTTACATGGCTGTTGTGGGCTCCATGCTTGGGTCGTACTCTCCCTGAGCTTCTTACGTGGCTGATTGTGGGCTCCATGCTTGGGTAGTACTCTCCCTGAGCTTCTTTACGTGGCTGATTGTGGGCTCCATGCTTGGGTCGTACTCTCCCTGAGCTTCTTTACGTGGCTGATTGTGGGCTCCATGCTTGGGTCGTACTCTCCCTGAGCTTCTTTACATGGCTGATTGTGGGCTCCATGCTTGGGTCGTACTCTCCCTGAGCTTCTTTACGTGGCTGATTGTGGGCTCCATGCTTGGGTCAGTACTCTCCCTGAGCTTTACGTGGCTGATTTGGGCTCCATGCTTGGGTCGTACTCTCCCTGAGCTTCTTTACGTGGCTGATTGTGGGCTCCATGCTTGGGTCGTACTCTCCCTGAGCTTCCTTACGTGGCTGATTGTGGGCTCCATGCTTGGGTCGTACTCTCCCTGAGCTTCTTTACGTGGCTGATTGTGGGCTCCATGCTTGGGTGTACTCTCCCTGAGCTGCTTTACGTGGCTGATTGTGGGCTCCATGCTTGGGTCAGTACTCTCCCTGAGCTTTACGTGGCTGATTGTGGGCTCCATGCTTGGGTAGTACTCTCCTGAGCTTCTTTACGTGGCTGATTGTGGGCTCCATGCTTGGGTAGTACTCTCCCTGAGCTTTACGTGGCTGATTGTGGGCTCCATGCTTGGGTCGTACTCTCCCTGAGCTTCTTTACGTGGCTGATTGTGGGCTCCATGCTTGGGTCGTACTCTCCCTGAGCTTCTTTACGTGGCTGATTGTGGGCTCCATGCTTGGGTCGTACTCTCCCTGAGCTTCTTTACGTGGCTGATTGTGGGCTCCATGCTTGGGTAGTACTCTCCCTGAGCTTTACGTGGCTGATTGTGGGCTCCATGCTTGGGTCGTACTCTCCCTGAGCTTCTTTACGTGGCTGATTGTGGGCTCCATGCTTGGGTCGTACTCTCCCTGAGCTTCCTTACATGGCTGATTGTGGGCTCCATGCTTGGGTCGTACTCTCCCTGAGCTTCTTTACGTGGCTGATTGTGGGCTCCATGCTTGGGTCGTACTCTCCCTGATTGTCCTAACATACGTCTTGTATAAAATTCTGAAAGATTCTTCGTTCATGTTTCTAAATGCTGTGTTGAAGCTTTCTAGTCTTGCATATGCCGCTGATGTTATACGGTTTGTGTATTTCCTCAGGCGATATACTTGATGTTATCTATCACAGGTTATTTTACTTCACTGATATCTGTACCTTCAATCCGCACCACCTTGCTTTGTTTAAACTGAACTTCAGCTACCACTAGTTGGACACTTGTACAAGCCGCGCGTGCGTGTGTGGGGGTGGATGGGGGGTTGGAGGAACTCACTGGTACAAAGGGGAAGGGTTGACCAGTACAAAGGAAAGGGGGAAAGTTGCAGATATAAGATAATGTTCACTAACACCAACAGCCTGGTTGCTTATGTAGTGATGAAGTATGTCTAGTCTCAGGCAAGATTGGGAGGGCAGAGCCCAGGAAACAAGTCACAGGTATGTTACAGGTAAGAGAGGAAGTGAATGCGTGTGTCAGGGTGTGTAGGTGTTTGAAAGTAGTGTTGAGTAGTGTATATGGGAGAGAAGAGGTGCTAAAGGCGGCGTGGAAGTTGTTAGCTGTGAGCACAGTACAAGTGTACACAGGTGTGGATGGTGATACATGAATCTGCAGTACATGAGACACACAGTAGTACACCTGTGCTCTCTAGCGAAGTTATCTGAAGTAGATCGCTGTTTAACAGTATTTGTGGCATTGATCGATGAGTCTAGGATAAACTAGCTTAAGTTTGGGGCAGTGCACGTGCAAGCTGAGACCTCGTCTAGTCTTACAACAGCGCTCACTGAACACATTTGTAAATTGTTTGTTTTTTAGTTGACGCGAGTTTTACGTTCCAGCTCTTGGACCTGTCTGGGTCAACTGACGTAGTTATATCGTAGTCCACTCGACCGTACTGAAGAAGTGAAGAATCAGGGAGAATATAATAAGAAAAGACTGACACTACGAGGAAGTTAAAAATACAGTTTGTTATAATGTGGATGTTTTGTAATACTTGTATAGTCGCCTCACTTAACATACTTGCAAGTTGTGGTGGACATATTCCATGGCTTCAGACTTTACGTCTTGATCACTGTTATGTCTGTGTTTCAAACTGATGATTTATTATAGTTTACTTCCACTTACTTAAGTTATCCACTGTTATCTCTCACTGACGCTGTACAAGTATTACATAACATCCACATTATAACTTAACTGTATTTTTAACTTCCTCGTAGTGTCAGTCTTTCCTTATCTGACTTGTTAGTTCGTCACAGCATCAAGTGCTTCGTTGTTCTCCTCATGCATCAAGTGCTTGTTGTTCCCCTCATGCATCAGGTGCTTCGTTGTTCTCCTCATGCATCAAGTGCTTCGTTGTTCTCCTCATGCATCAGTGCTTCGTTGTTCTCCTCATGCATCAAGTGCTTCGTTGTTCTCCTCATGCATCAAGTGCTTCGTTGTTCTCCTCATGCATCAAGTGCTTCGTTGTTCTCCTCATGCATCAAGTGCTTCGTTGTTCTCCTCATGCATCAAGTGCTTCGTTGTTCTCCTCATGCATCAAGTGCTTCGTTGTTCTCCTCATGCATCAAGTGCTTCGTTGTTCTCCTCATGCATCAAGTGCTGTTGTTCTCCTCATGAATCAAGTGCTTCGTTGTTCTCCTCATGCATCAAGTGCTTCGTTGTTCTCCTCATGCATCAAGTGCTTCGTTGTTCTCCTCATGCATCAAGTGCTTCGTTGTTCTCCTCATGCATCAAGTGCTTCGTTGTTCTCCTCATGCATCAAGTGCTTCGTTGTTCTCCCTCATGCATCAAGTGCTTCGTTGTTCTCCCTCATGCATCAAGTGCTTCGTTGTTCTCCCTCATGCATCAAGTGCTTCGTTGTTCTCCCTCATGCATCAAGTGCTTCGTTGTTCTCCCTCATGCATCAAGTGCTTCGTTGTTCTCCTCAGGCATCAAGTGCTTCGTTGTTCTCCCTCATGCATCAAGTGCTTCGTTGTTCTCCCTCATGCATCAAGTGCTTCGTTGTTCTCCCTCATGCATCAAGTGCTTCGTTGTTCTCCCTCATGCATCAAGTGCTTAGTTGTTCTCCCTCATTCTTCACTTCTTCAGTACGGTCGTTTGATTCAGTGTCTTACTTTTCGCGTAACACCTTTCCTTCTGCTGTGAATCTGTTGACTTTCTCAAGCTTTTGAACGTGTTTGATACAGGTGTTGAGTCCATGCAGGTACTGCACACTGTCTGCCGCTAATTCAGGTGTCTGATTACAGTTGATAAAGTAGCGGAGCTTATAGTGCAGGTGTTGACACTGTTGTATACCTTTATTCAGAGATGTTAGTTGTGTTGCTCACTTGCAGTTTGTGTGACTCTTGCTGTTAGTTGTGTTGCTCACTCACAGTTTGTGTGACTCTTGCTGTTAGTTGTGTTGCTCACTCGCAGTTTGTGTGACTCTTGCTGTTAGTTGTGTTGCTCACTCGCAGTTTGTGTGACTCTTGCTGTTAGTTGTGTTGCTCACTCGCAGTTTGTGTGACTCTTGCTGTTAGTTGTGTTGCTCACTCGCAGTTTGTGTGACTCTTGCTGTTAGTTGTGTTGCTCACTCGCAGTTTGTGGACTCTTGCTGTTAGTTGTGTTGCTCACTCGCAGTTTGTGTGACTCTTGCTGTTAGTTGTGTTGCTCACTCGCAGTTTGTGTGACTCTTGCTGTTAGTTGTGTTGCTCACTCGCAGTTTGTGTGACTCTTGATGTTAGTTGTGTTGCTCACTCGCAGTTTGTGTGACTCTTGCTGTTTGTTGTGTTGCTCACTTGCAGTTTGTGTGACTCTTGCTGTTTGTTGTGTTGCTCACTTGCAGTTTGTGTGACTCTTGATGTTAGTTGTGTTGCTCACTCGCAGTTTGTGTGACTCTTGCTGTTTGTTGTGTTGCTCACTTGCAGTTTGTGTGACTCTTGCTGTTTGTTGTGTTGCTCACTCGCAGTTTGTGTGACTCTTGATGTTAGTTGTGTTGCTCACTCGCAGTTTGTGTGACTCTTGCTGTTTGTTGTTTTGCTCACTCGCAGTTTGTGTGACTCTTGCTGTTTGTTGTGTTGCTCACTTGCAGTTTGTGTGACTCTTGCTGTTTGTTGTGTTGCTCACTTGCAGTTTGTGTGACTCTTGCTGTTTGTTGTGTTGCTCACTCGCAGTTTGTGTGACTCTTGCTGTTTGTTGTGTTGCTCACTCGCAGTTTGTGTGACTCTTGCTGTTTGTTGTGTTGCTCACTCGCAGTTTGTGTGACTCTTGCTGTTTGTTGTGTTGCTCACTCGCAGTTTGTGTGACTCTTGCTGTTTGTTTCCTACAAGTGTGTAGTTAGATATCTTCCCCTCACAGGTTTGCATAATCTTGCACGTTACGTTACTCTTGCATTCTCTTCAACTCCTGCAGCATCTTCCTGTACTTCACTGTATTCTTGTATTATTTTCACATTAACTGAGCCACTAAAGATCTCTTCATTTTATTCCTGCTGCTTTTCTTATTTATGAATCACTTTCTGTGGGTGAAAGTGATAGGGATTCCTGCAGTCAAGGAATATGCAGTCGACCCACCAGTATTTCTGGCTTCGTCTCCATGATTATGTCGAGAGTTCTAGTAGATACTTTAGGCAGGTTTTTTCCTTGTGGTTATCGGTAGTAAAGATCTTTTTCCCAAGCAGCTCCACCAAAATCTGGATTATTTTTTCCAACACATTTCACAGTGTTCACGACAGTGCCACTGACCTGTGATTAACGTAGCACCTCTTTGTCTGACACTGCTTTTATAGTGGGCCCATATTTGTCTTTTTTCCCAGCTGTCTGCAACTTTCCCAATACTTACGTGAATGTCTTGCATGTGTGTTCAGTAGCTTTTGTTGTGGCCACGTCTCTGTTGCTCCAGTAATAAGTCCATGTTTGTGTATGTTTTAGCAGATGTCTTTCATAACCATCTAGTGTTAGACATAAGTCCTCGATGAACACATTGCTATCTTCTGTTTAGTTCCTCGCATAAATTGGTCATTCTGTGCGCGTGCGTGCGCCTGGTTAACCAGGCAAGCACCAGACAAGCCTGGCCCATGGCCGGCTCCGGGAGTCGAATAATTTTGGGAACTCATCAAAGGTACAAAGCTAAAGGTACCCTTCCGTGATACCATTATTTAATTCATGCTGTGCATGACATCTTAGCTGCTCATTTTCCTATTCTCACGTCACCAGTAGTGCTCTCTATATTTCCTATGTTTTAATTAACTTCTCTTAAATAATGTACCGTTCATTATCAAATATTCCGCTATAGGTTACTCCTCTTACACTGCGACTCAGTTTTCATGTTAGTCTTGTGGAGAGAAATGGTGTAAAACACTGACACTGATGAAGTGATCACAACACTTGATACCTCCTGCAGTGTTGATGAAGTGGTCACAACACTTGTATCCTCCTGCAGTGTTGATGAAGTGATCACACACTATACCTCCTGCAGTGTTGATAAAGTGGTCACAACACTTGATACCTCCTGCAGTGTTGATGAAGTGATCACAACATTGTATACCCTCCTGCAGTGTTGATGAAGTGGTCACAACACTGTATCCCTCCTGCAGTGTTGATGAAGTGGTCACAACACTTGTATATCCTCCTGCAGTGTTGATGAAGTGGTCACAACACTTGTATAACCTCCTGCAGTGTTGATGAAGTGATCACAACACTTGTATACCCTCCTGCAGTGTTGATGAAGTGGTCACAACACTTGTATACCCTCCTGCAGTGTTGATGAAGTGGTCACAACACTTGTATACCCTCCTGCAGTGTTGATGAAGTGGTCACAACACTTGTATACCCTCCTGCAGTGTTGATGAAGTGGTCACAACACTTGTATACCCTCCTGCAGTGTTGATGAAGTGGTCACAACACTTGTATACCCTCCTGCAGTGTTGATGAAGTGGTCACAACACTTGTATACCCTCCTGCAGTGTTGATAAAGTGGTCACAACACTTGTATATCCTCCTGCAGTGTTGATGAAGTGGTCACAACACTTGTATACCCTCCAGCAGTATTAAAAAGTGTTCCCAACACTTGTATACCCTCCAGCAGTATTAATAAAGTGGTCACAACACTTGTATACCCTCCTGCAGTATTAATAGTGGTCACAACATTTGTATACCCTCCAAGGGACTAAGTCACATTAATAGGGAATTAACACACAATTGGCATACAAATAGAGATTTATGTTTGGTCCAGCAACTCTGATGTTGATAACAGCAAGTCACTGGAGATACAAGTTCCTGTGTGGTAATGATGTGGCAAAGAGTGTCTGGGGACATTTACGGTCCTGGTAACACTTGCTGTTACACTTATATCTGGGGACAGTCACGGTCCTGGTAACACTTGCTGTTACACTCGTGTCTGTGACGTTCCCACACCCGCAGCGTTACACTCGTACCTCTGACACAACCACCCACCATGTAACGGTCACTGTTACACTTATACCTCTGACGTTATCACGTAACAGTAACGGTTACACTTATACTTCTGACGTTACCACGTAACAGTCACTGTTACACTCATACTTCTGACCTTCCCTGGTCAGGATAACTACAGAACAACATAGTGCTGCATACATTAGCAACATGGTGACAGAAAACATGACTACTGTGTCTCTAATGCGCCCTCATGCAACACAAAAGAATCTGTAACTTATTATAATTCTGGCGCTTCATTATATATTTTTCTCTGTATAATTAGGTGAGAGCGTGCAGTGTCATGGTGTTGGCAATGCTTGTTATAAAATGTTGTGGTGTTGTCAGAGTTATTGTTGTACACTAGTGTTGGCATAGTGTTGTACAGTAGTGTTGACATAGTGCTGTAGTACTGGTCTGACTCGTGGGACTCCATATTCACTAAAGACCAAGAAACCACCCTCTAAAGTCTTGAATATTTTATGAAGGAGCCTAGATAAAGGAGTTCTCAGTCACTAAAAACCTTGTCAAAAATTTCCAGAATTTTGAACATAATCTTAACCTCCCACTTGACTTCGAAAAAGCTATTGATAAATTCCCATGCACTCTGCCCCAGGCCCTGACTCTTGGAACTTCATGTTCATCAAGAACTGCAAGAAGCCCCTCTCACGTGCCTTAAATATTCTATGTAGAGGGAGCCTAGACACGGGGTCATCCCCCAGTCGAAAACCATTTACATAGCCCCACGCTACAAACATAGCAGCGAAGCTATCGCCCTCTTTCTCACAGAGATAACAGTCGTCCTATTGACTGGTCTTCTGCAAAAACTTTGTTCCTCATGGTACGGTACTTGCCCCTATTTTTTTTTCTCATTCTTACATCAGATATAAAATGACACAAATCATAGAACCGTATCATCCTTTGCAGATGATACTAGAATCTGTACGAGTAGCATCCATTGAGGACACAGCAAAACTCCAAGCTAATATAAACACTCTTCTAGTGTACCACCGGCAACGCTACGATGTTCAATGAAGAGAATTTTAAATTAATCTGGTATGGAGGATAAAAACTTAAATCACTCAGTAGCGGGATTTAGTGATAATGTCGTAAGATCTCACCTTCAATGATCATAATAATATCATTGTCACAACTACAGGGAAAACAATAGAGAGGATAACTAGAACCTCCAGAACAAGAGATGGCAAACCAGTGATGATACTCAAGTCGCTTATTTTCTTTAGACTGGAATGCAGCCCCTTCTAAGGCAGGCGAAATTACAGCAACCTACCTGTGTCTGCATGTCACATTGTATATGATAGTGACATAGGCTGAACACAATAATAATGTACAAGGTATACAGGCCTAGCTGACATTAATAAGATACTACTATATAGAAAGCCGCTTGTTATGCGGAGCATTTCGGGCAAATTAGGTCAGTTTTCTCCATGATGCGACCCACACCAGTCGACTAACACCCAGGTACCTACTTTACTGATAGGTGAACATGAACAGCAGGTTTCTTATGGAAATAATGCCCTAATGTTTTCCAGCCGTTCCGGGGATCGACCCCCGGACCTCAGTGTGTGAGCTGAGTGCGCTAGCAATCGAGCTACGGCACACCGTACAAGATACCTGTGTCTTCATGTCACAGTCCATCATACAGGATACATTTCATACTTGAAGTAATGAAACATGTCAGTCTGATGGGAGGCTTCAGTAGTGTGTTGAGGATAACAGTCCGCTCTGACTTCAGTAGCTACGGCAGCTCTGAAAATTTGCTGCCAGCAGAGCTGGAGTTACTATTACTTGAGAATTACCATCCTCAGGATAGCCTATCCCCCACACAAAGTGGAATTTATGAAGATATCAGTGGTAGCTGGTGTTGGGGAGGTGGGTGGTGGTGTTGGGGAGGTGGGTGGTGGTGTTGGGGAGGTGGGTGAGTGGGGCGAGGTAATGGTACTGAGACACCTGCTCCACAGGGAACTATATCCTTCCTTTTGCATTACTCTCCAAGGTGTTGTGAAGAGGAGGTTGCAGGGTTGTGTAGGTGGTGGTAGGGTAGGTAGTATAGGTGGCGACGTGAAGGGAGGACTGGGCCAGGTTCTCACCACGTCACCTTATCTCCCACCATCACTACTATCTCCTTCCTACACCTACACCCATCACCATTACCACCTACACCCACCACCAACACCACAACACCCAACACGCTTCACCTACACCCTTCACCATCCCCCCATCTATCAGAGTGATTGAAAGTTAAATGAGTTGAATGAGGAAGTAGTTACTTGAAGGTGAAGACAGTTCCTGGGGTCAGCAGCCTCCTGCTTGCTCAACCAGGATTTCATCTATTGCACTTGTAATATTTTTAAAGTCTTTACAAGACATTTTGTTTCTGTAGCGACACTATCAGATAAACCATACCACGGGTGGGTTCGAACCCGCGGTCACTCTCTCTCAAAACCCCACCCGTGGTATGGTTTGTTTGCAATCGTGTCATTTCGATATCGTGAGTCACTATCAGACCTTATTGAAAGTGAGTACTCGTATATGTACTCACCTATATGTAGTTGCAGCGGTATATTCGGTCGGCACACTACTACCTTTAATATACTTTTGATATACAAACAAGCCTGATCTTGGGCCAGGCTCGTTTGTTGCCTTGTCAGCTAGGCTGTTGCTGCTGGCAGCTCACTGACCCACATATCCATCCATAGTTGTGCAGATTGTATTGTTCCATAAAGTTTGTAATTTGGTATATCTTACCTGTTTTGAAGACTTATAATGTGGGATGTTACGGCTACTGGTGTGTAATTGTGTCTAGTGTTCTACTACCGCTAAGCAGCTATGTCTGCATTCTTTAAGGTCTCTGGTATTTCACCTAGATCTGTTCTCTCTTCAAAGAATACTAGCGCTCCTTCTAGTGGGATTTTTCATTTTTTTAATAAGGAAATCCATGATTCTGGTCTAGGTACTGAGGGGATGTTTTCAATTTATTTTTTAAAAATCATCATCATATTCTTCATCATTGTGACTATAATCTACATTATTCTCACTGTACTGTAATAATCTGCATTCTCACTATTTTGTTATATTCTGCATTCTGAATATACTATATTATTTTACATAATTCTCAATCTTCTATAATATACATCATTCTCTACTGTCCTCTACATCATTCTCCTGTTATAATGTCTGTTATATAACGTCACATATTGTTAAAAAAAATATATAGCCACTGTTTTTGTGTGGTGTTGGCGCCTCCCAGGCTAGAAAATACCTGACGTTTAGTATACTTTATTAAACTTGTGTGACAGTGAGTGGCTTCAGCTTAACTTGTAAGTGTTCTTGTAGGGTTTTTGTTTATTCTCGAGAAGATTGTGACTACACATTATTTGCATTAGGTGTCGGTTAGTTAAGGTTTGTCAGAAAGAGGACAAGTGTTTCCTAACGCGTTTCTTGGTCATATGATGACCCGCAGCAGCAGGAGTTTTTGGTCATCTGTCCGAGGCCTTAAGCTGGCTTACCGGTTCCACCCCTTTGAAAATTATGGTTATGATTTAAACCATTATGTACTAATACATTATTTGGAGTCGAAATGTTGACATTTATCACTTTGTGTTTTTCATTTTTTCGATGGAAAATATGCTGATTCTTCTTGCAGTTTGATGCATTAATGTCAATGTTATATTTCACAATACTTCTATCAGTTTATTTTTTATTTTTTTCCCGCGCGAATGTCCGCCTCTACTAGGCTATATGCTGTATATATTTATCTCTACGAAGCTTGCTTCTGTAATGTGCAACTATCTAGTAGGCCATAAACCATTCATGCTAGTGATAGTGTTGCTATGAATTGTGGTCAGAAACCTAGATTCATCCTCAAGATAGAGACCTAGATAAGCGCTTGTATCTTAGTCTCATTTGAGTCATATTTAGTGTTTACCTTGCGCACCACGCTTTTATTAAAGGTAATACCGGAGGCTCAGGACGCGGAGCATCGTACCTCCTTGAAAACTGGTTGTTAAGGTGGCACACTTAAGATGTTGCTGAGGGAACCCCCTTGAAAACTGTTAAGTGGGTTCACTTAAGGTGACAGTATTGCAAGACGACGTGCTCTTCAAACTCCACCAGCGGTGACCCAAACTCACAACTTGAAACTTCCATGAAGGTGAGGCCAGGACGGAGGGATGGCAGGAGGAACTACTCAACTTTCATGGATGGAGAGAATGTAGGAAGAGGGAGTGTGCGAAAGAGAGGGATTGAAAGTAAGAGCGAGTAGAGCGAGGTCTCACACTCATTTGAGCGGTGAGCAAGAGAGATGTGCACCACCACAGTACAAGAACACAGGTCGAGCAGGAGAGATGTGCACCACCACAGTACAAGAACACAGGTCGAGCAGGAGAGATGTGCACCACCACAGTACAAGAACACAGGTCGAGCAGGAGAGATGTGCACCACCACAGTACAAGAACACAGGTCGAGCAGGAGAGATGTGCACCACCACAGTACAAGAACACAGGTCGAGCAGGAGAGATGTGCACCACCACAGTACAAGAACACAGGTCGAGCAGGAGAGATGTGCACCACCACAGTACAAGAACACAGGTCGAGCAGGAGAGATATGCACCACCACAGTACAAGAACACAGGTCGAGCAGGAGAGTTGTGCACCACCACAGTACAAGAACACAGGTCGAGCAGGAGAGATGTGCACCACCACAGTACAAGAACACAGGTCGTGCAGGAGAGATGTGCACCACCACAGTACAAGAACACAGGTCGAGTAGGAGAGATGTGCACCACCACAGTACAAGAACACAGGTCGAGCAGGAGAGTTGTGCACCACCACAGTACAAGAACACAGGTCGAGCAGGAGAGTTGTGCACCACCACAGTACAAGAACACAGGTCGAGCAGGAGTTGTGCACCACCACAGTACAAGAACACAGGTCGAGCAGGAGAGTTGTGCACCACCACAGTACAAGAACACAGGTCGAGCAGGAGAGATGTGCACCACCACAGTACAAGAACACAGGTCGAGCAGGAGAGTTGTGCACCACCACAGTACAAGAACACAGGTCGAGCAGGAGAGATGTGCACCACCACAGTACAAGAACACAGGTCGTGCAGGAGAGATGTGCACCACAACAGTACAAGAACACAGGTCGAGCAGGAGAGTTGTGCACCACCACAGTACAAGATCACAGGTCGAGCAGGAGAGATGTGCACCACCACAGTACAAGAACACAGGTCGTGCAGGATAGATGTGCACCACCACAGTACTAGATCACAGGTCGAGCAGTAGAGATGTGCACCACCACAGTACTAGATCACAGGTCGAGCAGGAGAGATGTGCACCACCACAGTACAAGATCACAGGTCGATCAGGAGAGATGTGCACCACCACAGTACAAGATCACAGGTCAAGCAGGAGAGATGTGCACCACCACAGTACAAGATCACAGGTCGAGCAGGAGAGATGTGCACCACCACAGTACAAAATCACTGGTCGAGCAGGAGAGATGTGCACCACCACAGTACAAGATCACAGGTCAAGCAGGAGAGATGTGCACCACCACAGTACTAGATCACAGGTCGAGCAGGAGAGATGTGCACCACCACAGTACTAGATCACAGGTCGAGCAGGAGAGATGTGCACCACCACAGTACTAGATCACAGGTCGAGCAGTAGAGATGTGCACCACCACTGTACAAGATCACAGGTCGAGCAGGAGAGATGTGCACCACCACAGTACAAGATCACAGGTCGAGCAGTAGAGATGTGCACCACCACTGTACAAGATCACAGGTCGAGCAGGAGAGATGTGCACCACCACAGTACAAGATCATAGGTCGAGCAGTAGAGATGTGCACCACCACTGTACAAGATCACAGGTCGAGCAGGAGAGATGTGCACAACCACAGTACTAGATCACAGGTCGAGCAGGAGAGATGTGCACCACCACAGTACTAGATCACAGGTCGAGCAGTAGAGATGTGCACCACCACTGTACAAGATCACAGGTCGAGCAGGAGATTTGTGCACCACCACAGTACTAGATCACAGGTCGAGCAGGAGAGATGTGCACCACCACAGTACAAGATCACAGGTCGAGCAGGAGAGATGTGCACCACCACAGTACAAGATCACAGGTCGAGCAGGAGAGATGTGCACCACCACAGTACTAGATCACAGGTCGAGGAGGAGAGATGTGCACCACCACAGTACAAGATCACAGGTCGAGCAGGAGAGATGTGCACCACCACAGTACAAGATCACAGGTCGAGCAGGAGAGATGTGCACCACCACAGTACAAGATCACAGGTCGAGCAGGAGAGATGTGCACCACCACAGTACAAGATCACAGGTCGAGCAGGAGAGATGTGCACCACCACAGTACTAGATACAGGTCAAACATTGTTTTCAGTGTTGTATTTAATAGTGTCATGGTGTGGTAGCCCACTACTAAATTATTACCATATTCATCACATGCAATTTGTAGTTATTGTTGCAACGTTGATAAGAGTGTTGTCACTGCTTAGTGATGCTACCATGTTGGTCTGAGTGTTGTCACTGCTTAGTGATGCTACCATGTTGGTCTGAGTGTTGTCACTGCTTAGTGATGTTACCATGTTGGTCTGGTGTTGTCACTGCTTAGTGATGCTACCATGTTGGTCTGGTGTTGTCACTGCTTAGTGATGTTACCATGTTGGTCTGGTGTTGTCACTGTTTAGTGATGTTACCATGTTGGTCTGGTGTTGTCACTGCTTAGTGATGTTACCATGTTGGTCTGAGTGTTGTCACTGCTTAGTGATGTTACCATGTTGGTCTGGTGTTGTCACTGCTTAGTGATGTTACCATGTTGGTCTGAGTGTTGTCACTGCTTAGTGATGTTACCATGTTGGTCTGAGTGTTGTCACTGCTTAGTGATGTTACCATGTTGGTCTGGTGTTGTCGCTGCTTAGTGATGCTACCATGTTGGTCTGGTGTTGTCACTGTTTAGTGATGTTACCATGTTGGTCTGGTGTTGTCACTGTTTAGTGATGTTACCATGTTGGTCTGGTGTTGTCACTGCTTAGTGATGTTACCATGTTGGTCTGAGTGTTGTCACTGTTTAGTGATGTTACCATGTTGGTCTGAGTGTTGTCACTGCTTAGTGATGTTACCATGTTGGTCTGAGTGTTGTCACTGTTTAGTGATGTTACCATGTTGGTCTGGTGTTGTCACTGCTTAGTGATGTTACCATGTTGGTCTGAGTGTTGTCACTGTTTAGTGATGCTACCATGTTGGTCTGGTGTTGTCACTGTTTAGTGATGTTACCATGTTGGTCTGGTGTTGTCACTGTTTAGTGATGTTACCATGTTGGTCTGGTGTTGTCACTGCTTAGTGATGTTACCATGTTGGTCTAGTGTTGTCACTGCTTAGTGATGTTACCATGTTGGTCTAGTGTTGTCACTGCTTAGTGATGTTACCATGTTGGTCTGGTGTTGTCACTGCTTAGTGATGTTACCATGTTGGTCTAGTGTTGTCACTGCTTAGTGATGTTACCATGTTGGTCTGAGTGTTGTCACTGCTTAGTGATGTTACCATGTTGGTCTGAGTGTTGTCACTGCTTAGTGATATTACCATGTTGGTCTGAGTGTTGTCACTGCTTAGTGATGTTACCATGTTGGTCTGAGTGTTGTCACTGCTTAGTGATGTTACCATGTTGGTCTGAGTGTTGTCACTGCTTAGTGATGTTATTATGTTGGTCTGGTGTTGCCTTGTTGGTAATGTCATGTGCTTGTCACTACATGTGATAGTTTAGCTACCCTTGCAGTCCATTTTCGGGGAAGACTTCCTTGTGACCACATGATCAGCCAGGCTGTTGTATCCTGCGGCTTGCAGTATTACCGCAATACTAGTGATGTGTGCCGCCAGTGTTGCGCTTCTCTTTAAACTTGTGTACATCAGCAGTGTGCAGGTGCCATATTCTATGTGAGTTATACGTTGCGGAAGTAAAGTTAGTTAGGCTTCGCTGTCATATTCCATCACACAGGATGAGTTTCATGCATGAGTTAATGATAGGATATATGTGTGTGGGGGAGATGGAGGTAGGGGTGATTGTGAGGAGGGGAGGGGAAATAGGTGATGCACCCATATAGTTGTGTTTGTCAGAGTAGTTTCATAGCTCCCGGTCCCCATCTCTTTAACCACGGCTTCACCACCTCTTCGTATAGTCCGTTTCATTTACTGTCTTGAGAGTGTAAAGAGTACTTCCTAACATACTAACTAATTATCTGTGTCTTTAGCTGCCATCTGTATCACTTAACTTCTCTTGTCGCACCTCAGAAATCATGTTCTATACACTATATTCTCTATATCATCATCACTTAACTTCTCTTGTTGCACCTCAGAAATCATGTTCTATACACTATATTCTCTATATCATCATCACTTAACTTCTCTTGTCGCACCTCAGACATCATGTTCTATACACTATACATGTATTCTCTATATCATCATCATGTTTCCTCGCAGTCTTCCTTCTAAATAATAAAAAAGGCACAATACTGTGCCTGGAACATTACCCCAAAACCCTGCAAACCTGCTCGTACACTGAAATTATAACGACATTTCGGTCTGATATAGACCATTAACTATTACTACTCCCGAGACAATTAACTATTACTACTCCCGAGACCATTAACTATTACTACTCCCTCCTCCCGTTCTAGCACACTCGTCCCTTGACCCTTCCCTCCCCTCTCCCTTCCCTCTTCTCTTGGCTACTTAATGCTCCAAGTTGGACCGAAACGCCATAAATTTGTCTCCTACATGCGAGACATCTGTGTATTCCTACATGTGGGTCATCTGTGTATTCCTACATGTGGGTCATCTGTGTATTCCTACATGTGGGTCATCTGTGTATTCCTACATGTGGGTCATCTGTGTATTCCTACATGTGGGTCATCTGTGTATTCCTACATGTGGGTCATCTGTGCATTCCTACATGTGGGTCATCTGTGTATTCCTACATGTGGGTCATCTGTGTATTCCTACATGTGGGTCATCTGTGTATTCCTACATGTGGGTCATCTGTGTATTCCTACATGTGGGTCATCTGTGTATTCCTACATGTGGGTCATCTGTGCATTCCTACATGTGGGTCATCTGTGTATTCCTACATGTGGGTCATCTGTGTATTCCTACATGTGGGTCATCTGTGCATTCCTACATGTGGGTCATCTGTGTATTCCTACATGTGGGTCATCTGTGCATTCCTACATGTGGGTCATCTGTGCATTCCTACATGTGGGTCATCTGTGCATTCCTACATGTGGGTCATCTGTGTATTCCTACATGTGGGTCATCTGTGCATTCCTACATGTGGGTCATCTGTGTATTCCTACATGTGGGTCATCTGTGCATTCCTACATGTGGGTCATCTGTGTATTCCTACATGTGGGTCATCTGTGCATTCCTACATGTGGGTCATCTGTGTATTCCTACATGTGGGTCATCTGTGTATTCCTACATGTGGGTCATCTGTGTATTCCTACATGTGGGTCATCTGTGCATTCCTACATGTGGGTCATCTGTGCATTCCTACATGTGGGTCATCTGTGCATTCCTACATGTGGGTCATCTGTGCATTCCTACATGTGGGTCATCTGTGCATTCCTACATGTGGGTCATCTGTGCATTCCTACATGTGGGTCATCTGTGCATTCCTACATGTGGGTCATCTGTGTATTCCTACATGTGGGTCATCTGTGCATTCCTACATGTGGGTCATCTGTGTATTCCTACATGTGGGTCATCTGTGCATTCCTACATGTGGGTCATCTGTGTATTCCTACATGTGGGTCATCTGTGTATTCCTACATGTGGGTCATCTGTGTATTCCTACATGTGGGTCATCTGTGCATTCCTACATGTGGGTCATCTGTGCATTCCTACATGTGGGTCATCTGTGCATTCCTACATGTGGGTCATCTGTGCATTCCTACATGTGGGTCATCTGTGCATTCCTACATGTGGGTCATCTGTGCATTCCTACATGTGGGTCATCTGTGCATTCCTACATGTGGGTCATCTGTGCATTCCTACATGTGGGTCATCTGTGCATTCCTACATGTGGGTCATCTGTGTATTCCTACATGTGGGTCATCTGTGTATTCCTACATGTGGGTCATCTGTGTATTCCTACATGTGGGTCATATGTGCATTCCTACATGTGGGTCATCTGTGTATTCCTACATGTGGGTCATATGTGCATTCCTACATGTGGGTCATCTGTGTATTCCTACATGTGGGTCATCTGTGCATTCCTACATGTGGGTCATCTGTGTATTCCTACATGCGGGACATGTGTGTATTCCTACATGCGGGACATCTGTGTATTCCTACATGTGGGTCATCTGTGCATTCCTACATGTGGGTCATCTGTGTATTCCTACATGCGGGACATGTGTGTATTCCTACATGCGGGACATGTGTGTATTCCTACATGCGGGACATGTGTGTATTCCTACATGCGGGACATGTGTGTATTCCTACATGCGGGACATGTGTGTATTCCTACATGCGGGACATGTGTGTATTCCTACATGCGGGACATCTGTGTATTCCTACATGCGGACATGTGTGTATTCCTACATGCGGGACATGTGTGTATTCCTACATGCGGGTCATCTGTGCATTCCTACATGCGGGACATGTGTGTATTCCTACATGTGGGTCATCTGTGTATTCCTACATGCGGGACATGTGTGTATTCCTACATGCGGGACATGTGTGTATTCCTACATGCGGGAGGGACATGTGTGTATTCCTACATGCGGGTTATCTGTCATGTAGTGTTCCTGTATTAGCTTCCTTGTTAATCTTGATACCTGCACTTGTTTATAGTGTTAGTACAAGTGTGAGTGTGGTGGTGTAGACACCAAGATGGACCTCACATGTCTGCGGTGTACTAAGTGAATCTCTCTTAAAAGCTTATTGAAAATTAACGTAATGTTATTTTTGTTTATTCCACTAAAGTTATATGTTTGGTGTGTACTTGGGATGATGTGCTTGGCTTGGTGCTTAGTCTTCTTGTATGTTGTGTGTATTTCCATTACTTGGCAGTTATTAGGATAGTATTCTAGTAGTCTCTCCTGGTCACATTTGCAACCTTACTACTGTCTTCTTCAACACTTGGCATCTTTATCATCACCTTCACATTATCAACAGTCATATATGGAATTCAGTTTCCTGTGGCAAGTCATTTATTTATATCAAGAAGTCATGGGGTTGTGGCCATGATTCTTAGTGAGGTTTATGACCTGTGTTCACTAGCTTTCCTCCTCTCATAACATTACTTTCTCTTGTTGAGGTATTCCTCTATCCACATTATCTTCCTGTCTGCTCTTCCACTTTGTTAAATTCCTGCGTGTTAACTTATTTTTTAATTAATGACAGTGTAATATACTCATCTCTGTTTTGCTTTATTTCACCTAATGACACTTTAAGAGCTTCTTAAGAGAGTATTTACCATCTCTTTACCTCTACTGTTGTCTCTCTCTCTTTCTGGGTGCTTTATTTTCTTTATTAATTTTTCTTTTAATTTTATTCGTATTTTGTTTTAAGTTTTCTAGTACCTTAGCCAATGTGCTAGTCGGCAGAATTTGTTTGTAGTTGAGAGTTCCCGTCTGTTTCTCTTTTGCATACTGCAATCACATGCACATTTTTCCTGCACTCCACCAACTGCCCCCTTTAGATTGACTTGTAAATCGTCACTGTAAGTTGCACAATTCTTGTGTACTTTGTTGCGATACCATGGTGGTGTTGGACAGTTCCTGTGTACCTTGTTGCGATACCATAGTGGTGTTGCACAGTTCCTGTGTACCTTGTTGCGATACCATGGTGGTGTTGCACAGTTCCTGTGTACCTTGTTGCGATACCATAGTGGTGTTGCACAGTTCCTGTGTACCTTGTTGCGATACCATTTGCACAGTTCCTGTGTACCTTGTTGCGATACCATAGTGGTGTTGCACAGTTCCTGTGTACCTTGTTGCGATACCATGGTGGTGTTGCACAGTTCCTGTTTACCTTGTTGCGATACCATGGTGGTGTTGCACAGTTCCTGTGTACCTTGTTGCGATACCATAGTGGTGTTGCACAGTTCCTGTGTACCTTGTTGCGATACCATGGTGGTGTTGCACAGTTCCTGTGTACCTTGTTGCGATACCATGGTGGTGTTGCACAGTTCCTGTGTACCTTGTTGCGATACCATGGTGGTGTTGCACAGTTCCTGTTTACCTTGTTGCGATACCATAGTGGTGTTGCACAGTTCCTGTGTACCTTGTTGCAATACCATGGTGGTGTTGCACAGTTCCTGTGTACCTTGTTGCGATACCATGGTGGTGTTGCACAGTTCCTGTTTACCTTGTTGCGATACCATGGTGGTGTTGCACAGTTCTTGTGTACCTTGTTGCGATACCATGGTGGTGTTGCACAGTTCCTGTGTACCTTGTTGCGATACCATGGTGGTGTTGCACAGTTCCTGTGTACCTTGTTGCGATACCATGGTGGTGTTGCACAGTTCCTGTGTACCTTGTTGCGATACCATGGTGGTGTTGCACAGTTCTGTGTACCTTGTTGCGATACCATGTGTGTTGCACAGTTCCTGTGTACCTTGTTGCGATACCATTTGCACAGTTCCTGTGTACCTTGTTGCGATACCATAGTGGTGTTGCACAGTTCCTGTGTACCTTGTTGCGATACCATAGTGGTGTTGCACAGTTCTTGTGTACCTTGTTGCGATACCATGGTGGTGTTGCACAGTTCTTGTGTACCTTGTTGCGATACCATGGTGTTGTTGCACAGTTCTTGTGTACCTTGTTGCGATACCATGGTGGTGTTGCACAGTTCTTGTGTACTTTGTTGTGATACCATGGTGGTGTTGCACAGTTCTTGTGTACTTTGTTGCGATACCATGGTGGTGTTGCACAGTTCTTGTGTACCTTGTTGTGATACCATGGTGGTGTTGCACAGTTCCTGTGTACCTTGTTGCGATACCATGGTGGTGTTGCACAGTTCCTGTGTACCTTGTTGCGATACCATGGTGGTGTTGCACAGTTCCTGTGTACCTTGTTGCGATACCATGGTGGTGTTGCTACAGTTCTGTGTACCTTGTTGCGATACCATGGTGGTGTTGCACAGTTCTTGTGTACCTTGTTGCGATACCATGGTGTGTGCACAGTTCCTGTGTACCTTGTTGCGATACCATGGTGGTATCCTCTTTGCTGTCATGCTTTCTTTGTATTTAATTTCCCTAGAAGCAACATTTTAGTTAATATAATATTTGTTTTCAGTGTTTCTTCTCTTATTTTTGGTGAAAATCATCGACTCTTCTGATCATCAGTCTCGTCGAGTGTTATTGCCTGTTGCTTTGCTCTCATCTTCCGTTAGCGTCATGCTTTGATTTTGTTGTGGTCTTCGCTCCTTTATCCTTACGATTTGTCTTCCTGTTTTATCCTTGCATAATTATTCCTAACTTTACCCCCATAGTTTTCTGTCTTCTGCTATCCTTATCTTTGTTTCATCTCCCTTTCATCTCTCCCTCACTGTACTTTGTAACCCATGACAACTGTGTCTTGCACTCTCCTCGTGCATGTTGCTTCACTTAGTGAACACCAGAGGTAGTCTTAACACTTCCTCTATTTTCCCATTACTGCTCCATAAATTTTTCTTTTAATGTTTGTGATCGTCCGTGTGATTACCATTTCTTATCTTCGTCATGATTAAAGTCCCCCATTAGTGGGTTTGCCTTTGTTCTAGCCGCACTTTGTGCTGCTTCCTCCACTGTTAATATCACTGCCCACTTACTACCCTCGTACTCCAGTGATCCACCATGATGTCTGTGTCGAGGAGGAGGCCAATGAGGGTAACATTAATTAATTCACTCATTCTCTACCCCCACCCACCCCTCCTAGCTCCCTCCCTCCCTCTTGTCTTCCCAGTACTGCATAATATAATATGAACATCTTATACAGAATATCTCCTTCCTACCGCCCATTAACCTCTTTAGTTAATTAAACTAGCTAAATTGATCTCCTTTCTCCGTCCTTCTGATAAATTCCTGATCCCATTACGCAGAATAAATAATAATATTTTGGGGCCAACATCCAGAAATTTTTAAGTCTATAAATAACAGTAGTAATGATAGTGATTATTTTGATAAATGTTAAAGCAGCATCTATGTAAAGGTCTTTTTACCACATTTCTTGATAATTTTAAATTTACAGAATGTTTAATATTGTGTAAGAGGTGAGCAGGAGGGTGAGATGTTTGTGGCCTGGTCAAGACACTAAACTCACATCTGCGAGGTCGGAGCATCGAGCCTCCAGAGTGTCCCATATTTACTGGCTCCTGGAAATACTTGAAAATCAGCTTAGGAGTCTTAGATATTTTTTTTCCCGCAGACTCCTATCTTTTTCGTTTAACTCTAAACTTAAGCTTAATGTTGATGCTTAGGTAAGTTGTGGGTGTGGCAAGAAGGTAAGTTGTGGGTGTGGCAAGAAGGTAGTTGTGGGTGTGGCAAGAAGGTAAGTTGTGGGTGTGGGTGTGAGGGATGACTTGTGGAGAAGAAACCTGGGGTGTGTGGTGGTGGTGGTAGTGGGTGACTGGTAGTGGTACAAGATGTGTGGTGGGTGGCTCGTAATGGTGTGGGATGGGTGGTCGTGGTGGTGGGTGTGGGATGGGTGGTCGTGGTGGTGGGTGTGGGAGCTGATAGTCTTGTGATAGACGGAGTGTGGATATTGAACTCTTACTCCCTCCTCTTATCCTACCTCCCTCTCACTCCTTAGCTCCCACTTTATCTATCTTCTCGTTGCCTCCTTCTCTCATATCCTTGCCTGACCCCTTCCTTCCCTATCCGTTTATTCCCTCCCATATCCCCTTCCCTTCCGCATTCCCTCCTTCACTTATGCAATCATTTCCTATTTTATCTCCTATATTCTTTCCTGTCCTATTTCCTTTTCATTTTACTGCCAGGTCGTCGTTCTCGTGTTCGATGTTTGCAGTTTGTATTCCCGCAGTCAGTGCTCCCTCCGGTCTTTCAACCTCCTCAGTTTTTATAATCTTAGATTTGCTTGGATTGATTTCCAGCAGCCATTTGTCATTCATTCATGGGCACTGTCAAGGTCCTCCTGCGATCTATCCATATCCTCATCAGTTATTATTTTCTCGTTAGTATAACATCTGCAAACAGCAAAAATATTGTTTCTAGTTTTGTCATTGACGCATAAGACGAACAATACAATTTCTAGGTAAATCAATACCTCCCGTTGTAATATAGGGTGCGTTTCGCCCACTAGTGGGGAAATGTTTCCTTAATGAAACGTACTAAGTGTTGTAGCTGTGTCTTGGAGCAGATGTGTGTATCTGAGCTGATACCTCCTCTGACCATCACTCTCCATCACATGTCAGTCTCTGGTATCGTACAGTATAATTTTTTCTCTCAGTCCAGCAGTATGCACTCCACCTCTCTCCTATTATATTTGATACCCTGATGTAGAACTCCAGCAGGTTGTTAGGGCAGATTTTGACCTTTAAACTCAAGCTGGCTGCATTTAGTGAATCCTCATATTTTTCAGGTGTTCCATGATTTTCTTTCTGATTATATTTTCTATCACGGGATAGATATACTGACTAACTTCCATTATTTTTTCCAGTGTTCTTCGTCCAGGAAGGCTCTTGTATACCTTGTGTAGTCTCCTCTCTTATAACTTACTCTGCCTCCTCATTCTTTGCTTCCTTCTTAAGTTTACTTTTCTCAGGTAGTTAAACTTCAAGACCACATAGTCACTGGCTCCAGGAGCTCCTCTGATTCTACATCCTGTCTGAAATATTTGAAGTTAAAACCAGACCCAGTCTTTACTGGCTCTCCTTGCTAAATCCTTAATGGATTTTATTACATTCAAGTTGTCTTCATATTCCTGCCTCATTCTTCTATTTGGTGGTGGATTGCAGTGTGTGGCTAATACTGTCTTTGGTCCCCCTACTCTCCGGCTGGCTCTGTTAAGTAGTTCCTGTACAACACTTTTTCCTTCCAGCTCTTCAAAACTCAGTGTTCCTGACTAACCGCGCACGTACTCCAGTTTTCTTGTTACAAACACAGCCTTATCGGTCAGAGATTGGCGGCATTTAGTGGACCATGGATAAAGGATCCACCACTCCTTGTACTGAATGGTCCACATGGGTTTAGTACTTCATGAAATATAATCTTATCCTCATTACATTATACCCTGTTGAGAATATCACATTTGTTTAAGTTCTTGGTAATTTTGTTTCTGCAGTGGATATTGTCTGGCGACACTTTTGCTATTTGCTCATTAAGTTTTCAACCTTCGTTAGTTACTCCATTTTTATTTGTATAACATACTTTGAACTTACTACTTTTCACTACATATTATTGAGGCAACTTAGGTAGAATAAGTGGGAATATTTACGTGTTCTGGAGATACTGAGGCGACCAGAGTGATCCATGACCACCAGCTCTTCAGTGATCGTGCTTACCTTAGTGTTGTGTGCTCCACTCACTCTCACTCGTACTTTTATCCATTTACCATGACCTTCATTATTTTGAGGGTTACTTCTCTTTATTTGTACTAAGTAATTTTTGCTGAGGGAAGGCTTATGCGTCTAGCTTCAACTTCTTCGTGGACTCTTGATTTATAGTAGTGTTATAGTTTGTTTTATTAGTGAGGCAGGCGTGTGTGTTACCATTTTGTCCTAGACACATGTCGATTAGACACTAGGCCTGGTATGTGTGTGTGTAACCTGTACGTACTTTGGTGTGGTTGATGTACGCTTGCTGGTATGTACCCTGGTGTGATACACTTGCTGGTATGTACCCTGGTGTGGTACACTTGCTGGTATGTACCCTGGTGTGATACACTTGCTGGTATGTACCCTGGTGTGGTACACTTGCTGGTATGTACCCTGGTGTGGTACACTTGCTGGTATGTACCCTGGTGTGATACACTTGCTGGTATGTACCCTGGTGTGGTACACTTGCTGGTATGTACCCTGGTGTGATACACTTGCTGGTATGTACCCTGGTGTGGTACACTTGCTGGTATGTACCCTGGTGTGATACACTTGCTGGTATGTGGTACACTTGCTGGTATGTACCCTGGTGTGATGTACACTTGCTGGTATGTACCCTGGTGTGGTACACTTGCTGGTATGTACCCTGGTGTGATACACTTGCTGGTATGTACCCTGGTGTGGTACACTTGCTGGTATGTACCCTGGTGTGGTACACTTGCTGGTATGTACCCTGGTGTGGTACACTTGCTGGTATGTACCCTGGTGTGGTACACTTGCTGGTATGTACCCTGGTGTGGTACACTTGCTGGTATGTACCCTGGTGTGGTACACTTGCTGGTAGGAACCAAAGTGATCGATGGTTCTCCCAGCTCTGCAGAGCAGCAATTTCCTCCTGCCATTGGCCACTATAACCACCCTACCTGTCCCATCACCTTCCTTATCCATCCTTCACCAGGAGCGAGGCTACTATCCTATAATCCCTGACACATCCACCTCTACTAACTTCCCTTCCTCCATACTGCCTTCTCTCACACTGCCTTGCCTCACACTGCCTTGCCTCATACTGCCTTGCCTCACACTGCCTTGCCTCACACTGCCTTGCCTCACACTGCCTTGCCTCACACTGCCTTGCCTCACACTGCCTTGCCTCACACTGCCTTCCCCACCTCAGCCTCATTCAATCAGTCTTCACTACCTCCTTAATGATGAGATTGCGACGTTTTAATCGGTTTCCACGACGGGAGTTCCATGTTCGAACCTGTGTGAAATGTGAAACTGGCGGCGGCGACGGCGGTGGTGGTGGTGGCGACGGTGGTGGTGGCGGCGGCGGCGGTGGTGGCGGCGGTGGCGGCGGCGACGGCGGTGGTGGTGGTGGCGACGGTGGTGGTGGCGGCGGTGGTGGTGGCGGCGGCGGCGGCGGCGGCGGCGGCGGCGGCGGCGACTCCTACTGCTGCTGCTGTTGCTTCTGCTGTTGCTTCTGCTGCTGCTGTTGCTTCTGCTGCTGCTGTTGTTTCTGCGGCTGCTTCTGCTGTTGCTTTAGTTTCAGTAATATACACAACTGAGTATAGTGATACAGCAGCAGTATCAGCATAGAGATCAGTAAAGTCATACACCAGTGGTATGAACATACACAAGAGGGGTAATATCAGTAGGTACGTACAGGTCTCAGCAGTAAGGTTATGGCTGTTTAAATTACTGACTCACTTTACCTCGGCAAGTAAGACAGGCGCCTCCATTACTGTATGTTGGCACCGGCCCCGTCCCCCACACCCACTGCTGCTCTACCCCACTGCTGCTCTACCCACACCAATTGCTGCTCCACCCACTGCTGCCCCACCCACACCCACTGCTGCTCCTCCCACTGCTGTCCCACCCACAGCTGCCCCACCCACACCCACTGCTGCTCTATCCACACCCACTGCTGCCCACCCACACCCACTGCTGCTCCACCCACAACCCCACCCACACCCACTGCTGCCCCACCCACACCCACTGCTGCTCTACTCACACCCACTGCTGCAACACCCACACCCACTGCTGCTCCACCGTCACCCACTCCTGCTATACCTCTAACCCACAGGACAGAGTACACACCAGCATGGAACAGGACAGAGTACACACCAGCATGGAACAGGACAGAGTACACACCAGCATGGAACAGGACAGAGTACACACCAGCATGGACAGGACAGAGTACACACCAGCATGGACAGGACAGAGTACACACCAGCATGGAACAGGACAGAGTACACACCAGCATGGAGCAGGACAGAGTACACACCAGCATGGAGCAGGACAGAGTACACACCAGCATGGAGCAGGACAGAGTACACACCAGCATGGAGCAGGACAGAGTACACACCAGCATGGAGCAGGACAGAGTACACACCAGCATGGACAGGACAGAGTCACCAGCATGGAGCAACAGAGTACACACCAGCATGGAGCGACAGAGACACACCAGCATGGACAGGCAGAGTACACACCAGCATGAGAGCCACTGACAGGACGATCACACCAGCATGGAGCAAGAGTACACACCAGCATGGAGCAGGACGATACACACAGCATGGAGCAGGACAGAGTACACACCAGCATGGAGCAGACAGAGATACGTACACCAGCATGGAGCAGGACAGAGTCACCACCAGCATGGAGCAGGACAGGAGAGGATATTCCAGCAACAAGATGGACGCAGTGTCACTATGTAAGGAACAGTAACATTCACCAACTCGTACAGTGACAGTCGCTTACAGTAAGACAGATTAAGTATTACCACTGTACAGTGACGATCCCCACAGTACAAGATCAGTATTACCACTGTACAGTGACGATCCCTCACAGTACAAGATCAAGTATTAACACTGTACAGTGACGATCCCCTCACAGTACAAGATCAAGTATTACACTGTCAGTGACGATCCCCTCACAGTACAAGTAAGTATTCACTGTACAGTGACGATCCCCTCACAGTACAAGATCGAGTATTGCCACTGTACAGTGACGATCCCCTCACAGTATAAGGTCAAGTATTACCACTGTACAGTGACGATCCCCTCACAGTACAAGATTAAGTATTACCACTGTACAGTGACGATCCCCTCACAGTACAAGATTAAGTATTGCCACTGTACAGTGACGATCCCCTCACAGTACAAGGTCAAGTATTACCACTGTACAGATAAATCCTCAAGTACAAAATCGTATGTAATCCTCCCTCAGCAACAGTCGAGTATTGCACTGCTCGTGAGACTCAAGGACAGGTTATAACCTTACAAACCCTTCACATGACAAGATCATCTATTACCATGTACAGTGACGATCTTAAGTGAAGTTGAGATAACATGTACAGACGATACAGTACAAGGTCGAGTACTTACCACGCAGTGACATCCTCCCACAGTACAGATTAAAGTATTACCCTTACAGTGCAACGATCCAAAGTACAAGGTCAAGTATTCCACTGACAGTGACGATCCTCGTACAAGATCAAGTATTACCACTGTACAGTGACGATCCCCTCACAGTACAAGATCAAGTATTAACACTGTACAGTGACGATCCCCTCACAGTACAAGGTCAAGTATTAACACTGTACAGTGACGATCCCCTCACAGTACAAGGTCAAGTATTAACACTGTACAGTGACGATCCCCTCACAGTACAAGGTCAAGTATTAACACTGTACAGTGACGATCCCCTCACAGTACAAGATCAAGTATTACCACTGTACAGTGACGATCCCCTCACAGTACAATATCAAGTATTACCACTGTACAGTGACGATACCCTCACAGTACAAGGTCAAGTATTACCACTGTACAGTGACGATCCCCTCACAGTACAAGGTCAAGTATTACCACTGTACAGTGACGATCCCCTCACAGTACAAGGTCAAGTATTACCACTGTACAATGATAAATCCTCAGAGAGTATCAGAGTACAAGGCTCGTGTGTAATCCTCCCTCAGCAACAGTCGAGTACTTGACTGCTCTGTTAAACTTGAAGGACAACTGCCTTGATAACCTTCAAAACCCTTCAATGAATATTATCATCCTTGATGATTACAATGTGTCTGATGTTAGTGGAAGGTTGATGATAACATTGTATCAGACGTAGTGGCAGTGTGCCTGGTAGCTGGCTACCACAGCCAGCTGATTCAACCTCACCACCAAGTTATTGACTCTCTCTGAAAAGTTTCCTCTTTTATCCAGGGGCAGAGAGACAGATCACAAAACACCCAGAGCTCACCACGTGGAGGTGGCTGCTTGCCACCAGGGATGGGGGAGACATCCATTTATCCAAGGGTGGGAGAGACAGATCCATTTATCCAGGGGTGGGAGAGACAGATCCATTTATCCAGGGGTGGGGAGACGGATCCATTTATCCAGGGGTGGGGAGACAGATCCATTTATCCAGGGGTGGGGAGATACTCATCCAGGGGTAGGACAGGCCCCTTTATCCAGGGATGGCGGTGACTCCTATTTATCCAGCAGTGGGAGTTACTCTACCCACGAGTGGGAGAGCCAGACTCACTTGTCCAGGAAAGGAAGATGGGTGTATCTATTTGCTGGAGTGTTTCTCCTGCAAGACAGTCTTCAGTAGAGGTGAACACGTGACAGCAGTAGTAGTGTTGACTACTGCGTATTAGTTGTGGCAGCATACCTCTGCTTCAGGATGGAACCACTAACCACCACCTATTAAGGATTGCTGACTAGACATGTCTAAATTACTGCTACTGTCTCCAGTATTATGTCCATCTGTGTTTCTCTGATAAAACCTGTCGTGCTGGTAAAATGTTTAGGCAGTATAGGTACCCACATTCTTATCCTGAGAGTTCACGTTCTCCATACTATCACAGGAGACTTTAAAATTGTTATTTATCCTCATTAAGATACATTGTTTTGAAACTTGTATAATAATGCTGTTTAAAACAAAAACAAATGAATGTGTCCTTTTAGACCAAATTTTTATACACCAGCAGTGTATGTCTACTCTGTATGATAGTTACACGGTGGTAACACCAGTAATGTATACGTATTGGCTACTCCATGTGATGGTTGCATGTTGGGAACACCTGCAGTGTGGAGGCACTATATATAATAGTTGCATTGGTTGCATATATGTAATGAAATCTGTCAGCTTGAGCCGGGAGTCTTTAGTAAAACGAATAGTATATCACATCTTTGATGGGAGAGGTATAAACATTTTATTTTTCCAGTTATCCAATTTCAGTGAAATTTTTACTATGATTTAAACAGCTTTTGAAACGTGCACACTGTTATGAAGATTGCCTTGAAAAATACAGAAAAAATAATTATTGGCTGTTTTATAGGTTATTTTTTCGATACGCCTAATGCAAAACTGTGTTTATAGACAATGTTGTAGTTGACCTCACATGCAAGATAAAGGCAATAATAGTTGAGTAGCAACAGGGTTTTATCATTGTGTCTATATCTTGTCTTTTAAAAAAATTGTTTTTTTTTTTTATAAGGAATACCGCAAATCCCCATTACTGTTGTGTAGAACCATCATTCCTCAATAATGTGTTCAAAAAATCATGACAATCTGTCAACTAGTTTTCGCAAAACTCGTATCGATCATAAAAATCGTAATTTTTAGAGTTAAAAAACTAAAAGAAATAAAAAAAATACTTGATTTGGCATCATGTCCTCTGATGACAGCAAGAACAAAAAATTACATTTTTGGAAAAAAATACTTGGAAATATGATAAATAGTCTGATTGAATCAACATGTTGCCAGAATTATGCACTATTTTTAGATAAGAAAAACAATCTAAATTCTTCGTTTTTTTCTGTATTGAGCTCCCCCCCCCCTTGGTGTTGGTTGTTGCAGGTCTGGACTTATTATGTGGTCATTATTGTCTTAGGACTAGCTGGTCATATTGTCTAGGACTTATTGTTATGTGGTCATTATTGTCTTAGGACTTATTGTTATGTGGTCATTATTGTCTTAGGACTTATTGTTATGTGGTCATTATTGTCTTAGGACTTATTGTTATGTGGTCATTATTGTCTTAGGACTTATTGTTATGTGGTCATTATTGTCTTAGTACTTATTGTTATGTGGTTCATATTGTCCATTAGTACTTATTGTTAATGGAGATTCATTGTCTTAGGACTTATTGTTGGTGGGTCATTATTGTCTTAGGACTTATTGTTATGTGGTCATTATTGTCTTAGGACTTATTGTATATGTGAGTCATTATTGTCTTAGGACTTATTGTTATGTGGTCATTATTGTCTTAGGACAGCCTGTCCAACACACACACTGAAATGTACACATTCACTCTGGCATCTTCATTTTGGAGATGTTTAGCCAACCAGTCGCTTATTAGTTCAGTTTGGTGAATAATACTGGAGATGGTGTAAGACGTCAAGTAGTTTGGGGTTTTCAGACCCTCCGCCTAGGAAGGTAGTTTTCAGTCCATCAGTTTTGATGAATCCGATGGATTGAACATCTAGGCTGAGGGACTGATCCCCTCATACTACTGAGTCTTACACTTTCTTTAGTATTATTCTCTGTATTGGGTTGATAAAGCCAGTGGTTGGCGAAACGCATGTACACTGTACACATATATATATTACAACTTTTACAAGAGAGATTGACAGACTTAAGCTAAATAACACTGGCAGCAGTGCCTAAATTTTTTCCTGTTGGTGGGGAGGTTTGAGTTGTTGTAACCAATGTAACATGTTACAGTATTATAATTTATTACCTTGGTTGTAAATTGTATATTGATACCCACAAACTGTGGAAAGTGACATTTGTGTACACTTTAAGACATATATTAAAGGAAAAGTTTCGCTACGAGTGTCTTCATCAGTGGTGATAGAGAGTAATCTGGAAGATGGTTCAGTATAGTGGAGAGTGCAGGTGACCAGTGAGGCAAGGCAGTATAGTGGAGAGTGCAGGTGACCAGTGAGGCAAGATAGTGGAGTGCAGGTGACCAGTAAAGGCAAGGACATAGGCAGGTATAGTGGAGTGCAGGTGACCAGTGAGGCAAGGCAGTATAGTGGAGTGCAGGTGACCAGTGAGGCAAGGCAGTATAGTGGAGAGTGCAGGTGACCAGTGAGGCAGAAGTGGAGTGCAGGTGACCAGTGAGGCAAGGCAGTATAGTGGAGAGTGCAGGTGACCAGTGAGGCAAGCAGTATAGTGGAGAGTGCAGGTGACCAGTGAGGCAAGGCAGTATAGTGGAGAGTGCAGGTGACCAGTGAGGCAAGGCAGTATAGTGGAGAGTGCAGGTGACCAGTGAGGCAAGGCAGTATAGTGGAGAGTGCAGGTGACCAGTGAGGCAAGGCAGTATAGTGGAGAGTGCAGGTGACCAGTGAGGCAAGGCAGTATAGTGGAGAGTGCAGGTGACCAGTGAGGCAAGGCAGTATAGTGGAGAGTGCAGGTGACCAGTGAGGCAAGGCAGTATAGTGAGAGTGCAGGTGACCAGGAGGCAAGGCAGTATAGTGGAGAGTGCAGGTGACCAGTGAGGCAAGGCAGTATAGTGGAGAGTGCAGGTGACCAGTGAGGCAAGGTAGTATAGTGGAGAGTGCAGGTGACCAGTGAGGCAAGGCAGTATAGTGGAGAGTGCAGGTGACCAGTGAGGCAAGGCAGTATAGTGGAGAGTGCATGTGACCAGTGAGGCAAGGCAGTATAGTGAGTGCAGGACCAGTGAGGCAAGGCATATGGGGCATAAGGGGCAGGTAGTGAGATCATCAGGGGCCAGTCAACCAGTAAAAGCATATTGCAACATTCCCGACATCCGAGAGGTCTGGCAACTCCATTGTCTCTAAACTTTTAGTTAAAAGATTATACTCAGTGTTATATCAGCCGTCATGTGAAGGAAGAGTGAGTGCGGAGACGCTATGTAGCAGACACTGACCCATGCTAGGCAGGTCCTGCTCAACACTAGCCCCTCTCTTTAATATTGGTTTTACTTTCTGGAACCTGACACACACCACCCATGCCACTGATCACCTACACTCTCAACTATGCAATACTGTATTACGACTGTTGAAGTCCAGGTGCCAGATCAACCAGGCTGTGATGAATATGTAGGGCAGCGGGCATCCAGCAGCAACAGCCTGGTTGACCAGGCAAGCACCAGACGAGCCTGGCTCATGGCCGGGCTCCGAGAGTAGTTAATCTCTCGAAACTCTTCAAAGGTATATCAAAGGTCACTCTTGGCGAAAACGTTTCCTTTCATAAAAGTCCTGAAGTGTACATAAGTGTCGCTTTGTACTGTGATTACCTTGTAAACAGTAACAATGTGTGTGCTGCCTTCTGTCATACACTGTAATACACCCACGCTCATACACTGTAATACACCCACGCTCATCCACTGTAATACACCCACGCTCATACACTGTAATACACCCACGCTCACATCCACTTATAAACCAACATGAACCAGTGGAAATTATATACTTTGAAAAGTCTTACTAAATGGTGACGTATTAGCCGACAAACCTAAGTGGTAGAGTGTTACCTGAAGAAAGTAGATGAGAACCAGGTGTAGTGAGATTATATGGCAAGGTAGTGGAATGGGACGAGGGTGTCAGCAAGGTAGTGAGTGTTGGAACAGTGTGTGGGGCAGCCAGTGTTGGAAGGTGGTGGCAGCATCAAACAGTCTTCTTTGTCATCATGGATAATATCCTCAGAGTCATCACCAACAGCACCTTCTTAGGTAAGTATTACCTCTAATAACCTTAGTAACAGCACCTTCCTAGGAGAGGTTTCCTCACCCCTCTAACAAGGTGAGTTAGCCATATTCACCAACTAGTGCTTTTGATTGTCTTACTTTAGTGTGTGTGTGTGTACGTGTGTGTACGGAGGTCATCAACAAGTCGTCCCAGTAATGCGGGTCATACCTGCTGTCTTCATATTAAATTAAGAATTCATTGGCGTTCATTAATTTCATTGGCATTAATATGGAGGCGAGTAGATGACGAGTGCACTCTGGTAGCTCACGAGGCTACAACACACTCTTGGTAAGACACACACACAGGTACGTATTACATCAAGAATACAGTGGCTGTTATCATTAATAACTAATCTATACTTGGGAGAATAAACTTAAAACTACGTTTCGCTCCATGCTGTGTGATGGGTGAGCGTGTGTAGTGTCAACAAGACTTTCCTACCTCATATTGTATGACTGAACATAACTATAAAGATATCTTCCGTCATTCACCTTGACTGCATTATGTTAATTAATAAAGATATCTTCCGTCATTCACCTTGACTGCATTATGTTAATTAATAAAGATATCTTCCGTCATTCACCTTGACTGCATTATGTTGATTAATAAAGATATCTTCCGTCATTCACCTTGACTGCATTATGTTGATTAATAAAGATATCTTCCGTCATTCACCTTGACTGCATTATGTTAATTAATAAGATATCTTCCGTCATTCACCTTGACTGCATATGTTAATTAATAAAGATATCTTCCGTCATTCACCTTGACTGCATTATGTTAATTAATAAAGATATCTTCCGTCATTCACCTTGACTGCATTATGTTAATTAATAAAGATATCTTCCGTCATTCACCTTGACTGCATTATGTTAATTAATAAAGATATCTTCCGTCATTCACCTTGACTGCATTATGTTGATTAATAAAGATATCTTCCGTCATTCACCTTGACTGCATTATGTTGATTAATAAAGATATCTTCCGTCATTCACCTTGACTGCATTATGTTGATTAATAAAGATATCTTCCGTCATTCACCTTCACTGCATTATGTTGATTGATCAGATTTATTTGTCGTTTCAATAGCAGGTTATTGAAGCTATTTTTGCATAATTTCCCTGCATGAGAAAATTACATTTCACTCGTTTTGCATAATAATAAAGCGATTTCACGTAATTACATTCCTGGGGCAGAGTAAAGCTTGAGCACTTGCATAACTGACACTCACCCACCACACGGTTCTTATATACTCTTTTATCTAGTAAACTCGTCTTTTATCTTGTAAACTCGTCTTTTATCTAGTAAACTCGTCTTTTATCTTGTAAACTCGTCTTTTATCTAGTAAACTCGTCTTTTATCTAGTAAACTCGTCTTTTATCTAGTTAACTCGTCTTTTATCTAGTAAACTCGTCTTTATCTAGTAAACTCGTCTTTTATCTAGTAAACTCGTCTTTTATCTAGTAAACTCGTCTTTTATCTAGTAAACTCGTCTTTTATCTAGTAAACTCGTCTTTTATCTAGTTAACTCGTCTTTTATCTAGTTAACTCGTCTTTTATCTAGTAAACTCGTCTTTTATCTAGCAAACTCGTCTTTTATCTAGTAAACTCGTCTTTTATCTAGTTAACTCGTCTTTTATCTAGTTAACTCGTCTTTTATCTAGTAAACTCGTCTTTTATCTAGTAAACTCGTCTTTTATCTAGTAAACTCGTCTTTTATCTAGTAAACTCGTCTTTTATCTAGTAAACTCGTCTTTTATCTAGTAAACTCGTCTTTTATCTAGTAAACTCGTCTTTTATCTAGTAAACTCGTCTTTTATCTAGTAAACTCGTCTTTTATCTAGCAAACTCGTCTTTTATCTAGCAAACTCGTCTTTTATCTAGTAAACTCGTCTTTTATCTAGTTAACTCGTCTTTTATCTAGTAAACTCGTCTTTTATCTAGTAAACTCGTCTTTTATCTAGTAAACTCGTCTTTTATCTAGTAAACTCGTCTTTTATCTAGTAAACTCGTCTTTTATCTAGTAAACTCGTCTTTTATCTAGTTAACTCGTCTTTTATCTAGTTAACTCGTCTTTTATCTAGTAAACTCGTCTTTTATCTAGTAAACTCGTCTAAACCAACACAAAACAATTAAAAATAATGTTACATTAAATTTCTATAAAATTTTAATTAAAATGTATTGAATAAAACTGTTAAGTTTTACATCTGTATAATGAAATTCTGTGAATTAATTCTATAACAATATTTAGCTTACATAAACACTGTATAATTGTCTATGTAAAATGTCTCCTGGACACATGGCAGAGTTGTGTAGACGACTGGACACATGGTAGAGTTGTGTAGACGACTGGACACTTGGCAAGAGTTGTGTAGACGACTGGACACATGGCAAGAGTTGTGTAGACGACTAGACACTTGGCAAGAGTTGTGTAGACGACTGGACACTTGGCAAGAGTTGTGTAGACGACTGGACACTTGGCAAGAGTTGTGTAGACGACTGGACACTTGGCAAGAGTTGTGTAGACGACTAGACACTTGGCAAGAGTTGTGTAGACGACTGGACACTTGGCAAGAGTTGTGTAGACGACTGGACACATGGCAAGAGTTGTGTAGACGACTAGACACTTGGCAAGAGTTGTGTAGACGACTGACACTTGGCAAGAGTTGTGTAGACGACTGGACACTTGGCAAGAGTTGTGTAGACGACTGGACACTTGGGTATTGAACACTTTGCACCTTGATCAGCAACATCAACTTGCAGTGTTTTTTTTAATACGGAAGAGGCTTCTCTGGCCCCTCCTGGCCCCTCCTCCTTCCCACCGTGTCATCCTACTACCCCTGCTAGCCACCACCTTGCCCATGCTGACCCCCAGCACTCAACCACCCCTCACTACACGCAACACTCATGCATTTTACTATCTTATGTGTTGCATTATGGAGTGATGTGTGTGACCGACCGACCATGGAAAATTCACCTGCCATGTTATTTTAACCTTTATCCTCTGGCCTGCAGCGTGTCACATCACCTGTCGCAACTCCCGCAGCTTGTCACAACACATGTCGCAACTCCCGCAGCTTGTCACAACACATGCCGCAACTCCGCAGCTTGTCACAACACATGCCGCAACTCCCGCAGCTTGTCACAACACATGTCGCAACTCCCGCAGCTTGTCACAACACATGTCGCAACTCCCGCAGCTTGTCACAACACATGTCGCAACTCCTACAGCGTGTCACATCACCTAAACCACAGCTTTGATCCTTACACCACGTTGCAGGTGTTGTCATTTGTCATGATAGAAGCTACAGGTGTTGCCATATGTGCTGACAGACCACTATAACACCAGATTTCAGGTATTAGTGTGTATAACTTATAATAATATACAGCGTATAACGTATGTTAATATAGTGTAGTGTGTAAAGTATGTTAATAGTGTAACGTATGTTAATATAGTGAAGTGTGTGATGTATGTTAATAGTGTAACGTATGTTAATATAGTGTAGTGTGTGCATTGTATGTTAATATAACATGATACTACAGGAAAGAGGATTCAAGATCTAAGTTAGAAGAAAAACTCCAGCTCAGTACTTGATCCCCTGGTTGAAGGGTGAGGGAAGGCTGGGGGAGTGTGGGGTGATACAAGGCTGGGGAGTGTGTGGGTGATACAAGGCTGGGGGAATGTGGGGTGATACAAGGCTGGGGAGTGTGGGGTGATACAAGGCTGGGGAGTGTGGGGGTGATACAAGGCTTTGGGAGTGTGTGGGTGATACAAGGCTGGGGAGTGTGGGGTGATACAAGGTTGGGGAGTGTGGGGGTGATACAAGGCTGGGAGAGTGTGGGGGTGATACAAGGCTGGGGAGTGTGGGGGTGATACAAGGCTGGGAGAGTGTGGGGTGATACAAGGCTGGGGAGTGTGGGGTGATACAAGGCTGGGGAGTGTGGGGGTGATACAAGGCTGGGGAGTGTGGGGGTGATACAAGCCTGGGGAGTGTGGGGGTGATACAAGGCTGGGGAATGTGGGGTGATACAAGGCTGGGGGAGTGTGGGGTGATACAAGGCTGGGGAGTGTGGGGTGATACAAGGCTGGGGAGTGTGGGGGTGATACAAGGCTAGGGGAGTGTGGGGGTGATACAAGGCTGGGGAGTGTGGGGGTGATACAAGGCTGGGAGTTTGTGGGGTGATACAAGGCTGGGAGTGTGTGGGGTGATACAAGGCTGGGAGAGTGTGGGGTGATACAAGGCTGGGAGAGTGTGGGGGTGATACAAGGCTGGGAGAGTGTGGGGGTGATACAAGGCTGGGAGAGTGTGGGAGTGATACAAGGCTGGGAGAGTGTGGGGGTGATACAAGTCTGGGGGAGTGTGGGAGTGATACAAGGCTGGGGGTAGTGGAAGGCTGGGGGAGTGTGGGGGTGATACAAGGCTGGGGGGTAGAGAGACGTCAAGTGATGACATCACTACTTGAACACGATCTTGTAAGTCCAGGATTTTTTTTTTGTATTAAAGTTGAGAAAAGTTTAGGTGGTGTGTTGAGAGAGGTGGGAGGGGGAGGGGAGGGGGAGGGGGATGAGTGTCAGTAGTGCCACACTGGTACAGTGGTATGTTGGAAGGAGTGAAAGAATGAGGGAGATGTTAGGGGAAGGGGAGTAGAGTGCCACACTTGAAGGCACTGGTGTGTTGGGAGGAGTGAAGGGGAAGGCGGGGGTGCCAGTAAGGTCTACACTTTAAGACGCTGGTCTGGGGAGCCTGATCAAGTTTATTGAAGGTTTTGTTCAGAAACCAAGAAGAAAACAGATAACACGATTTGAAGGAAAAGTTTGATGCGATAACTGATGTTTTGTAACTTGTGATACACAAGATAGTGAGGAGCACCTGCGTGTCTTGCTACTGGCAACACTTGTGGCAGTGTTGCTAAACCTTGCACAACTGTTTACAAGAGTTTTCTGCAACAGCTGTGAGCACGAACGTCGCACTTCTTGGGAGACTCAGGTGTTCTCATATATTTGGCCTTAGTGTCGTGAATTTACAAAACAAAATAAATCAGGATTTGATCTTGAGGAGTTTGAAGAGTGCATTAAAGTGAGGTTCGGAAACTGTTCTGTGATAATATATTAGGTGCCTTGAAGACTGTGCCAACCACTCTAATACTGGTGCTGAGTGCACAGTCTACTACCTGCACCATGGAGTTCTGTTGGTATCCAGGAAAATGAATGGGTGGATGTTGAGGCGATGGCTTCTGTAATTAGCCCATTCTGCAGCGGCTTGTCTTACAGCAACTCCATGGCTGTATCCATAGATATGTTCTTTGAAAAATGCCAGGCCTGGTGGGCCCTGCAGACTGGGAACAACTTGTACAGGGTTCAGCAGGATGTGAGGTGTTTGACTCTCCTCCTTCAACAGGAATCGTTACTTCGAGATGAATCACTGTCGACTGAGGATTGTGCACACACATCTCCCCATAACCACTAGTTCTCTGGTGCTCTCGTCTGCCCCGGTGTAGCTTGTGGCATGTTCATGACTGTGGATCATATAAGTTTATCATTGGCTTAAATCTTTCCTACATGTTTTTTTATAATTACTAAGATGCCTGTTGGGACCTTTGAGGAAATTTTAGTGGAGTCTTTTAACAATTAATAGAGATTTTAATTGATGCTGGTTATTTTAACTTGGTATGATAGTATTTATTTGTATTTTGCTTTTATATTCATAATTTTTATTGTTGATTTTTTCCTTGTTTTTATTGTATTGTATTTGTATATTTTTTATAGCCGTGAGCGCAGAGTGACCTATGGTGTTCAGTGCAGCAGCAGTTGTGCATAAATGTCACAACTACTGCTCTTCCTCCACTAAATTTAAACTTCATGACACTGTTAGGAGATATTAATAATGTTTCTAGAAGAGATATAAACTTTCAAAAAACTGGTTTAGTACTTCAAGATTTTTATGGCTGTTGCACTGAGGGCCGCTGGCAGTAACAACCTGGTTGACCAAGTCGTCAAAATGATATTTGTCCATTGGTCGGGCTTGGAGAGTAGATAAAGTGGAAACTGATTACAAGTATGACAGTCGAGACAAGTATGACAAGTATGACAGTCGAGACAAGTATGACAAGTATGACAGTCGAGACAAGTATGACAAGTATGACAGTCGAGACTAGTATGACAAGTATGACAGTCGAGACAAGTATGACAAGTATGACAGTCGAGACAAGTATGAGAAGTATGACAGTCGAGAAAGATGTTTTTTGTAGTGTTGCCGAGGGTGTTTTCCAATGCGAGATCCGCCATGTTATTCCAATACCTTGACGATATTTAACGTGTTTATCTGGTAGCCATTTGTCAGGTTAATTACCAAACTTGGTGTGTGTGTGTAGCCGTGGCTAGCATCCACCATGGACCTTCCACCATTGCTGTATTTTACAAAGGTTGCTTCATCCACTCAGACCCACCTCTCTTAAGAACACTACATAGCTCCACCAGTACTTCTGCATGACAGCATACATGCCCCCAGTTTTACTATGTTCAGACATATTAAATACTCAGCAATCGAGAATGTAGCAAGCATATTACCTCTGGGTGGCAACACTGAGATACTGGAACATTAAGGTGGCAGCCCTTAAATCCCTAGTGGCGTGGATGAACCTGGAACCCAGTTCTTAAGGAAGCTTGCGCAACACCTCCTTGTGGCCCAACACACAGTGTCAACTTGAGTGAACACGGGTAAAATTACGCTCTGGTCTTTCAGGGATAGTTGTAACTCGCAGTTAGCGGATTACTGATGTCGTGGTCTTTCAGGGTTGTTTGACCCGAGGCAGTTAGCGATTACTGAGACTGTCTGGTCTTTCAGGATAGTTGGACTCAGGGCAGTTAGCGGGTATACTGAGACTGCCTTGTGTCTTTCAGGGTTAGCTTGTGACTCCAGGGCAGTTAGCGGATTACTGAGACTGCTCGTTACTTTCAGGATAGTTGTGACTCCAGGGCGAGTTAGCAGATTACTGAGACTGCTCGTGGTCTTTCAGGATAGCTGGACTCCAGGGCAGTTAACGGATTACTGAGACTGCTCGTGGTCTTTCAGGGATAGCTTGTGACTCCAGGGCAGTTAGCTGGGATTACTGGAGACTGCTCGGTCTTTCAGGGATAGTTGTGACTCCAGCAGTTAGCGGGATTACTGAGACTGCTCGTGGTCTTTCAGGGATAGTTGTGACTCCAGGGCAGTTAGCGGGATTACTGGGACTGCTCGTGGTCTTTCAGGGATAGTTGTGACTCCAGGGCAGTTAGCGGGATTACTGAGACTGCTCGATACTAGGAACTGGGATTCTCGGTGACAAAGCGAGGCTCCCTTTGACGATGATTCTGACTTGTGTCATTAATGCCATTCCTTGGAGTTGAGGCACTTAGACTATGTAGACATTCTGTAGACTTGCATGTTGACACACACACACGCGTACGTGTGTTGTGAGTGCGTACGTATATTGTGTGAATCGGGGCAGCATGACGGAGAGCCATTGCAGTAAGGGTCAGCAGGTCGAGCCATATTCCCATTGCCGAAATAAGAACTATTATGAGGAAGTCGCCAGACTGATGTGCACTGATAGCTTCAAGACAGTCTCTCTGTTGAACGTTGCAGTAGTGAGCATGTTTTATACACCTTTTCCGAAATAGGGCTGTCCCAGCTGAGGTTACCACTGGAACAGTGAGTCTCCCACTCAGTAGTATTGCTAGTGCAGTTGGGGTCTTGTACTCCAGATACACTACACAACCCAGGACGTTTGCAAGAATCTGCTCTATCTCGTCTCATGCCATGGAGGAGGATAAGTAAGCTACCAGAGCAACGTGTGTGTGTGTGTGTGTGTGTATGTGTACACTCGCCTATTTGTGGTTGCAGGGTTCGAGTCACAACTCCTGTCCCTGCCTCTTCGCTGATCGCTACTGGATCCACTCTTTCGCTGGTCCAAGAGCTTTATTGTACCTCTTAAATCTGTTGTATGGATCCTACCTCCACTACATCACTTATAAATTGTTTAACTTCCTAACAAGTCTATGACTGAAGAAGTATTCCTAACATCCCTGTGACTCCTCTGAGTTTTCAACTTCAAGTTGTGACGTGTCCCCTTGTTGCTGTGTCCTATCTGTGAAACAATCTGTTCCTGTCCAATTGTCAATTCCTCTCAGTATTTTATACGTCGTTATCGTGTCCTTCACTGTCCCTCCTGTCTCCAGTGTCGTCAGGTTAATTTCTCTTAACCTCTTCTCTTAGGACATGCCCCTTAGCTCTGGTACCAATCTTATTGCAAACCTTTGCGCTTTCTCTAATTTCTTGACTTGCTTGACCAGGTGTGGGTTTCTTACTGGTGCTGCGTACTCCAGTATGGACCTGACATACACGGTAACAGTGTGTGTGTTTCCACAGATTGTAGGTATCATCATACCAACAGCGAGGTTGAGCAGACAAGCCTGGCCCAGGGCCGGGCGGAGTAGGAAAAGTCTGGAAACCCTTCAATGGTATATTAAAGATAAAAACATCTACATTAAATTTATGTACATCAAAATAATGAACGTAAAATTTATTTACAATTAATTGATTTACATTAAAATTCAGCGTTTTTAATTTTCATTTGCTTAATTTATGTAAATATCCCATCAAATTTTACATTCAACTTGATTTCCCACTTGACAGAAAGTTTGGCATGGGCCACAATTTTTTTTGTGTGTGTGTGGTGCACACTTAGCTACGCACAGCTGGTATATTTTAGGGTATATTAAGAGTATAGACCGTAGGTAACGTGGTTGGTGCGAGGGTTGAAGACAGCACAGTAGAGTCAGATAATCAACATTGAAGGGCCGAGTGGTTAAGGGTGTCAGTAAAGCGTCGAGCAATAGTTCCTGGCCTCACTAGGGAGAATCTTGGGGTAATGGTGGGGAATAATTAGCCTCATCGTGTTTGACTTCCTTGGCTCAGGCAACGAATATGCAGACTGTGAATATGCAACATTATAGTTTAAGCATTTAGCCAGCATCAGTTGATGTAAGGGTGAGACTGCGCTCTTAAAACTGCAGTTTTCACTAAGTTACGCAACGAAATTTTTGTTTGGAGGTGACCAGAAGTGTGTGTGTGTGCTACGAGAGGTCACATGTTTGTAGCTACACTAACAACAATGATAGTGTACCTTCAATGTTTGTAGAAACAGTGACAGTAAAGTACTGGTAGTGTACTTTCCTCAATGTTTATAGTTATAGCAGCAGAGCAGTGTACTGGTACCAGTGTAAAGTACTGGTAGTGTACCTTCTTCAGGGTTTATAGTAGAGCTTAGATTAATTGCATGTGCAAGAAGCATAGCTATTATTGCTATAACAGAGACCTGGTTCACCCTGAAAGATTGAATGCCATATACCAGGTTATGAATTACTCAACACGAGTGGTCGTCAGCAAGGGTAGTGGAGTGGCGATGTATGTCAGATAATATAAACTCTTGCATTAAACAAGATATAAAAGTGGAAGCGACGGACACTGAATCTATTTTGCTACTGTTTCACGAGGGACGTGAAAAGTTAATCTTGGTGTGATTTACAGGAACCAAAACCTACGTAGTGAACACTGTGAAATTATATGGCATGAAATTTCGAAGGCATCTCGATACGAAAATGTATTAATGGAATATTTTAACTTTAGCCAAATTGATTGGAGCAGTTTGACAGGAAATCTTAAGTCTAGAAACTTTCTTGATACGATCCAGGATTTTGTTTGAACAGTTTGTGACAGAACCAGCTAGAGGAAATAACCTGCTGCGGCCAGCGGTAACAGCCTGGTTGATCTGGCCCTGATCCACCACAAGGCCTGGTCACAGACTGGGCCGGGGGCGTTGACCCCTGAAACATTCTCCAGGTATACTTGGCTCTTGCTATATAGGAATCACTAAATAATAATATTGATGTTAATGATTTTCTTGGTGAAAGTGATCACAAATCACTCAGTTTCCATATATTATGGCATCTTAATAACCATAAAGTCAGTCTAATTTCGGTGCAGCCGATTTTGTGGGTCTGAGTGATTATCAATGTGGAGTGGACTGGTGTGACCTGACAAGTCGTTATCCTGTGGGACAGATAAATGGAGATAGTTGCCAATATGACATTTTTCAAAGCATAGTTCAAGCTGGCCAGGCAACATATATTCCAAATATGGAAATTAGATTAAACAGAAATGACCCTAAATGGATAAACAAGAGATCAAAACACTTCATTGGTCAAATGAGAGAGATTTACTGGGAAATCAGAAGAGGAGAGGGACACTTAAGAGATTATTATTTTGAGTTGAAGGGAGAAATCAAAAAGGTAATAAGAAAATCAAAAATAGATTATCAAATTAAAGTCTCAAGGTAATTGAAGACCAAGCAAAAAAGTTTAAGGTATGTAGGAGTAGGAGTAAGGAGAAAATGGACCCACTTAAAAGTTGTTAGTCAGCTCACTCAGTAACAAAGAAATGTGTTGAAGCTTCAACACTTATTTCCAGAAAAAAAAAAGATATATGTCAGGATGAAAACAAGTTATGCACTATGATAGTCACTAGTGACATGGTCGTCAGATAGAATGAAACCAGATCCCCGGGCCCTTAATGACTGTTCTCAAGGGTTATAGAGGAATGTAAAGAAGAGCTTAGCAAACTATTAGTTAGTCTTTTGAATATCACTACAAACTGGCATAGTGCCCACGGATAAGTGGAAAATGGCAAATGTGACACCTATCTACAAATTAGGTAATAGGTCATTAGCTTCTAATTATAGACCAATTAGCCTAACCTCCATTGTGGAAAAACTGATGGAATCAATAATTGCCGAGGGTATTCAAAGCCACCTTGAAAGACAAACTGATTAGTAAATCTCAGCACGGTTTTACGAATTTACTAATTTTTTTCACTAAGGTATTTGAAGTGGTAGACCATGGCAATAAATATATTATGTATATGAACTTCGGTAAGATAGACCCCTGCAACCAGAATTAGGTGAGTACAAGAGATTGTTGAGGAAGGTGGAGGCACACGGAATAGGAGATTTTTTTTGTATAGAGGTGAGGTTTACATAGGCAACAGAGTTTGCATAAATGGGGAGAAATCAGAGTGGGGACGCCTCACAAGCGGTGTTCCACAGGGGTCAGTGTTGGGCCCTTTGTGGTTCACGATGTATACAAGCGCATAACCGAGTGAATCGATAGCGACATGAGTTAGTTGGCCGATGGCACTAAAATAGACCAGATTAATTCTGATAAGGACACTAGAGTGCTACAGGAAGATCTGGATCGGTTGATGCAGATGCAAAGTTCTAAATCTTGGAAAGTAAATTAACCATGTTTCGCAGTAATGTAAAGCCACGACAACAATGTGCAAGTGTAAGTAATAAAGCTAATACAATTCTTGGATTCATATCAAGTAGGAGTCCTCAAGTTATACTTCAACTTTATATATCCTTGGTATGGCCTCGTTTAGATTATGCTACACAGTTCAGGTCACCGTATTACAATATGGACATAAATGCGCTGGACAACATACAGAGAAGGATGTCAAAGTTGATTCCATGTATCAGACATCTTTCCTTCGAAGATAGACTGAAGGCACTGAATCAGCACTCTCTGGAAAGGTTTTAAATTTAAGGGAGATCGTGGTGACCAGTCTTCAGTGTTTATAGTCACAGTAGCATAGTGAGCATTTTGACCCGTATTCAGTGTTTGTAGTCACAGTAGCAGAGTAATGAGCATGGTGACCCATCTTCAGTGTTTGTAGTCACAGTGAGCTAGGATCATGGTGTCCGTCTTCAGTGTCACTCACAAATTTTTAAACTCCTAGTAGTTGTATCAAGTATTTTACATCTCAATCCAGAAGCCTACCACTGTGATGCAATATTCTCTAAGTGTTCTTTCTCAGTTTAAAATTGTGTCCTATTTTTCTCCTTGTTTATGATGGTAAAAAATCTTTATTCATTCGTATCCTTTTTATTCATATGTCATTATTGGATTATTACTTGTATATTACCTGTGGACGATTTTGAGTCGTCACCCCCACGGCGCGGTCCAGACCAAGCCTCCCGCTGTCACCCCCACGGCGCGGTCCAGACCAAGCCTCCCGCTGTCACCCCCACGGCGCGGTCCAGACCAAGCCTCCCGCTGTCACCCCCACGGCGCGGTCCAGACCAAGCCTCCCGCTGTCACCCCCTCGTCGCGGTCCAGACCAAGCCTCCCGCTGTCACCCCCACGGCGCGGTCCAGACCAAGCCTCCCGCGTCACCCCCACGGCGCGGTCCAGACCAAGCCTCCCGCTTGCTGGCTTGATCAGCTAGGCTCTCTATTACAGGTCATGAAAGCTTCCTCACCAGTACAGGTTCTGGCAGTGTTACAACGCAGAGCTTTCACTGTCATGAAGCTGTGCAGAGTACCAAACGTCTCAGAAGGCTTGCTCTGCAAGATGGCGAGAGTTGGGTGTTGATGGAGAAGTGTTGCAGTGCTCTTTCTGTGTGTGAGAGAGAGAAAGAGAGAGAGAGAGAGGGGGGGGGAATGGATGGATGGATGTAGGTGGCGAGAGGCAGAACCTTCAACTACTCCGTCAGGTGATAACTTCACTTTGCACCAGAATTAATGCGTCTCTGAACGACGATCTTAGAAGGCAACCATCTAATCTTTAATCTGGATTTCGTGCACTGTTGACTCAGAGTAAGATTAACGAGATAATTGAGTGATTTACACTGTTAATTGAGCCATATAGTGTGTGAAGTATTGCCTAATGCTGGTTTTATAGTCGCGATTAAAGAGTTAGATGAAGGTTAAAGACAAATTCATTTTACAACACTCCTTAAGAGCGTCTTCGTTATGAAGACAGGAGGAAGAAGAGTCTCGATAGAATAAAGAATATTTTGTCACTTGTATAACTAATAATTTAGTTAGAATAAACGTGTAGTTATCAGCAGGGTTCCTCAGATTCTCTGCTTCACCCCCCCTCCCCCCACTTTCCTCACTCCCGTTAAACAGTTGAAATATTCACAAACCCAATTCATCGTAGCTATTTTGATCACTCAGCCACTAAGTATCAGAGGATCAGACACAACACTATGTATTCATGTTATTCATGACTCCCACTTACACTAGAAAGCAAGTGGTTCTAAAGGTTGTGTCGTACGTCAGGCAGCACCTTATCCTTGAAGGGTTTGCAAATTAATTACAAACATCGCCACTTTGCCATGATGTTGGTGTTCCGTGTACAGTGTTGTGTATCTACCTGTCTGCTGGTTATAACTGACCATATTTTTTAAAGGGGTGGACCGGTAAGCCAGCGGAAGGCCTCGGTCAGATGACCAGAAGCTCCAACGGCGGGTCCTCATCTAAGACCTGCGTCAGGAAACACTTGTCATGTTTCCTGACGAACCTTACCTAACCTAACCTACCTGGCTGCTGTTATATCCACATAACACCCTCCCACCTTAAGCATTTTTTTTAACATTCTTTTAAAATTGATTAGTTTTTGTTTTAACTTCATCTAAAATAACGTACCTAAAGTCAGCTAAGATTCAAACATAAGTGACTCGATCCGAGGAATTAGAACTGCCCTCTCTTGGATCACACGTGATTGCCTCCTCATACAGTTTGAATATAATATGTACGTGTACTGCCTCTCAACCAGCTCTAATTTGTTTGCCTGAGTATTTGAGTTAGCTGTGGTGACTTACCACAATACTCATCACAGTGACTTGAGCTATGACTCAGCCCGTGCAAACTACTACTAATGTAACTAAGAAGTAAACAAAAAATCTGAAAGAGCAATACATGAGCGAGATTACAGCCAGCATTCACCCAGAGTGAATGTAAAGATGAATGATGGTGGTGGTAGCGGTTCACTCGTAAAGAATCAACAGTCTCTCTTGACACGGGTCTTTATTAATAACATAATGACTTGTTAATTGGTTAAGCTTCCGTGGGCTTACCCCGGCTACATTTTACACCAATTAAAAAATCATCACAGCGGTGTATTCTCAGATGACAGACTTTCATGTATTGCAGCACACCCGCAGCAGCAGCAGCAGCAGCAGCAGCCTCCACTGAGTAGTACATCACAAATTTAGACTCTCGAGCCAATAGTGAAAAAACTAAATCAATAAAACTGAGTACACACATGGCGAGACTTCCCGAGACGATTCTTGAAAAAGATACGATGGTAGGACGAAATTCCACATAGATAGGAGAGAGAGAGAGAGAGAGAGATAGAGAGAGAGAGAGAGAGAGAGAGAGAGAGAGAGAGAGAGAGAGAGATAGAGATCATTTCATATGAGATCATTTATCCCCAGGATGACTCGAGTCTGGAACACATTCGTACAGAATAATGATATCAACGAGATAGTTGATCAAGTGAAAATGCTGGCCCACAGATGGCTCCAACTTCATCTTGTTCCCTACTTATATGTTTTATAACAATAAAAATGCTTTCAAATGAGCTGATGTAGGTAACAGATCTTAGCTTGTCAATAAAGTTAGGAATCCTTAACTTGTCAATAGCTTGTCAATAAAGATAGGGATCCTTAACCTTGTCAAACCCTGTGTAAATAAATAAGAGAGAGAGAGGGGGATAGGGGGAATAGTTTCTGGTAGTAAGGTTTCTGTGAAGCAACAAAGGAAAGTAGCAAGTAAGAAATATACAAGCTTTAGTTGCATGGAGAGTGCCAGGAAGGTAAGCAACAAACAGCACTGGAAGATAGTAGTTCAGAGAGAGAACCATTGCCAGAAACAAGGAAGCCAGCACGAGGAAAAGAAGAATATACACCAGGGTCAAATGGGATGTGGAATAATGCTGAAAACAACAGAACAACAAAAGCAAAAACTGTATTACTTCTCATTCAAATTCCAAGGGAAATAAAGTTAAATTATCCAGTACTAAGACGAGAAGAAGTAACGTACTCAGGGAGAATTAGGTGTAAAGAACTGGAAAGGAAGTTTACGAAGTGTGTACACAATAAGAACAAGACTCGATACCAAATCAGGAAGAGAAAGGATAAAAACAACTAGCGAACTCTGAAACAACTTAAGAATTGGAGAAGTGCTAACACAATTTTACACAGGCAATGTTCTGAGTCCAGACGATATGTAGGTGTGGATACAGAGAAGACACCCAATACTGGAAGACACCCAACACTGGAAGACACCCAACACTGGAAGACACCCAACACTGGAAGACACCCCACACTGGAAGACACCCAACACTGGAAGACACCCAACACTGGAAGACACCCAACACTGGAAGACACCCAACACTGGAAGACACCCAACACTGGAAGACACCCAACACTGGAAGACACCCAACACTGGAAGACACCCAACACTGGAAGACACCCAACACTGGAAGACACCCAACACTGGAAGACACCCAACACTGGAAGACACCCAACACTGGAAGACACCCAACACTGGAAGACACCCAACACTGGAAGACACCCAACACTGGAAGACACCCAACACTGGAAGACACCCAACACGGGAAGACACCCAACACGGGAAGACACCCAACACGGGAAGACACCCAAAACGGGAAGACACCCAAAACGGGAAGACACCCAACACGGGAAGACACCCAACACGGGAAGACACCCAACACGGGAAGACACCCAACACGGGAAGACACCCAACACGGGAAGACACCCAACACTGGAAGACACCCAACACGGGAAGACACCCAACACGGGAAGACACCCAAAACGGGAAGACACCCAAAACGGGAAGACACCCAACACGGGAAGACACCCAACACGGGAAGACACCCAACACGGGAAGACACCCAACACGGGAAGACACCCAACACGGGAAGACACCCAACACGGGAAGACACCCAACACGGGAAGACACCCAGCACTGGAAGACACCCAGCACTGGAAGACACCCAGCACTGGAAGACACCCAGCACTGGAAGACACCCAGCACTGGAAGACACCCAGCACTGGAAGACACCCAACACGGGAAGACACCCAACACGGGAAGACACCCAACACGGGAAGACACCCAACACGGGAAGACACCCAACACGGGAAGACACCCAACATAGTTTACCTGTTAAAACAGGTAAACTATGTACAGTGATGCGAATATATGAAACGTCACAGTAGAGTAACTACAGTGACCAAGAGTCATCTCTCAACTTCAACACGGGTTGACATACGGAAACACATCTCACACACCTTACATATGACATGTCCCAGGTGTAGTGTGATACATGTGTGACATCTCCCTGGTGTGTGATACATGTGTGACATGTCCCAGGTGTAGTGTGATACATGTGTGACATGTCCCAGGTGTAGTGTGATACATGTGACATGTCCCAGGTGTAGTGTGATACATGTGTGACATGTCCCAGGTGTAGTGTGATACATGTGTGACATGTCCCAGGTGTAGTGTGATACATGTGTGACATGTCCCAGGTGTAGTGTGATACATGTGTGACATGTCCCAGGTGTGTGATACATGTGTGACATTTCCCAGGTGTGTGATACATGTGTGACATTTCCCAGGTGTGTGATACATGTGTGACATTTCCCAGGTGTATTGTGATACATGTGTGACATTTCCCAGGTGTATTGTGATACATGTGTGACATCTCCCAGGTGTGTGATGCATGTGTGACATTTCCCAGGTGTATTGTGATACATGTGTGACATCTCCCAGGTGTGTGATACATGTGTGACATTTCCCAGGTGTATTGTGATACATGTGTGACATCTCCCAGGTGTAGTGTGATACATGTGTGGCATCTCCCAGGTGTAGTGTGATACATGTGTGACGTCTCCCAGGTGTAGTGTGATACATGTGTGACATCTCCCAGGTGTAGTGTGATACATGTGTGACATCTCCCAGGTGTAGTGTGATACATGTGTGACATCTCCCAGGTGTAGTGTGATACATGTGTGACATCTCCCAGGTGTAGTGTGATACATGTGACATCTCCCAGGTGTAGTGTGATACATGTGTGACATCTCCCAGGTGTAGTGTGATACACGTGTGACATCTCCCAGGTGTAGTGTGATACATGTGTGACATCTCCCAGGTGTAGTGTGATACATGTGTGACATCTCCCAGGTGTAGTGTGATACATGTGTGACATCTCCCAGGTGTAGTGTGATACATGTGTGACATCTCCCAGTTGTGTGATACATGTGTGACATTTCCCAGGTGTATTGTGATACATGTGTGACATCTCCCAGGTTTGTGATCATGTGTGACATCTCCCAGGTGTAGTGTGATACACGTGTGACGTCTCCCAGGTGTAGTGTGATACACGTGTGACATCTCTCAGGTGTAGTGTGATACATGTGTGAGGTCTCCCAGGTGTAGTGTGATACATGTGTGACATCTCCCAGGTATAGTGTGATACATGTGTGACATCTCCCTGGTGTAGTGTGATACATGTGTGACATCTCCCAGGTGTGTGATATATGTGTGACATTTCCCAGGTGTATTGTGATACATGTGTGACATCTCCCAGGTTTGTGATACATGTGTGACATTTCCCAGGTGTATTGTGATACATGTGTGACATCTCCCAGGTGTGTGATATATGTGTGACATTTCCCAGGTGTATTGTGATACATGTGTGACATCTCCCAGGTTTGTGATACATGTGTGACATTTCCCAGGTGTATTGTGATACATGTGTGACATCTCCCAGGTGTAGTGTGATACATGTGTGACATCTCCCAGGTGTAGTGTGATACATGTGTGACATCTCCCAGGTGTAGTGTGATACATGTGTGACATCTCCCAGGTGTAGTGTGATACATGTGTGACATCTCCCAGGTGTAGTGTGATACATGTGTGACATCTCCCAGGTGTAGTGTGATACATGTGTGACATCTCCCAGGTGTAGTGTGATACATGTGTGACATCTCCCAGGTGTAGTGTGATACATGTGTGACATCTCCCAGGTGTAGCGTCATACATGTTAAGTGGACCCACTCCATGTTAAGCTAGCAAGAATTCATTGCAACTATTCAAAAATTGCAAGACGACCTTCACTTACGTAATTCATCAGTAAAGTGATAAGAACAGTTGAAGATGTAAAGAAGAGAAAACTTGCGAGATGTGAGAGCAGCAGCTAAAACAATGAAGCAACTAGAAAAATCCAGCATGGCGAAATTGTCTTTAGAAAAGAACAATAACCAAACAAGGTGAGCAGCTCTCGTCGGTTTAGTAATTGAGGAATGTGTTCGTGAATGGTATTTACAGTACCTACAAGATGAATTAAACGTGTCCAATATCTGGGTATCTTTATTTGTAGACGTTTCGCCAAGCTGTGGCTTTATCAGTACAAATTCTAGCACATAATGGGAAAACTGTAGAACTATATACAAAAGATAAGGTACTCGGTCCCTCAGCCTTGGAATTGGTGAAGAGCACCGTAGTCTTCACGATTTCGGTGATCTTCACCAATGCCAAGGCTGAGGGACTGATTACCTCGTCGTTTGTATAAGGTTCTACGGTCTTCCCATTATGTCCCAGAACTTGTATTATAAAGCCACTGGCTGGTGAAACGTGTACAAATAAAGATACTCAGATGTTGTACACGTCTAATTCTTTATCACTGAGGAATGTAACTAAAGAAGGTTTACAACACTTTCTCTTAACATTTATCCGGAAAAACTTGTAATAAACAGCGTCGGCGTAGAGCCCACACGTAGTAAAATATACTACAATAAAGAAAGTTCAAAGGTTTGCCACAAGACTGGTACCGGAAATAAGTTTAAAGGACTTATTGCATGACCTGAAGAGGGAAGAAAGAGAGAGGACAGGATCACAACATTAAAAAAATACTCGAGACTAGGCAAGGTACAGTGTTTTTACGACGAGTACGACTGTAGACCTAAATGTAATTGTACCCATTCATCCGCCTGTCTACCTTCACACCCATCCACTCTTTCTACCCACCTACGCCATGTTCTCAGGCTCCCACTTCCCTCGTTAAAACCAAAAACCAACAAGGTTTTAACAATTGCAAGAGTTGGTGGATGTGTGAGGGGCGGGTGGTGGGTGGCCCCCTTCCCGCTGGGCTCACTACCTTGCCTGAGCCTTTCTCATGCAAGTGAGGAGACGCAGAGTTGTGTTAGCGAGGAGCAGCCAGGCACACACACTGTAACTACACACGAAGGAAAGACATCCATTGAAGGGTTTTATACAAAGGCTCAGTGGGACGGAAGCCGGAAACTTGGAGGAAGGATAAAGAAATTACCATTGTTGCAGACAGGATGTTTTTGTGGGTGCACTCGTACATACTACGTGTGTATTTGTACACGACGAATAATTGTGTTTTAGAGGGTTGAGTCTCAGCTCCTGACCCCGCCTCCTAGGCTACTTTCATCGGCATTACTGATTTTTTGCCTCTAGGGCCTTATCATGTCTACTAGACTTTAAAAATAATTTGCTTACATCACACGGTCTGTCTTAAAACTTCCATGTGTGTTCTTCATTCTGGTCCTCTTAAATCAAATAATTTATCAACTGTCTTCCCTATCATTTCTTCTTAAGATTTTTATATATCGTAATCGTGTCTTCCCTTATCCTTCTCTCTGCCAAGGTCATCAGGTTCAGTTCCTTCAGCCTCTTTATAGTTCATTACTCTCAGTTCTGGTACTAGCATGGTGCCAAGGTTCTGCACATTTGCAAGGTTCTGCACATTTGCAAGATTCTGCACATGCTTGACCAGACAGAGGATGCTCACATGGACTATGTGGTCGATGTTTCGCCTTAACATATGTGGTATACATGAAGGTTTCTTTGTTCAAACTTCTGAATGTTCTGAGATTTGTTAATGTTTTACTGTTTTTGTGTCATTCTGATGATACGGTTGGTGATATAGTTAACCCTCTTGGCCCTTATCTTGCATTGATATTTTTGCAGGCGTTCTTATGCGCCTTCACTCACCTGAAATCTGCATGCCTGTGAAGCATTTATGACTGGTGTTGAGGGTTATATCCTTGTTGAGGGTTATATCCTTGCATCGGCCAGAGTCAGATTTCCCCTCTTCACCGCTTGGTCACCAGGCGGTTGGTGCTAGCAGCCTACGACACTTGCAGGATATATTTGTCTAGCTTCCTCTTGAAAAGATCAACGTTCAGTAGTATTTCTAATATCTGCTGGTAGGTAGGTGAAGAGTTTTGGACCACGGATGTTTTGACTGTGTTCTTATCATGTCCTTGAGTGTTTATGTAATGGAATGCTTCCTGTCTGTCCCCTTTCTTAAGAATGGAGACCGCGTTAGCCTTTTCATTTTTCTGGCAGCTGTCCCATCTGCAGCGACTGGTTCAATACCTTTGTTATTGGGTTACACGATTTTCCTCTTCTCAGCATCCATGGTGATGTATTGGCTGGTCCCATTGATTTTGTTAGGTTACTCTCCTTTAGGAATTTCATGACACTTTTTTTCGCGTTGGTGTTTTGTAGCCTGTGTTGACGTGTGTTAACTCCCTGCTTTCACGTACCTCACAGTGTTCTACGAAGACCTTGAATCTTATCTCTAGGTTACCTATAGTCGCTACCGGAGGTCACTCACACTTGGTCCCAGACTAGTCCTTCTTGTTTGATTTGAAGACCTTTATTTTTTGTCAAGCTCTTCACATAAATCAGACATTTCCAGAACTTTTGCCAGTATGCATGTTAAAAGATACTGACCTGTAACTCAGGGCCTTTTGTCTCCCTCCCCCTTTTTTTTCTTATAAAGGTGGAACCACATACGCATTTTTCTATTTTTATGGCAGCTGTCGTGATTGAAGAGATTGGTCGAATATCTTTGCTATTGATCACCTAGTCGTTTTGCCCCTTCTCTCAGCACTCGTGGAGATATGTTGTCTGGTCCCATTTCTTTTGTTACATCCAACTCGTGTAATGGTCTCGTCGTTTTTCCTTTTCTTGTGTTGATACTCTTCAGTTCCTGTTGATCTGTTCTGACTACAATGGCTGCTGGTAATTCTCTACTTTCTTCTGTGAGGATCTTTGAAGCCATTGCTAAGAATTCACATACGTCTCTCTCATTTTCCGTCGTCGTTCCATCCTCTTTTTCACTTTCTTCTTCACACTTAATTTTTTTTTCGTTATGTAGCTGTGGAGTAATTTTAATCTTTCAATCTCCACTTCCTATTCTGCATTTTGATTTGCTCTTGTATTTTTCCCAAGCCTTTTTGCTCGTCTTGGCCTGTGTGTTCTTGGTTAAACCATGATAGGGGTTCTTTATTTTTCCTGCTGCTTTTCTTCATTCTTGGTATAAATCTTACCTTTAGCTCTTGGCACTTTAAGACTATTACCTCCATCATTTCTGCCTTTCATCTCCCTTTGCCTTTAAAATTTACTCGGGAAATTTTTCATGTCATAGTTCTTTCTTCTGTACTCCCATTTTCTGTTACTTGCTTCTGGCCCAAGGCCAGGCTCCGCTAGTAGAAAAACTCTAGAAACTCAGCAAAGGTAGAATCTTCCCCTTTTTCATTCCTTCTTCCAACAGGTTCTCAAAGCTCTTATTGGCCCCTCATAATGAATTTAAGTTCTCGCATATTAATTTTGTGAGAAAACTAGATAGTCTCGCTGACTCGCCTCCTCCCCTCTTGTGTCCTTCACAGGTTATCTCAAAGTTCTTTAGTACTACTTCCATAAGTTTTGCTCTCCATGTTTCTGGTCCTCTTTCATAGTCCTGTTTTTTTCAGTCTTGTGGTTGAAATCTCCTAGTGCTAGGAGATTAACTCTTTATCTTCGACCTCTCATCCACTGTTTCTTCCTGACCTCTCATCCACTGTTTCTTCCTGACCTCTCATCCACTGTTTATTCCTGACCTCTCAACCACTGTTTCTTCCTGACCTCTCATCCACTGTTTCTTCCTGACCTTCTATTACTTTTGTGTCTTCGGATATTACAGTACCTGCTATATAATCCCGGAAATCTCTCTCCACATTTCCTATTTCTTCAAATCTCCAGTGATTTCTGACCATCAATATTACCCCCCCCTCCCCTCCTCCTCTGTTTTTACTTTCCTTTTGTACTTTCTCATCCTTGAGAGTTGTCTCCATTATTGGTATTACATCAGGGTTTTCTTCTCATTTTTTCTCTCATGGCTTAACACTTGGTTACTGTTATCTGTTGCCACACCCCTTCCACAATGTGTATTCTGGTCTCTGTGCTATTTCTTTGTTGCCGGTGCCTCCTGTTTCTACTTCTCTGCCCTTCGTTTCTCTTCTGTCCGATCTTCCATGATGTATACCGCATCAAATTGTCTCATTTCTGATTTTATCAACACGATTCTTAACCGCCTCTCCCTTTCCTCTGTGTTCCTACCATACAAAATACAAATTTCACTTGTCTCTTGCTGCAACCAAGTCTTCCGTCAGTTCAAATTTTTTCTTTGTACTTTTCTTTCAGGTTCTCTTTCTTCGTTAAAGCCTGTGGTTCCTCAGGGTCAGTCTGTTTGTTTTCACTCGTGTTAACATTTTGTCCTAGGCACATGTCAATTAGACACTAGGCCTGGTTTTTTTTTTTTTTTTTTTGTGTGTGTGTTTTGCTTTCCCTACAAACTGATTAATCAATATTAAATCATACATAACTTTGTCTTGTGGGGTTCGATGGGGATTTCGGAGAAGAAATACACTCGTTTGGATGTCTTGTAGGCGTTTAATTAAGGTAATGTGAGGGGAGCTAGAGCCTGTCCTGACGAGTCTGCTATGCCTAGCCTTGAACGGAGGGAACGGCTGTAGTAGGCAGTTCAAATGAGCGGGACTCGTGACGTCATAGCTAGCCAGGGAGCGTCTCTATAAGTAACTGTTTAACTGTGTTTGTTGTGTGTGTGTGTGTGTGTGTAGTGTAGTGTGTGTAGTGTAGTGTGTGTAGTGTAGTGTGTGTAGTGTAGTGTAGAAGGGAGTGTAATGTTGTGTACGTCAGGTTTGTCAGTTGTACAGAGGGTGAGCTAGTAAGTGAAGTATAACACTAGGATGCCTTGTATAAGTCTGGTTCAGGAGGGCAGCATTCAAGGCAGTTTTTTCCAGGTCACTACCATCTGTGATCCAGGTCACTACCATCTGTGATCCAGGTCACTACCATCTGTGATCCAGGTCACTACCATCTGTGATCCAGGTCACTACCATCTGTGATCCAGGTCACTACCATCTGTACAGGTACTTCTGTCCAGGTCACTACACTGCTGTCCATCATACCATCTTGATCCAGGTCATTACCATCTGTGCTCCAGGTCACTACCATCTGTGACCCAGGTCACTACCATCTGTGCTCCAGGTCACTACCATCTGTGTCAGGTCACTACCATCTGTATAGGTCTTACATCGTATCCAGGTACTCCCATCTGTGTCGGGTCACTACCATCTGTGATCAGGTCATTTGTGCTCGGGTCACTCCATTGTGATCCAGGTACTACATCTTGACAGTCATTACCACGTGCCAGGTCACTACCATCTGTGCTCCAGGTCACTACCATCTGTGCTCCAGGTCACTACCATCTGTGATCCAGGTCACTACCATCTGTGATCCAGGTCACTACCATCTGTGATCCAGGTCACTACCATCTGTGATCCAGGTCACTACCATCTGTGATCCAGGTCACTACCATCTGTGATCCAGGTCACTACCATCTGTGATCCAGGTCACTACCATCTGTGATCCAGGTCACTACCATCTGTGCTCCAGGTCACTACCATCTGTGATCCAGGTCACTACCATCTGTGATCCAGGTCACTACCATCTGTGATCCAGGTCACTACCATCTGTGATCCAGGTCACTACCATCTGTGATCCAGGTCACTACCATCTGTGCTCCAGGTCACTACCATCTGTGATCCAGGTCACTACCATCTGTGATCCAGGTCACTACCATCTGTGATCCAGGTCACTACCATCTGTGATCCAGGTCACTACCATCTGTGATCCAGGTCACTACCATCTGTGCTCCAGGTCACTACCATCTGTGCTCCAGGTCACTACCATCTGTAAAGACTTCTTCAGTAAGCTTAAAGCTGCCGTCTCTCTAACATTTTAGTAAATATTCACTCAGTGTAAAATAAGACTTCAATTTTTTTTCATGTCACATAACATTTGCATTTTAAACGATGTTAGCATAATTTAATTAACAACATATAGATTACTTTGGTAAATATTTCTTTTTACTGTATATTGACGTACAAGTTTGAATTATATTTTTTAATGGTCATTATTCGTTTTACCTGGAGTTTACCTGGAGAGGGTTTCGGGGGTCAACGTCCCCGCCGCTCGGTCTGAGACATGTTGGCTTACATTATACAAGTGTTGGCTTACATTATACAAGTGTTGGCATACATTATACAATGTTGGCTTACATTATACAAGTGTTGGCTTACATTATACATGTGTTGGCTACATTATACATGTGTTGGCTTACATTATACAGTGTTGGCTTACCTTATACATGTGTTGGCTTACATTATACACATGTTGGCTTACATTATACATGTGTTGGCATACATTATACATGTGTTGGCTTACATTATACATGTGTTGGCTTACATTATACAAGTGTTGGCTTACCTTATACATGTGTTGGCTTACATTATACATGAGTTGGCATACATTATACATGTGTTGGCTTACATTATACAAGTGTTGGCTTACATTATACAAGTGTTGGCTTACATTATACATATGTTGGCTTACATTATACATGTGTTGGCTTACATTATACAAGTGTTGGCTTACATTATACATGTGTTGGCTTACATTATACAAGTGTTGGCTTACATTATACATGTGTTGGCTTACATTATACACATGTTGGCTTACATTATACATGTCTTGGCTTACATTATACATGTGTTGGCTTACATTATACAAGTGTTGGCTTACATTATACAAGTGTTGGCTTACATTATACAAGTGTTGGCTTACATTATACACATGTTGGCTTACATTATACATGTGTTGGCTTACATTAAACATGTGTTGGCTTACATTATACATGTGTTGGCTTACATTATACAAGTGTTGGCTTACATTATACAAGTGTTGGCTTACATTATACATGTGTTGGCTTACATTATACATGAGTTGGCATACATTATACAAGTGTTGGCTTACATTATACAAGTGTTGTCTTACATTATACACATGTTGGCTTACATTATACATGTGTTGGCTTACATTATACAAGTGTTGGCTTACATTATACATGAGTTGGCATACATTATACAAGTGTTGGCTTACATTATACAAGTGTTGGCTTACATTATACATGAGTTGGCATACATTATACAAGTGTTGGCTTACATTATACAAGTGTTGGCTTACATTATACATGTGTTGGCTTACATTATACATGTGTTGGCTTACATTATACATGTGTTGGCTTACATTATACATGTGTTGGCTTACATTATACATGAGTTGGCATACATTATACAAGTGTTGGCTTACATTATACAAGTGTTGGCTTACATTATACATGTGTCGGCTTACATTATACATGTGTCGGCTTACATTATACATGTGTCGGCTTACATTATACATGTGTCGGCTTACATTATACAAGTGTTGGTTTACATTATACAAGTGTCGGCTTACATTATACAAGTGTCGGCTTACATTATACACGTGTCGGCTTACATTGTACAAGTGTCGGCTTACATTATACACATGTTGGCTTACATTATACACATGGCTTACATTATATACATGGCTTACATTATGCACATGGTTTACATTATACACATGGTTTACATTATACACATGGCTTACATTATACACATGGCTTACATTATACACATGGCTTACATTATACACATGTTGGTTTACATTATTCACATGGTTTACATTATACATGTGTTGGCTTACATTATACATGTGTTGGCTTACATTATAAACGTGTTGGCTTACATTATACTCGTGTTGGCTTACATTATACATATGCTGTCTTTCATTACACTTCTAAACATATTGCTGAGTTAAACCATACCACTGGTGGGGTTCGAACCCGTGGTCAGAGAGTCTCAAAACTCCAGACCGTCGCGTAAGCCACTGGGCCAGCTAGCTTCAATAAGATTCATCCAACTAGGTATATGAATCTTATTGAAGCTAGCTGGCCCAGTGGCTTATGCGACGGTCTGGAGTTTTAAGACTCTGACCACGGGTTCGAACCCCACCCGTGGTATGGTTTGTTTGCAATCGTGTCATTACGATTTCGTGAGTCATATTGGTGAGTTACTTTGTTCATTTTATTGAATGTCGAGCTGCGTGATGTACATTACTGAAGCCTCACTTGTACCATGTTGTGGCGACAGTTGGCAGTAGTAGCAGTCATTGTAGTAGTCGTAGCACCATCATTGTAGTACTAGCACCAGCAGTCATTGTAGTAATACTAACAGTAGCAGTCATTGTAGTACTAGCATCAGTAGCAGTCATAGTGCTAGCATCAGTAGCAGTCATAGTAGTACTAGCATCAGTAGCAGTCATTGTAGTATTAGCATCAGTAGCAGTCATAGTACTAGCATCAGTAGCAGTCATTGTAGTAGTACTAGCAACAGTAGCAGTCATTGTAGTAGTACTAGCATCAGTAGCAGTCATTGTAGTAGTACTTGCATCAGTAGCAGTCATTGTAGTAGTACTAGCACAGTAGCAGTCATTGTAGTAGTACTACCAACAGTAGCAGTCACTGGAGTAGTACTAGCAACAGTAGCAGTCTCTGGAGTTGTAATAGCAACAGTAGCAGCATTGTAGTAGTACTAGTAACAGTAGCAGTCATTGTAGTAGTACTAGCAACAGTAGCAGTCACTGGAGTGGTACTAACAGTAGCAGTCACTGGAGTGGTACTAACAACAGTAGCAGTCACTGGAGTGGTACTAACAACAGTAGCAGTCACTGGAGTGGTACTAACAACAGTAGCAGTCACTGGAGTGGTACTAACAACAGTAGCAGTCACTGGAGTGGTACTAACAGTAGCAGTCACTGGAGTGGTACTAACAACAGTAGCAGTCACTGGAGTGGTACTAACAACAGTAGCAGTCACTGGAGTGGTACTAACAACAGTAGCAGTCACTGGAGTGGTACTAACAACAGTAGCAGTCACTGGAGTGGTACTAACAACAGTAGCAGTCACTGGAGTGGTACTAACAACAGTAGCAGTCACTGGAGTGGTACTAACAACAGTAGCAGTCACTGGAGTGGTACTAACAACAGTAGCAGTCACTGGAGTGGTACTAACAACAGTAGCAGTCACTGAGTGGTACTAACAACAGTAGCAGTCACTGGAGTGGTACTAACAACAGTAGCAGTCACTGGAGTGGTACTAACAACAGTAGCAGTCACTGGAGTGGTACTGACAACAGTAGCAGTCACTGGAGTGGTACTGACAACAGTAGCAGTCACTGGAGTGGTACTGACAACAGTAGCAGTCACTGGAGTGGTACTGACAACAGTAGCAGTCACTGGAGTGGTACTGACAACAGTAGCAGTCACTGGAGTGGTACTGACAACAGTAGCAGTCACTGGAGTGGTACTGACAACAGTAGCAGTCACTGGAGTGGTACTGACAACAGTAGCAGTCACTGGAGTGGTACTGACAACAGTAGCAGTCACTGGAGTGGTACTGACAACAGTAGCAGTCACTGGAGTGGTACTGACAACAGTAGCAGTCACTGGAGTGGTACTGACAACAGTAGCAGTCACTGGAGTGGTACTGACAACAGTAGCAGTCACTGGAGTGGTACTGACAACAGTAGCAGTCACTGGAGTGGTACTGACAACAGTAGCAGTCACTGGAGTGGTACTGACAACAGTAGCAGTCACTGGAGTGGTACTGACAACAGTAGCAGTCACTGGAGTGGTACTGACAACAGTAGCAGTCACTGGAGTGGTACTGACAACAGTAGCAGTCACTGGAGTGGTACTGACAACAGTAGCAGTCACTGGAGTGGTACTAACAACAGTAGCAGTCACTGGAGTGGTACTAACAACAGTAGCAGTCACTGGAGTGGTACTAACAACAGTAGCAGTCACTGGAGTGGTACTAACAACAGCAGCAGTCACTGGAGTGGTACTAACAACAGCAGCAGTCACTGGAGTGGTACTGTCATCAGCAATATTCACTAGTATTGAGAATAAAAAGGCACAATACCGTGACTGGAACAATACACAAATAACCCGCACATATAAGAGAGAAACTTACTATTATTTTACAAAGTCTCACTTTGTAAATGGTCCAAGTCGGACCGAAACGTCGTGGTGTGATCCTCTCTCCTGTGTGTGTATTGTCACTAGTAGTGCTAACATCACAGCAGCAACAGCTGTAGCAACATATCCACTACTACCACTCTCTCAGCTTCAAGCAACATTCAATACATGCTTCTCACACTGCCTCAACTGTGAACTAGAGAAGCATCAGTAATGTTATCACAGTGTACAGTGTAAGAGTGGTGCTCCTCAAAATGAATCATCGTTAGCGATTTGTGTAATTTGTTCCTCGCTGGCAGCTTAGATTGATGGTACTTCTTGCCTTAATTTGAAGCCGGGGAGAAAATTGTTGCAACAACAAACTGTGGGGCAACGAAATCTCATAAAGGATTTAATTTAGTGTGGTCGGGTTGGTAGTGTTGAGGTTGGTGAGTGAACAGTTACAGCAGGGCCCTAACGACAAGCTGCGTTACAAATATTTTCACCCGTAAGCTGGGCGACTTCAGAACCGCTGGGCGACTTCAGAACCGCTGGGCGACTTAAGATGCAATCATACTTTGCCAATAACCTGAGTCGCAGTACCATATTGTTTGATTGTTTGAAACAATCATTCTTACCTACTTGTAAGTACAAGTAGGTAAGGTATTTGATGTGTCTTCCAGACCAGGCCCCCACACAGTATTTCTACCACCTTAACTGCCCACACGGTGACACTGTGCTAGGCTGTGTTGTTTCATGTAGTTAGTAGCCACAATGAATCAGTATTACCTGAGATAACCATCATGTTGACACTAGTTTACCTTGTGTTGCTCACTTGTCCTCAGATAGGCGGAGGATCTTAGCCTGGGGGAACTCAGTGTTATCACCAGGCGGAGGATCCTAGCCTGGGGCAACTCAGTGTTATCACCAGGCGGAGGATCCTAGCCTGGGGCAACTCAGTGTTATCACCAGGCGGAGGATCCTAGCCTGGGGCAACTCAGTGTTATCACCAGGCGGAGGATCCTAGCCTGGGGCAACTTAGTGTTATCACCAGGCGGAGGATCCTAGCCTGGGGCAACTCAGTGTTATCACCAGGCGGAGGATCCTAGCCTGGGGCAACTCAGTGTTATCACCAGGCGGAGGATCCTAGCCTGGGGCAACTTAGTGTTATCACCAGGCGGAGGATCCTAGCCTGGGGAACTCAGTGTTATCACCAGGCGGAGGATCCTAGCCTGGGGCAACTCAGTGTTATCACCAGGCGGAGGATCCTAGCCTGGGGAACTCAGTGTTATCACCAGGCGGAGGATCCTAGCCTGGGGCAACTCAGTGTTATCACCAGGCGGAGGATCCTAGCCTGGGGCAACTCAGTGTTATCACCAGGCGGAGGATCCTAGCCTGGGGCAACTCAGTGTTATCACCAGGCGGAGGATCCTAGCCTGGGGCAACTTAGTGTTATCACCAGGCGGAGGATCCTAGCCTGGGGCAACTTAGTGTTATCACCAGGCGGAGGATCCTAGCCTGGGGCAACTCAGTGTTATCACCAGGCGGAGGATCCTAGCCTGGGGCAACTTAGTGTTATCACCAGGCGGAGGATCCTAGCCTGGGGCAACTTAGTGTTATCACCAGGCGGAGGATCCTAGCCTGGGGCAACTCAGTGTTATCACCAGGCGGAGGATCCTAGCCTGGGGCAACTTAGTGTTATCACCAGGCGGAGGATCCTAGCCTGGGGAACTCAGTGTTATCACCAGGCGGAGGATCCTAGCCTGGGGCAACTCAGTGTTATCACCAGGCGGAGGATCCTAGCCTGGGGCAACTCAGTGTTATCACCAGGCGGAGGATCCTAGCCTGGGGCAACTCAGTGTTATCACCAGGCGGAGGATCCTAGCCTGGGGCAACTTAGTGTTATCACCAGGCGGAGGATCCTAGCCTGGGGCAACTTAGTGTTATCACCAGGCGGAGGATCCTAGCCTGGGGCAACTCAGTGTTATCACCAGGCGGAGGATCCTAGCCTGGGGCAACTCAGTGTTATCACCAGGCGGAGGATCCTAGCCTGGGGCAACTCAGTGTTATCACCAGGCGGAGGATCCTAGCCTGGGGCAACTTAGTGTTATCACCAGGCGGAGGATCCTAGCCTGGGGCAACTTAGTGTTATCACCAGGCGGAGGATCCTAGCCTGGGGCAACTCAGTGTTATCACCAGGCGGAGGATCCTAGCCTGGGGCAACTTAGTGTTATCACCAGGCGGAGGATCCTAGCCTGGGGCAACTCAGTGTTATCACCAGGCGGAGGATCCTAGCCTGGGGCAACTTAGTGTTATCACCAGGCGGAGGATCCTAGCCTGGGGCAACTTAGTGTTATCACCAGGCGGAGGATCCTAGCCTGGGGCAACTAGTGTTATCACCAGGCGGAGGATCCTAGCCTGGGGCAACTCAGTGTTATCACCAGGCGGAGGATCCTAGCCTGGGGCAACTTAGTGTTATCACCAGGCGGAGGATCCAGCCTGGGGCAACTTATGTTATCACCAGGCGGAGGATCCTAGCCTGGGGCAACTCAGTGTTATCACCAGGCGGAGGATCCTAGCCTGGGGCAACTTAGTGTTATCACCAGGCGGAGGATCCTAGCCTGGGGCAACTCAGTGTTATCACCAGGCGGAGGATCCTAGCCTGGAGCAACTCAGTGTTATCACCAGGCGGAGGATCCTAGCCTGGGGCAACTCAGTGTTATCACCAGGCGGAGGATCCTAGCCTGGGGAAACTTAGTGTTATCACCAGGCGGAGGACCCTAGCCTGGGGCAACTCAGTTTATCCAGGCGGAGGATCCTAGCCTGGGGCAACTCAGTGTTATCACCAGGCGGAGGATCCTAGCCTGGGGCAACTCAGTTTATCACCAGGCGGAGGATCCGCCTGGGAACTCAGTGTATCACCAGGCGGAGGATCCTAGCCTGGGGCAATTTCAGTGTTATCACCACTGGTTCACTTTCCCCAAAACAACAATATTGTTCTATTCATTGTGTGAAGTAATACGGTGTTGGTCATCGAGCACATGGAGTGGTGGTGAAGACTCGATCCTCCTGCCGCTGGTCGTCAGGCTAATGCGCTACCTAATATATCATCATGTGCATCCAGGGTGCTGCATAATGTGATCATCACACAGTAATCAACGGAGCGCCACTCACGCTCTTGCTACATTCGTCTCTTATTTTGAATACATTTGACATTTATTTTCTCTTTGTTTAATCACTTTGTTCTTGACATAACCATAATCCAAAAAATTGTTTTAAAAGGGGGGCGAGGATAAATTTGTTCAGTGATGTGGGTCTGTTGATGGTGGGCCCCTCGTATTGTTCTGTGTGATTGTTTAAGCTTGATTATTTCAGTGAATGTAGTGCCAATGATGTCTGCCTGGTGTAAACCACAAAGAATATGGAATGAAGAAATTAGAAAATGGTGTGGTAATACGAAAGTTATAATTTAGGGAGGGGAAAAAGGGGGTTCTTGAAACAATTCGGTCTTTTAGAAAGGATAGAGCAAAAAAGGTTGATTAAGTGGGTGTATAAATCTTGGGTGGATGGAAGGAAGGGTAGGGGACGACAGGGGGATGGGTTTGGGGTAACACAACACTACCACACATGTGCACCAGCGGGACAGTGTTATCACCAGGCGGAGGATCCTAGCCTGGGGCAACTTAGTGTATCACCAGGCGGAGGATCCTAGCCTGGGGCAACTCAGTGTTATCACCAGGCGGAGGATCCTAGCCTGGGGCAACTTAGGTTATCACCAGGCGGAGGATCCTAGCCTGGGGCAACTTAGTGTTATCACCAGGCGGAGGATCCTAGCCTGGGGCAACTTATGTTATCACCAGGCGGAGGATCCTAGCCTGGGGCAACTCAGTGTTATCACCAGGCGGAGGATCCTAGCCTGGGGCAACTTAGTGTTATCACCAGGCGGAGGATCCTAGCCTGGGGCAACTTATGTTATCACCAGGCGGAGGATCCTAGCCTGGGGCAACTAGTGTTATCACCAGGCGGAGGATCCTAGCCTGGGGCAACTGTGTTATCACCAGGCGGAGGATCCTAGCCTGGGCTCAGTGTTATCACCAGGCGGAGGACCCTGCCTAGCAACTCAGTGTTATCACCAGGCGGAGGATCCTAGCCTGGGGCAACTCAGTGTTATCACCAGGCGGAGGATCCTAGCCTGGGGCAACTTAGTGTTATCACCAGGCGGAGGATCCTAGCCTGGGGCAACTTATGTTATCACCAGGCGGAGGATCCTAGCCTGGGGCAACTCAGTGTTATCACCAGGCGGAGGATCCTAGCCTGGGGCAACTTAGTGTTATCACCAGGCGGAGGATCCTAGCCTGGGGAAACTCAGTGTTATCACCAGGCGGAGGATCCTAGCCTGGGGCAACTCAGTTTATCACCAGGCGGAGGATCCTAGCCTGGGGCAACTCAGTGTTATCACCAGGCGGAGGATCCTAGCCTGGGCAACTTAGTGTTATCACCAGGCGGAGGATCCTAGCCTGGGGCAACTTAGTGTTATCACCAGGCGGAGGATCCTACCCCGGGGCAACTTAGTGTTATCACCAGGCGGAGGATCCTAGGCCTGGGGCAACTTAGTGTTATCACCAGGCGGAGGATCCTGCCTGGGGCAACTAGTGTATCACCAGGCGGAGGATCCTAGCCTGGGGCAACTTGTGTTATCACCAGGCGGAGGATCCTAGCCTGGGGCAACTCAGTGTTATCACCAGGCGGAGGATCCTAGCCGGGGGCAACTTAGTGTTATCACCAGGCGGAGGATCCTAGCCTGGGGCAACTTAGTGTTATCACCAGGCGGAGGATCCTAGCCGGGGCAACTTAGTGTTATCACCAGGCGGAGGATCCTAGCCTGGGGCAACTCAGTGTTATCACCAGGCGGAGGATCCTAGCCTGGGGCAACTTAGTGTTATCACCAGGCGGAGGATCCTAGCCTGGGGCAACTCAGTGTTATCACCAGGCGGAGGATCCTAGCCTGGGGCAACTTAGTGTTATCACCAGGCGGAGGATCCTAGCCTGGGGCAACTCAGTGTTATCACCAGGCGGAGGATCCTAGCCTGGGGCAACTTAGTGTTATCACCAGGCGGAGGATCCTAGCCTGGGGCAACTTAGTGTTATCACCAGGCGGAGGATCCTAGCCTGGGGCAACTTAGTGTTATCACCAGGCGGAGGATCCTAGCCTGGGGCAACTAGTGTTATCACCAGGCGGAGGATCCTAGCCTGGGGCAACTCAGTGTTATCACCAGGCGGAGGATCCTAGCCTGGGGCAACTCAGTGTTATCACCAGGCGGAGGATCCTAGCCTGGGCAACTCAGTGTTATCACCAGGCGGAGGATCCTAGCCTGGGGCAACTCAGTGTTATCACCAGGCGGAGGATCCTAGCCTGGGGCAACTCAGTGTTATCACCAGGCGGAGGATCCTAGCCTGGGGCAACTTAGTGTTATCACCAGGCGGAGGATCCTAGCCTGGGGCAACTTAGTGTTATCACCAGGCGGAGGATCCTAGCCTGGGGCAACTCAGTGTTATCACCAGGCGGAGGATCCTAGCCTGGGGCAACTCAGTGTTATCACCAGGCGGAGGATCCTAGCCTGGGGCAACTCAGTGTTATCACCAGGCGGAGGATCCTAGCCTGGGGCAACTCAGTGTTATCACCAGGCGGAGGATCCTAGCCTGGGGCAACTCAGTGTTATCACCAGGCGGAGGATCCTAGCCTGGGGCAACTTAGTGTTATCACCAGGCGGAGGATCCTAGCCTGGGGCAACTTAGTGTTATCACCAGGCGGAGGATCCTAGCCTGGGGCAACTCAGTGTTATCACCAGGCGGAGGATCCTAGCCTGGGGCAACTCAGTGTTATCACCAGGCGGAGGATCCTAGCCTGGGCAACTCAGTGTTATCACCGGCGGAGGATCCTAGCCTGGGGCAACTCAGTGTTATCACCAGGCGGAGGATCCTAGCCTGGGGCAACTCAGGTTATCACCAGGCGGAGGATCCTAGCCTGGGGCAACTTAGTGTTATCACCAGGCGGAGGATCCTAGCCTGGGGCAACTTAGTGTTATCACCAGGCGGAGGATCCTAGCCTGGGGCAACTCAGTGTTATCACCAGGCGGAGGATCCTAGCCTGGGGCAACTCAGTGTTATCACCAGGCGGAGGATCCTAGCCTGGGGCAACTCAGTGTTATCACCAGGCGGAGGATCCTAGCCTGGGGCAACTCAGTGTTATCACCACTGGTTCACTCTCTCTCCCACAACATATCAATATTGTGTCTATTCATTGATGTGAAGTAATACGGTGTTGGTCATCGAGCACATGGAGTGGTGAGTGAAGACTCGATCCTCCTGCCGCTGGTCGCCAGGCTAATGCGCTACCTAATATATCATCATGTGCATCCAGGGTGCTGCATAATGTGATCATCACACAGTAATCAACGGAGCGCCACTCACGCTCTTGCTACATTCGTCTCTTATATTTGACATACTATTTTTTGACATTTATTGTTCTCTTCTTTGTTTAATCACTTTGTGCTCTTGACTTTATAAGGCCACCTCAATCCAAAATTAATTGTTTCTACAAGGGGGCGAGGATATTAATTTGTTCAGTGATGTGGGTCTGTTGATGGTGGGACCCTCGTATTGAATGTCTGTGTGATTGTCGTAGTAATGCTTGATTACTTCAGTGAATGTAGTGCCAATGATGTCTGCCTGGTGTAAACCACAAAGAATAAGGAATGAAGAAATTAGAAAATGGTGTGGTAATACGAAAGTTATAATTCAGGGAGCGGAAAAGGGGTTCTTGAAACAATTCGGTCATTTAGAAAGGATAGAGCAATAAAGGTTGATTAAGTGGGTGTATAAATCTTGGGTGGATGGAAGGAAGGGTAGGGGACGACAGAGGATGGGTTAGGTAACACAACACTACCACACATGTGCACCAGCTGACAGTCTTTGTCCACGTCATCTGTACTAGTGTGTAGGTTGTTACCTACCATGTGTTCCATCACTCACCCAGACACTGTCTTCTGGTAGGTTGTTACACACACCATGTGTTCCATCACTCACCCAGACACTGTCTTCTAGTGGGTTGTTACACACACCATGTGTTCCATCACTCACCCAGACACTGTCTTCTGGTGGGTTGTTACACACACCATGTGTTCCATCACTCACCCAGACACTGTCTTCTGGTGGGTTGTTACACCATGTGTTCCATCACTCACCCAGACACTGTCTTCTGGTGGGTTGTTACACCATGTGTTCCATCACTCACCCAGACACTGTCTTCTGGTGGGTTGTTACACCATGTGTTCCATCACTCACCCAGACACTGTCTTCTGGTGGGTTGTTACACCATGTGTTCCATCACTCACCCAGACACTGTCTTCTGGTGGGTTGTTACACCATGTGTTCCATCACTCACCCAGACACTGTCTTCTGGTGGGTTGTTACACCATGTGTTCCATCACTCACCCAGACACTGTCTTCTGGTGGGTTGTTACACCATGTGTTCCATCACTCACCCAGACACTGTCTTCTGGTGGGTTGTTACACCATGTGTTCCATCACTCACCCATGTCTCACACTGTCTCTCTGGTGGGTTGTTACACCATGTGTTCCATCACTCACCCAGACACTGTCTTCTGGTGGGTTGTTACACACACCATGTGTTCCATCACTCACCCAGACACTGTCTTCTGGTGGGTTGTTACACACACCATGTGTTCCATCACTCACACACACTGTCTTCTGGTGGGTTGTTACACCATGTGTTCCATCACTCACCCAGACACTGTCTTCTGGTGGGTTGTTACACACACCATGTGTTCCATCACTCACCCAGACACTGTCTTCTGGTGGGTTGTTACACACACCATGTGTTCCATCACTCACACAGACACTGTCTTCTGGTGGGTTGTTACACCATGTGTTCCATCACTCACCCAGACACTGTCTTCTGGTGGGTTGTTACACCATGTGTTCCATCACTCACCCAGACACTGTCTTCTGGTGGGTTGTTACACCATGTGTTCCATCACTCACCCAGACACTGTCGTCTGGTAGGTTACACACACCATGTGTTCCATCACTCACCCAGACACTGTCTTCTGGTGGGTTGTTACACCATGTGTTCCATCACTCACCCACTGTCTTCTGGTGGTTTGTTACACCATGTGTTCCATCACTCACCCAGACACTGTCTTCAGGTGGGTTGTTACACACACCATGTGTTCCATCACTCACCCAGACACTGTCTTCTGGTGGGTTGTTACACCATGTATTCCCTCACTCACCCAGACACTGTCTTCTGGTGGGTTGTTACACCATGTGTTCCATCACTCACCCAGACACTGTCTTCTGGTGGGTTGTTACACCATGTGTTCCATCACTCACCCAGACACTGTCTTCTGGTGGGTTGTTACACCATGTATTCCCTCACTCACCCAGACACTGTCTTCTGGTGGGTTGTTACACCATGTGTTCCATCACTCACCCAGACACTGTCTTCTGGTGGGTTGTTACACCATGTGTTCCATCACTCACCCAGACACTGTCTTCTGGTGGGTTGTTACACACACCATGTGTTACATCACTCACCCAGACACTGTCTTCTGGTGGGTGGCTTCTTCAGTCCAATACAGTGAGGAACGGTGGCATGACCTACTTCCGTTAGTGGATTTTTCCACTGGTGATGCCGTCTACCACTGCTTCATCTCACTAGTCTGCACTATATAAGCCCCTTCTCCGTGCATATGTTGTGCGTTTATAAAGATTGATGGACTGAACACCGACTACAGACTGAGGGACTGATTACCTTAAACTATTCATGTTCCACCGTTTTTCTCTGTATTTTACTACAGAAGCCACTGCCTGGCGGAACTTTCCCAGAATAATGATATCCAAATGTCGCACAAGTGTCTCATTTACATATGGTTGTACTGCTAACAGTTAACAATCACACCGTGAAGTCCTGTTATCTTCAGCAAATTTGTATGATTTGTTTTCAGATTAATTTTAAAGGTCAGTAAGTAAGTGGCTACTTTTAAAAATGTGTCAGTATGTTATGTAACATGTTTGGTGGGTTGAAACATGTTTGGTGGGTTGAAACATGTTTGGTGGGTTGAAACATGTTTCTTTTCAACATTGCTTTGTTGTTATCGTTGTGCATCTCTCTTGTCTCTCATTTACATTTATATAACGTTTATTAATTAAAATTCTTATATTGAACACAAGTTTAATTGTTAATTAATACTAACGTACAATAAATTTGCATAATGTGTATGAATAGAGAGGCTTTGATCTTTTATTAAACTGATATTGCACAATTATAAAAGAGGAATCTTAACAAGGTATACACACCGAGTGGTGTATGTCTCGGTGTATACAAACAGTTTAATCCCTTTTTTAGGGACTAAAGTATTTTTGACTGTTAATGAGCAGATACATACAACCTTAATGACCCTCGTGTAGTCGCTAGGCTTGAAGCCCCATTAACCAACCAACCAACCAGGAATCATTTTGGCAAACAAGATTAGTGTTTGTATATATTAGTAGTAGCGAGGCTTCTCCCGAGACACACAAGACACTATCATGCCACAACACAATGCACTTAACAGCCTTCTGGGTCATTCACCTGAGAAGACGCTCGCCAAAATAAGTCTAAACATCGCCATAATAATAATCGATGTTAAATAACTAACATCACACTGATCTAACATTGGTTAGGATTCAGCAAAATATTTTAAATTTTAGCATAGGTTAGACTGCCAGATTAGTTATTTAAAAATAAATCCCATAAGATGTTAGCTCATGCCACTATATCTTGTTATTCAATAAAAATAAAAAATCAACAAAAATGATCTGCTCGTTTTTCTCTATAAAGCTTACATTTGTCACACTGGAGCCGTAATATAGTGCAGCTAGTTGGGTGACTTAATACTGCTGCATACATCACCAACATGATACTATTGGTGATGCTTTGTTGTGGCTCTCTAGTCTCTCTATTGCTGGAGTTGTTTACAAAATAATGTTAAGATTTTCTTGAGTGAAATTGAAAAGGAAATAATTGCGCGCACACACACACACACACACACACACACACACACACACACACACACACATATGTCGTGCCGAATAGGTGAAATTGGTCAATTAGCAAGAACTCGTTTAAAAGTAAGTCCTTTCTAAAATTTTATCTTATACGTGTAAAGATATTTTTTTTCGTTTATATTAATGTAAAAATTAATAATTTTGTACCAAAAGAACCTTAGAAAACTTACTTGACCTTATAATAAGCGCAATTTAATTTAGCCTAATCCAACTAAATATATTTTAGATAAGTTTACAGTAATTTTATAATAAACAAGAACAATGAAATAAATTTTTTTCGTTAGGTTGAGAATGATTTTTGCGAAGTTATTGCATACACAAATTTTCGCTTGCCTTATTCGGCAAGAAGAGCGTTGTTATTTAAGACAAAATAGCAAGTTTTACCTATTCGCACGACATATATATAATATGCACACAGTATTTATATATGAAATTAAGTTTGAATTCTATCACAAACATTGATTGTCCCATTTATACAGAGTCATTTAACCAACATCACTGTCAACAATAAAGAATAAACGGTGACCTTTTTTAATCTAATAAACTTGTAAATAATAAATATTATTAAAGTACTGAATATTCATGTTCATTTACATTTCTTTTAGTATTTATGTACTTCTCAAATTCCGCAAGTGACATTGGCACTCACTGGACTATCAATCTATACACCTGAGAAGTTCTATATCACACACCTGAGAGGTTCTGTCACACACCTGAGGGGTTCTATTTCACACACCTGAGAGGTTCTATGTCACACCTGAGAGGTTCTATGGCACACACCTGAGAGGTTCTATGTCAAACACCTGAGAGGTTCTATGTCACACACCTGAGAGGTTCTATGGCACACACACCTGAGAGGTTCTATGGCACACACCTGAGAGGTTCTATGGCACACACCTGAGAGGTTCTGTCACACACCTGAGGGGTTCTATTTCACACACCTGAGAGTTTCTATGTCACACACCTGAGAGGTTCTATGTCACACACCTGAGAGGTTCTATGTCACACACACCTGAGAGGTTCTATGGCACACACACCTGAGAGGTTCTATGTCACATACCTGAGAGGTTCTATGGCACACACACCTGAGAGGTTCTATGGCACACACACCTGAGAGGTTCTATGGCACACACACCTGAGAGGTTCTATGGCACACACACCTGAGAGGTTCTATGGCACACACACCTGAGAGGTTCTATGGCACACACACCTGAGAGGTTCTATGGCACACACACCTGAGAGGTTCTATGTCACACACCTGAGAGGTTCTATGTCACACACCTGAGAGGTTCTATGGCACACACCTGAGAGGTTCTATGGCACACACACCTGAGAGGTTCTATGGCACACACACCTGAGAGGTTCTATGGCACACACCTGAGAGGTTCTATGGCACACACACCTAAGAGGTTCTATGTCACACACCTGAGAGGTTCTATGTCACACACCTGAGGGGTTCTATGTCACACACCTGAGAGGTTCTATGCCACACACCTGAGAGGTTCTATGTCACACACCTGAGCGGTTCTATGCCACACACCTGAGGGGTTCTATGTCACACACCTGAGAGGTTCTATGTCACACTTGAGAGGTTCTATGTCACACACCAGAGAGCTATATTACACACCTTAGAGGTTCTGTTTCAAATAAAATCAACTGTACACCAGGACAAAAATTTCTTACACCAGTACTAAGATCAAAATAAACCCTGCATTCTGTTTTAACACGTTACGTCCAACAATATTTCATTGAAAAAAAACTTTTTACAAGACAATCATTGTTATCCTCAGGACACTGGCAGTGTGTCAGGACACTGGTAGTGTGTCAGGACACTGGCAGTGTGTCAGGACACTGGCAGTGTGTCAGGACACTGGTAGTGTGTCAGGACACTGGCAGTGTGTCAGGACACTGGCAGTGTGTCAGGACACTGGCAGTGTGTCAGGACACTGGCAGTGTGTCAGGACACTGGTAGTGTGTCAGGACACTGGTAGTGTGTCAGGACACTGGTAGTGTGTCAGGACACTGGGAGTGTGTCAGGACACTGGGAGTGTGTCAGGACACTGGGAGTGTGTCAGGACACTGGGAGTGTGTCAGGACACTGGGAGTGTGTCAGGACACTGGGAGTGTGTCAGGACACTGGGAGTGTGTCAGGACACTGGGAGTGTGCAGGACACTGGGAGTGTGTCAGGACACTGGGAGTGTGTCAGGACACTGGGAGTGTGTCAGGACACTGGGAGTGTGTCAGGACACTGGCAGTGTGTCAGGACACTGGCAGTGTGTCAGGACACTGGCAGTGTGTCAGGACACTGGCAGTGTGTCAGGACACTGGCAGTGTGTCAGGACACTGGCAGTGTGTCAGGACACTGGCAGTGTGTCAGGACACTGGCAGTGTGTCAGGACACTGGCAGTGTGTCAGGACACTGGCAGTGTGTCAGGACACTGGCAGTGTGTCAGGACACTGGCAGTGTGTCAGGACACTGGCAGTGTGTCAGGACACTGGCAATGTGTCAGGACACTGGCAATGTGTCAGGACACTAGCAGTATGTCAGGACACTGGCAGTGTGTCAGGACACTGGTAGTTTATCAGAACATTGGCAGTGTGTTAGGACACAGCCTCGTGTACAGTATCCTGGCAGGTCAACCATCTCTTCGGGGAGACTTTTCTGGTGTTGTTATCATGGTAACTTAGCTATAATGTGACTCTCACCCTTCGCTAAGAAACTATGAGACGTTGTTTTTATTGAAAAAAGGCCAGGTGCCTCAGGGATGTTGTCATCGATGTTGAGAGGGTCATTCTGGAGCACCTGGGTTCTCTCTGGGGTATGCTGTCAGGGCGTAACTTGCAGTAGAGGTGCTGGGCCTCCTGTGTGAGATTGGTCTTGCTGTGAGGAAGGTGGCCAGCTTGAAGGAAAGTAGGGATGCCTTAGAGAGACTGGGATTCTGTAGAAGGTCTTTCTATATTGGGAGGGCTAGGCTTAAACAGTGAATAACAAACAATTCTTCTGCTTTGTAAAAAAAAAATGAATGCTAGAGGATGTGTTGAGTGTCGAAGCAAGAGTGCCACTCATGTGTGGGTGAGTTGTGTCGAAGCAAGAGTGCCACTCAGGTGTGGGTGAGTTGTGTCGAAGCAAGAGTGCCACTCAGGTGTGGGTGAGTTGTGTCGAAGCAAGAGTGCCACTCAGGTGTGGGTGAGTTGTGTCGAAGCAAGAGGGCCACTCAGGTGTGGGTGAGTTGTGTCGAAGCAAGAGTGCCACTCAGGTGTGGGTGAGTTGGGTCGAAGCAAGAGTGCCACTCAGGTGTGGGTGAGTTGGGTCGAAGCAAGAGTGCCACTCAGGTGTGGGTGAGTTGTGTCGAAGCAAGAGTGCCACTCAGGTGTGGGTGAGTTGGTCGAAGCAAGAGTGCCACTCAGGTGTGGGTGAGTTGGGTCGAAGCAAGAGTGCCACTCAGGTGTGGGTGAGTTGGGTCGAAGCAAGAGTGCCACTCAGGTGTGGGTGAGTTGGGTCGAAGCAAGAGTGCCACTCAGGTGTGGGTGAGTTGGGTCGAAGCAAGAGTGCCACTCAGGTGTGGGTGAGTTGGGTCGAAGCAAGAGTGCCACTCAGGTGTGGGTGAGTTGGGTCGAAGCAAGAGTGCCACTCAGGTGTGGGTGAGTTGGGTCGAAGCAAGAGTGCCACTCAGGTGTGGGTGAGTTGGGTCGAAGCAAGAGTGCCACTCAGGTGTGGGTGAGTTGGGTCGAAGCAAGAGTGCCACTCAGGTGTGGGTGAGTTGGGTCGAAGCAAGAGTGCCACTCAGGTGTGGGTGAGTTGGGTCGAAGCAAGAGTGCCACTCAGGTGTGGGTGAGTTGGGTCGAAGCAAGAGTGCCACTCAGGTGTGGGTGAGTTGGGTCGAAGCAAGAGTGCCACTCAGGTGTGGGTGAGTTGGGTCGAAGCAAGAGTGCCACTCAGGTGTGGGTGAGTTGGGTCGAAGCAAGAGTGCCACTCAGGTGTGGGTGAGTTGGGTCGAAGCAAGAGTGCCACTCAGGTGTGGGTGAGTTGGGTCGAAGCAAGAGTGCCACTCAGGTGTGGGTGAGTTGGGTCGAAGCAAGAGTGCACTCAGGTGTGGGTGAGTTGGGTCGAAGCAAGAGTGCACTCAGGTGTGGGAACAAAAAGCCGCGCAGGATATTGCAAGAAACCCCAAATATTTCTACGTGGATATAAAATTAAGACAAACGTGTAGAATATATCATTTATCAGAAGAGGTTTATATATTGGCGCTGAAAAGGTAATGAGCGAAATTCTCAAAACCAATATTTATCAATGGCCATCAGTCCATTAAACAACAAGATTGGAAAATGCATATTTGTTTCATTTCCTGTGAGAGCCACACAGATCTTATAACTGACATAACCACTAATCCTGCAGAATTCAAAAAAGAAATAGGAAACATGCCCACTCATGTAACACCTGGACCATTTTCATGGAATTCCTCATTTATAAAGTGTAAAATACCAGCAGCACGAGCACTTGGTATACCTAGGAAAAAGAGCGTAGTGAAATCCCAGAGGTCTTAAACATTGTTAGGTAAATGGACACAGATGTAACTAATGTGATACTTTATTGTGGCAACGTTTCGCTCTCCAGGAGCTTGAGCTCCTGGAGAGCGATACCTAATATTTTGTTTCTAATTCTACCAGTCTTTCAGATTGCAGACATTGCTCCTTTGCATAAAGGAGGCGGTAGAACGCTAGCCAAAAATTATAAGCCATTAAACCCTAACATAGCACATCATAAAAGCCTTTGCAAAGATGAGACGTCTGGCTACAATCTTTATGGACCAGCACATTCTCCACAGCCTAAGCGGGGGAGGGGGGGTTCATTCCTATCACAACAATTATGGAGGCGAAAAAAATCACAGGTGTGATATATATGGATTTCGCAAAGATATTTAACAAATGAAATCATGGAGTGATTGCACATAAAATTAGGAATATAGTTATAACGGAAAAAGTAGGCAAATATGTTTTCAACTTCGGCAGATAGAAAGAGTGGCAGTAAACAGAATAAAATCCAGCTTTAGTAACGTAAAGGCTTAGTACCTTTGGCACAGTCCTCTCTCCTTCACTGATTCTTATGCTCGTAGCGGACATAAATGCACTGGACACATCTATATATTTGTGGATGATGCCAAAATGAGAATGAAAATCACCTCAGTAGGAGACTCTAAAAATGCAAAATGATGTAAACAAAATCTTCCACTGGGCAGGGGAGAATAACATGACATAACATTGTGTTAGGTTTCAACTGCAAGAAACCTGGAAAGAATGAAGAACTAAAAAAGGGTAACTGTATACAAAATGCAAGAAGATCAAACAATGAAAGGAACAAATGAAGGACGTGGGAGTAATAATTTCAGCTGACTTTTTTTTTGTTTACAGATAACAAAGTAAGGCAAGTATCACAGTAACCAGAATAATGATGGGTTGGATAATGAGAAACTTTAAAATTAGTAAATACGATTGTTCCTTGACTTGCGAGCAGCGCTGTATGACCCCTGTGGTTTAGCGCTTCTTCTATTTGATTATAATAATAATAATAATCCTTGACTTGCGAGTTTAATTCGTTCCGTGACCGAGCTCGTAACTCAATTTGCTCGTATATCAAAAAAATTTTCTTCAATGAAATTAATTGAAATGACATTAATCCGTTCAAGACCCCCCAAAAAAAAAAAAAAAACGGGAAGGAGAAAATATTTCAATATAACTCTAATTAATATCAACTCTACGGCTTATTTATCTATCAGAATTGATCTAATATGACATAATAAACACTATAAGTAACATAGAAACATGTACGCTAGAATGAATAAAATAGCCATAATATGGCGAGTGTCCAGGACCAGTCCGAGCATATAAAATCATTACTGTTCCTTGCTATAACGTGTTCTTTGGTCGTGGGTAAGAGGAAACGGAGTTTTTGAGAGGCTAACTGCACTAGATCACTAGTGCATGATGTATGAATATTTTGGAAGTAAGATATTGACTTATTTCATGAAGCCCACCATTTATTATTGAAGTAAATGCAATAATATTGAAAGGAATCATAAAAAAATGATTGTTCTACAATTGGCTTGTGGAATATTGGAAATATTCCAAATATTTTGGAATTTGTGTGGGAGTAAAGGGCAAGATATTTTCCAAATGTCAAAAACTTTGCAAATTTATTTTTTTGTAGAATAACTAAAGATAATTACACGATTACCTCTTGTGAGAACATCGCACTAGCATTGTTTTATAAGTACCAAGTCCCAAAACCACCTTTCCTTGTGCAATTTAGGCCGGGGTTCTTGCCAAATGTCATTTTCACTAAATATTTTTTTTCACTAGTAACTCGGATTTTGGCTCACAACTCAAAGCAAAAAATCGACCGAGCGACGGCTCGTAACTCGGAAAACTCGTAAGTTGGGGCACTCGTAAGTCAAGGTACCACTGTAGTGCCAATGATGGCATGTTTCAAATCGCCTGTTTAGTGTTGACGGCCGCGTTCAGGGCAGGAGAGAGATGAGAGCTGAAAAAGAGATCATTTACGGCCAGCATAGAGCCAGTAAAGCATTTAAATTATTGGGTATGCATATATATATATATATATATATATATATATATGTCGTGCCGAATAGGTCATTTAAGATTAAGTCCTTTCTAAAATTTTCTCTTATCCGTTTAAAGATATACTTTTTCATTTATGTTGATGTAAAAATTAATAATGTTGTGCCAAAAGAACCTTAGAAAACTTATCTAACCTTATTATAACAAGCGCAATTTAATTTAGCCAAATCCAACTAAATAGATTTTAGATAAGTTTACAATAATTTATTAATAAACAATCACAATGAAAGATATATTTTTCGTTAGGTTCAGAATGATTTCTGCGAAATTATTGCAAACACAAATTTTAGCTTGTCTTATTCGGCAAGAAGAGTGTTGCTATTTAAGCCAAAATAGCAAGTTTTATGCATACATACGTGAAAGGTACTTGAGGGTCTTCCATAACATAACGGAGTGAAAGATGTGAGAAAAAATGCAAAATAAACCCCAGTGAAAGCATTGTAGCCGTGGACATAAGAGAATATTGTATCAACATCTTTGGTCCCAGATTTTTTTAACATCTTACCAGAACATATATTGAAACAAATGTTGAAGTTTTCAGGCGGAAACCAGGCTGTGACCGCCAGCAGAAACAACCTGGTTTACCAGGCAAGCACCAGACAAGCCTGGCCCAGGGCCCGGCTGCACCAGACAAGCCTGGCCCAGGGCCCGGCTGCACCAGACAAGCCTGGCCCAGGGCCCGGCTGCACCAGACAAGCCTGGCCCAGGCCCGAGCTGCACCAGACAAGCCTGGCGCCCAGGGCTGGGCTGCACTAAACAAGCTTGGCCCAGGGCCGGGCTGCACCAGACAAGCCTGACCCAGGGCCGGGCTGCACCAGAGTGCCACTTAAGTGTTGTGTTGAGTGCCACTCGGGTGTTAGCTGAGAGTAAGAGTGCCACTCGGGTGTTAGCTGAGAGTAAGAGTGCCACTCGGGTGTTAGCTGAGAGTAAGAGTGCCACTCGGGTGTTAGCTGAGAGTAAGAGTGCCACTCGGGTGTTAGCTGAGAGTAAAAGTGCCACTCGGGTGTTAGCTGAGAGTAAGAATGCCACTCGGGTGTTAGCCGAGTGTTGAAGTAAGAGTGCCACTCGGGTGTTAGCGAGTGATGAAGTAAGAGTGCCACTCGGGTGTTAGCCGAGTGTTGAAGTAAGAGTGCCACTCGGGTGTTAGCCGAGTGTTGAAGTAAGAGTGCCACTCGGGTGTTAGCCGAGTGTTGAAGTAAGAGTGCCACTCGGGTGTTAGCCGAGTGTTGAAGTAAGAGTGCCACTCGGGTGTTAGCCGAGTGTTGAAGTAAGAGTGCCACTCGGGTGTTAGCCGAGTGTTGAAGTAAGAGTGCCACTCGGGTGTTAGCCGGGTGTTGAAGTAAGAGTGCCACTCGGGTGTTAGCCGGGTGTTGAAGTAAGAGTGCCACTCGGGTGTTAGCCGGGTGTTAGGGGAGTGTTGAAGTGCCACTCAGAGTAGTTATAAAAGTGTAAGAAACACTCAGGAAATAAGTAGTTATAAACATGAGGCAGTAGACGTGATGTTGGTTATTATAAGTGGATAATAAGTGGAGCTACTTTATCTTCTAAGAATGTGAGTGTGGGCTAGAAAGTGGAGCCACTTAAGAGACTTGAGGGCTGAGTGCACTCATACCACTCCTCTTCCCTCTTTCTAAATTCTTCCTTCACTTCTCCCTCCCCTCCCCTCCTCCCGTCCCACTTCTCCCTCCCCTCCCCTCCTCCCGTCCCACTTCTCCCTCCCCTCCCCTCCTCCCGTCCCACTTCCCCCTCCCCTAACTTCCTCCCACCCCACTCATTCCCTCTGTTTTCCCTTAAAGCTGGTTGGTTGGTGATAGCCTTGGCGAGAGGTGGTTACCCAGGGAGGGAGGTGGAGGCTACTACATTGAGGGAAGGGGGGAGGTGGAGGCTACTCCAAGGAGGGAAGGAGGGAGGTGGAGGCTACTCCAGGGAGGGAAGGAGGGAGGTGGAGGCTACACCAGGGAGGGAAGGAGGGAGGTGGAGGCTACTCCAGGGAGGGAAGGAGGGAGGTGGAGGCTACTCCACGGAGGGAAGGAGGAAGGTGGAGGCTACTCCAGGGAGGGAAGGAGGGAGGTGGAGGCTTCTCCAGGGAGGGAAGGAGGGAGGTGGAGGCTACTCCAGGAAGGGAAGGAGGGAAGTGGAGGCTACTACATGGAGGGATAGAGGGAGGTGGAGGCTTCTCCAGGGAGGGAAGGAGGGAGGTGGAGGCTACTCCAGGAAGGGAAGGAGGGAAGTGGAGGCTACTACATGGAGGGATAGAGGGAGGTGGAGGCTACACCAGGCAGTGTGATTTATGTAGTGTGTTGTTGTTAATTTATATCCTCTCATGGTCACTGATGCCTTAGTGTTTATCCTGCCACACACCCTGGTGTGTGTCACCTCACACACCCTGGCTGTGTCACCTCACACACCCTGGCTGTGTCACCTCACACACCCTGGCTGTGTCACCTCACACACCCTGGCTGTGTCACCTCACCACCCCTGTCCCACCTGCACACACCCTGGCTGTGTCACCTCACACACCCTGGCTGTGCCTCACCTCCACACACCCTGGCTGTGTCACCTACACACCCTGGCTGTGTCACCCACACACCCTGGCTGTGTCACCTCACACCCTGGCTGTGTCACCTCACACACCCTGGCTGTGTCACCTCACACCCCTGGCTGTGTCACCCCACCCTGGCTGTGTCACCTCACACACCCTGGCTGTGTCACCTCACACACCCTGGCTGTGTCACCTCACACCCTGGCTGTGTCACCTCACACCCTGGCTGTGTCACCTCACACACCCTGGCAGTGTCACCTCACACACCCTGGCTGTGTCACCTCACACACCCTGGCTGTGTCACCTCACACACCCTGGCTGTGTCACCTCCACACCCTGGCTGTGTCACCTCACACTGGCCACCTCACACACTTTGGGTGTGTCACCTCACCACACCCACCCCTGGCTGTGTCACCTCACACACCCTGGCTGTGTCACCACACACCCTGGCTGTGTCACCTCACACACCCTGGCTGTGTCACCTCACACCCCTGGCTGTGTCACCTCACACACCCTGGCTGTGTCACCTCACACACCCTGGCTGTGTCACCTCACACACCCTGGCTGTGTCACCTCACACACCCTGGCTGTGTCACCTCACACACCCTGGCTGTGTCACCTCACACACCCTGGCTGTGTCACCTACACACCCTGGCTGTGTCACCTCACACACCCTGGCTGTGCACTCCACACCCTGGCTGTGTCACCACACCCTGGCTGTGTCACCTCACACACCCTGGCTGTGCACCTCACACACCCTGGCTGTGTCACCCACACCCTGGCTGTGTCACCTACACACCCTGGCTGTGTCACCTCACACACCCTGGCTGTGTCACCTCACACACCCTGGTTGTGTCACCCACCCTGGCTGTGTCACCCACACACCCTGGCTGTGTCACCTCACACACCCTGGCTGTGTCACTCCACACCTGGCTCCACACACCCTGGCTGTGTCACCTCACACACCCTGGCTGTGTCACCTCACACACCCTGGCTGTGTCACCTCACACACCCTGGCTGTGTCACCTCACACACCCTGGCTGTGTCACCTCACACACCCTGGCTGTGTCACCTCACACACCCTGGCTGTGTCACCTCACCCTGGCTGTGTCACCTCACACACCTTGGCTGTGTCACCTCACACACCTGGCTGTGTCACCTCACACACCCTGGTGTCACCACACACCCTGGCTGTGTCACCTCACACACCCTGGCTGTGTCACCTCACACACCCTGGCTGTGTCACCTCACACACCCTGGCTGTGTCACCTCACACACCCTGGCTGTGTCCTCACACACCCTGGCTGTGTCACCTCACACACCCTGGCTGTGTCACCTCACACACCCTGGCTGTGTCACCACACACCCTGGCTGTGTCCTCACACACCCTGGCTGTGTCACCTCACACACCCTGGCTGTTCACCTCACACACCCTGGCTGTCTCACCTCACACACCCTGGCTGTGTCACCTCACACACCCTGGCTGTGTCACCTCACACACCCTGGCTGTGTCACCTCACACACCCTGGCTGTGTCACCTCACACACCCTGGCTGTGTCACCTCACACACCCTGGCTGTGTCACCTCACACACCCAGGCTGTGTCACCTCACACACCCTGGCTGTGTCCCCTCACCCTGGCGTGTCCCCACACCCTGGCTGTGTCACCTCACCCTGGCTGTGTCACCTCACACACCCTGGCTGTGTCACCTCACACACCCTGGCTGTGTCACCTCACACACCCTGGCTGTGTCACCTCACACACCCTGGCTGTGTCACCTCTCACACCCTGGCTGTGTCACCTCACACACCTTGGCTGTGTCACCTCACACACCCTGGCTGTGTCACCTCACACACCTTGGCTGTCACCTCTCCAGTAGCACGAGACGGCTGTAGTTTTTTTGTTAATACTGTGTACGTTAAAGTTAACATCGAGAGGTAGGTAGTGGTGTAGGTTGTCTTGCTGATACATGACAGAGGATAGAGTCTTCACTGCTCCTCAGGCTCCACTTTAACGCTTCACATAAAATCGACAGATGGTCAATATTTGCATGTAGTAATGAATTGTTTGGTGAGCGCCATTCCTCATGGGAATAAAACCTACTGACGTTTTAGCAGTTTGTTTGTGTATACTCGCCTGTTTGTGCTTGCAGGGGTAGATTCGCAGCTCTTGGCCCCCTACTCTTCGCTGGTCGCTACTAAGTCTGCTACCCGCTTTTAAGATATTTGTCTTACCTCTCCTTAAAGCTATGTATGGATCCTGCCTCCTCTAGATCACTTTCCAGATTGTTCCGCTTCCTTACTTCTCTAGTGCTAAAGAAATACTTTCTAACATCCCTTTGACTCATCTAAGTTTTCAGCTTCCCGTTGTTCCTGCGTCCCATCTCTCAAACATTGTCCCTGTCGACCTTGTCAATTCTTCTCAGTATTTTATATATCGTTATGTCCTCCCTATCCCTCCTTTCCGTACAGAACCTCATGTTGAGTTCCCTTAGCTTCTCCTCGTAGAACATACCCCTTAGCTCCGGGACTAGTCTTCTTGCAAACCATTGCAATTTCTTGACGTGCTTGACCAGGTGTGGGTTCCATTCTGGTGCTGCATATTCCAATATGGGCCGGACGTACACGGTAGTGTTATGAACGCCTCTTTACTTAGATGTGGAAATGCTGTTCTTAAGTTTGCCAGGCACCCGTATGCTGCAGCAGTTATTTGGTTGACGTGCACCTCAGGGGATGTGTTCGGTGTGATGCTCATCCCAAGATCCTTTTCATTAAGTGAGGCTTGCTATCTTTGACCCCCGAACATGTACTCCATATGTTGTGTTCTCTGTCCTTCCCTAAGCGGGGTTAAATTCAAAGAACTGTTTGTCAGACCGGGATTGCAACCTGTCCAGATCCCTCTATAGTCTCACCTGGTCCTCGTCCGCTTGAATTCTCCGCACTAGCATCACGCCGTCTGCAAACAGGGACACCTCTGAATCTATCCCTACCGCGCGCGCGTGTGTATGTACTCACCTAGTTGTGGTTGCAGGGGTCGATTCACAGCTCATGGCCCCGCCTCTTCACTTGTCGCTACTAGGTCATTCTCTCCCTGTTCCATTAGCTTTATCATACCTCTTCTTAAAGCTATGTATGGATCCTGTCTCCACTACATCGCTTTCCAGACTATTCCACTTCCTGACAACTCTATGACTGAAGAAATGCTTCCTAACATCCCTTTGACTCATCTGAGTCTTCAACTTCCATTTGTGACCTCTTGTTGCTGTGTCCCATCTCTGGAACATCCTGTCTCTGTCCACCTTGTCGATTCCTCTCAGTATTTTATATGTTGTTATCATGTCTCCCCTATCTCTCCTGTCCTCCAGTGTCGTCAGGTCGATTTCCCTTAACCTATCCTCGTAAGTCAAACCCATCAGTTCCAGGACTAGTCTTGTTGCAAAGCTTTTCACTTTCTCTAATTTCTTGACCTGTTTGACCAGGTGTAGGTTCCATACAAGTGCTGCATATTCCAGTTTGGGCCTGACGTACACTGTGTAGTGTCGTGAAAGGGTCATTACTTAGGTGACGAAACTCTATTCTCAGGTTTGCCAGGCGCCCGTGTGTTGCAGCAGTTACTTGGTTAATGTGCTCCTCAGGCGATGTGCTCGGTATAGTGCTTTGTGCGTGTGTTTAGTGAGAGATGAAGGTAAGGATGAGGACGATGCTGTAGTATACTGGTGTTTTAAGCTCAACTTAATCGCTTGTCAAATTGTGTAACAGCATACTTAAATGCTGCCAATAATGTCTTTATGTATCACCTAATGTGTTCACACGATCGTGGTACCAGCTTGGGCATTGTATCACCTAATGTGTTCACACGATCCTGATACCAGCTTTGGCACTGTATCACCTGTGTTCACACGATCCTGATACCAGTGGAAAAATAAACACATAAGCAGTATAATGTGATCCTTTATTGACAACGTTTCGCCCACGCAGTGGGCTTTATCGAGTCACAAACAGATCTACCTGGATAAAAGATGCATGAGTATTTATAGGATTTAGTCAGGTGGAGAATGCTGGGTCAGGTGGTGAATGCTGCATGTGACAGTCTTCAAAGTAGGGTGATAGTTTAAAACCTTGGGTAACTTTAAAAAGAGATTGGACAAGTATATGGGTAGACCTTATGCAGTGTTCCATTCTTAAGCTCTGTGTGGGATAGCGTTGAAGAAGTTTCTTGGCAATAGGTTCAGCTATGTTGTAGAAGCCGTTGTTCTGGTTGAAGTTGTTGGATATACAGATAAGTGATGATTCCAGGATTCTTCGGTATTGAGTGTTGTCTTCTCTGGCGATGAGTCTTGCGTTTCTGTAGTTGATTAAATGGTTGTGTGAATTTCGGTGTTGAACACAGGCATTCCTTGGGTCGTCAGATCTGCCTGCGTACTGGTGTTCTGAAATGCGTGTTTGGAGGTCTCTGGATATTTCGCCGACGTATAATTTGCTGCAGTCATTACAAGGGATTGTATATACCCCTGCAGTGGATTGAAGCTTGTCCTGTCTGTTACTGGTAATGTCCTTGATGGTGGTGGATGTGGAGGTAGATACTTGGAATGAGGTATTGGAAAAAATGTTGGAAACGTGTTTGGCAATGGAGTTGGTGGGGAGGATTATGTATCTCTTCTCTGCAGTGTCTTCTCTGGGTGTGTTGAAGATGTTTAATGCCCGTCGTCTGCAGTCTCTAATGAAGTGACGAGGATAGTGAAGCTTAGAAAAAATTTGCTCAATAAGGGAGCATTCTTCTTCAAGGAACTCACTGCTGCAGATTCTGAGTGCTCGCAGGAAAAAGCCTATAATTACACCACGTTTAATTTTGGTGTTGTGGTGAGAGTAGAAGTGGAGGAGATCATGTTCGTTGGTAGGTTTTCGATAGACTTTAAATCGAAGTTCATGGTCAGCCTTACCTCTACCACTACTACTACCACTATCAACCTTACCTTTACCACTACTACTATCAGTCTTACCTCTACCACTACTACTACCACTATCAACCTTACCTTTACCACTACTACTATCAGTCTTACCTCTACCACTACTACTACCACTACCAGTCTTACCTCTACCACCACTACTACCACTACCAGTCTTACTTCTACTACTACCACTACCAGTCTTACCACTACTAGTCTTACCTCTACCACTACTACTACCACTACCAGTCTTACCTCTACCACCACTACTACCACTACCAGTCTTACTTCTACTACTACCACTACCAGTCTTACCACTACTAGTCTTACCTCTACCACTACTACTACCACTACCAGTCTTACCTCTACCACTACTACTACTACACTATCAGCCTTACCTCTACCACTACTACTACCACTATCAACCTTACCTTTACCACTACTACTATCAGTCTTACCTCTACCACTACTACTACAACTATCAGCCTTACCTCTACCACTACTACCACTATCAGCCTTACCTCTACCACTACTACCACTATCAGCCTTACCTCTACCACTACTACCACTATCAGCCTTACCTCTACCACTACTACTACCACTACCAGTCTTACCTCTACTACTACCAGTCATACCTCTACCACTACTACTACCACTAGTCTTACCTCTAATACCACTACTACTACCACTACCAGTCTTACCTCTACTACTACCACTACCAGTCTTACCTCTACCACTACTACTACCACTACCAGTCTTACCTCTACCACTACTACTACCACTACCAGTCTTACCTCTACCACTACTACTACCACTACCAGTCTTACCTCTACCACTACTACTACCACTACCAGTCTTACCTCTACCACAACTACTACCACTACCAGTCTTACCTCTACCACCACTACTACCACTACCAGGATATCTCTCCAAGATAGAACCCGCAATAATGGATTCAAGTTAGATAAGTTTAGATTTAGAAAGGATATAGGAAAGTATTGGTTTGGAAATAGGGTAGTTGATGAGTGGAACAGTCTGCCTAGTAGGGTTATTGAAGCTAGGACCTTGGGTAGTTTCAAATTTAGGTTGGATAAATTCAATGAGTGAGAGGGTTGGGTTTGAGTGGGACTCGCGCATGAGTGGGTAGAATTGTCAAAGCTTATTTCTTGGGTAGCATTGAAAATTGGGTTGAGCAAATATTCTGTTAGTGGGACGGATTGTGAAGGACCTGCCTAGTATGGGCCAACAGGCCTGCTGCAGTGTTCCTCCTTTCTTATGTTTCTTATGTTTTTACCAGTCTTACTTCTACTACTACCACTACCAGTCTTACCACTACCAGTCTTACCTCTACCACTACCAGTCTTACCTCTACCAGTCTTACTTCTACTACTACCACTACCAGTCTTACCTCTACTACCACTACTACTACCACTACCAGGCTTACCTCTACCACTACTACTACCACTACCAGTCTTACCTCTACCACCACTACTATCACTACCAGTCTTACTTCTACTACTACCACTACCAGTCTTACCTCTACCACTACTACTACCACTACCAGTCTTACCTCTACCACTACCAGTCTTACCTCTACCACTACCAGTCTTACTTTGTAAATGGTCCAAGTTGGACCGAAACGTCGTGGTATGTTCCTCTCTCCTATGTGTGGGTTATTTGTGTATTATTCCAGTCACGGTATTGTGTCTTTTTGTTCTTTTTAGTATCAAGTGTTTGAGTAATGTAATAAATAATGTATATGCAAATATCCTTCCTGTTTTTCTGTGATGTTGTTCTACTAAAGTCGGCATTATCAAGGTCATGACTGAGAGAGGTAGCAGAGGCTGGACAATCATTGTTTGGGTGATATTTGAGACACATTTGACGTCCCTGATTGTTCCTTGTTGTTACTACTATTGTTACTGTGTATAAGTATTCTGGAAGTATCTTTTTACCTTCAATGTTCTGCTTCTAGTTTTGGTTTTTCCGGTTTTTGATGGGTTAGTTTCTTGTTATTGTTAGTTTTAAAACGTGTCCTTCAACCAAGAACCCGCACCTAGCTACGTTAAGGTAACGTTTCACTCTATCCCCAACAAGTGTGGAATCACAATGGTCCAGGAGGGAGCCAAACATGATCCTAAGGGTTTATGTTGACTTGTTCCAGCCATGGTACTGAGACTGTTCCCATCCTTCTCTCTTCTCGCTGAGCAGTAAGGAAGTATTTGTCCCGTGAGTTGATATTGTGTGGAGTGCATATGCATGAGCTAGGCTAAAAAAATCGTCTAAGCCAATTTGTAAAGTTTTTTCTATTCGAGTTTAGAATATTTGATTTTGATTTTTATCGTTTTCTAAAACTTTTCGCACACTGTTCTTATTGAGATTTTTTTACGACAATACATTCAGTATTGATCAATGAGGAAGATTTGTTTTGTACTTTCCTACTGATACTGAGCTTGATATTATGAGATGATGAAGTGTAATCAATGTAGATCACACACTTGTGTGTTTTATCTGATCAAACTGATCCTTGATGCAACACAATGCTCTCTCTCTCTCTCTCTCTCTCTCTCTCTCTCTCTCTCTCTCTCTCTCTCTCTCTCTCTCTCTCTCCTCGCTCTCGCTCTCGCTCTCTCTAACTCACACACACATAAAAAAAAACACCTTCACTCACACACTCTCATACATAGTGAACATAATTATTATTCCAGGTGTCAAGTGTTGTGTTGTAATCAAACTAGGAAACATTTAATGTGTCATGAATAGCCATTGAATTTCTTGACAATGCAATAAACGGAGAGACAGGCAGCACCGCTCCTGCTTTGAATTACCTGAAATAACTGTCATATTCTTCTCATAAATACCTTAACAATATTAAAGTGAGAGCCTTTCGAATTTTAAATTTTTTCTAGCTGCTGTATATATATAATGTCGTGCCGAATAGGTAAAACTTGGGATTTTGGCTTAAATAACAGCGCTTTTCTTGCCGAATAATGAAAGTGAAAATTTATGTATGCAATAATGTCGCAAAAATCATTCTAAACCTAACGAAAAGAATATATTTCATTGTGTTTGTTTATTATTAAATTATTGTAAAGTTATCTAAAATATATTTAGTTGGATTAGGCTAAATTAAATTGCGCTTGTTATAATATGGTTAGGTAAGTTTTCTAAGGTTCTTTTGGCCTAAAATTATTAATTTTTACATTAACATAAATTAAAAAAATATATAGCTTTAAACGTATAAGAGAAAATTTTAGAAGGGACTTAATTTTAAACGAGTTCTTGCTAATTGACCAATTTTACCTATTCTGCACGACATATATCAATAACAACACTGCACTCGCTCACAATGACGGGCCAGTACAACATGGGTTCGAACCCTGGCTAGTGAAGTGTTGTTATTGATCAATACCACTCGTTCGTGGTTACAATAATATATATGCTGCTCGTAGTCAAGCACACCAAACAGGGATGAGAATGAAATTAGCTTGAAAGCTCCCACACCTCCGTATGTCCTCGGACCAAGAGTAACACCTAGCGTCGCTGGGTGCTTGGTTCTTGTAGGATTGGTAGTCCTGTGGTTTAAGGTGTCATGTGGTTCTCGCTCACAATGACGGGCCAGTACAACATGGGTTCGAACCCTGGCTAGTGCAGTGTTGTTATTGATCAATACCACTCGTTCGTGGTTACAATAATATATATATATATATATATATATATATATATATATATATATATATATATATATATATATATATATATATATATATATATATATATATATATATATATATATGGAGCACATTGGAAGGTTGTTACGACTGTAGTAGGTGACATTTCTTTCGACTGGCTGTGTTGTTACACAATTTATTATTCCTCTCGTTACCCAACGTGATATCCTGTAGGTGCCATTACTTTTATTGTATCTAATTTCCTTTGGAGCCCCTTAACGTCCTTTTTCTGTAGTGGTAACTTCCAATGCTGGTGTTGAAGTGCCATTTGCCTGCACCCCCAAACCTCCCCCCCAACCCCGGGAATCAGTGTTGTCATTAGCGGGAAGTTAGTGTGGGCGTGTGTAGACTGTGCGCGCTCTAACTGCTCAAGTTGGAGCACTTAGCAGTGAGATCTTCACCATCTTGTCAATTACCTACCTTATTGTGTTGGCTTTTTGCAAGACAGTGGTGGGTGAAGCTGTGAGTGTTGACCTCCAGGGTGGCTGTGATGTGTTCCCGGCTACTGAACACTACCTTGTTGAGCTTTTCATGGCTTCTTTCACTCTCTGATCTTTCATGGATCACCTTATGATGCCTTGTTAGTGCACATCTGAGAAGACTAGATGAGCGTGGGTAAGCAGGTCAGTGCGGCGTACGAGAGTGGCGGTGGAGGTCAGACTTTGCTCGTGTGTAGTAAACAATGAACTTAATGGTGAATCTGCTTCCAGAAGTGTGTCTTATACTGCCATTTGCCAACACCACATTGTTACACACACACTTTCTTCTTTCCACTTTCCTTTCTTTCTCTTATCTCCTTTTCCTCTTCCTCCAGTCTTCTTCCTCTTCCGCCTTCCTCTTTTACTTTTCCCTACTCTCCTATTGTTATTATTAATATTAATACTAATACCTCTGGGGCATTGTTAAAGTGTAAGACCTTAAAGTGATGATAAAAGTTGGTGTGGGGGGGCAGGTCGCACTACTAGCAACGAAGGCAACAAAAATTGTCAAGATAAACTAGGGAAAACTTTCAGAAAACTGCATAGCTCTTAAAATAGTTACTGGTAAAAAACTAGGAAATTGGTCTTGAGAGAGAGAGAAGAGAGGGAGAAAGGAGAGGAGGCAGGGAGATAGGTAGGTAGAAAAAAAGCAAGGAAAGAGGGAAGAGCAACAAGACAAAAATTTCCTTGTCATATGCTATACAAATAGCCGGAGAGCAAGAAATAAAATAGAACCAAGAGTAATTGCATGTGCAAGAAACATATATTATTGCACTAAGAGAAACCTGTTTCAGTGTAAGAGGGACGTGTCTGCTGAGTCACACATATATACCTATAAACTTTTCCACATTGATGAAGTCATCAGTAAAGGAGACGAAGTTGTGATGTATGTTAGGGAAGATTTCAACGATTGCATTACAAATTATATAAAGGTGGAAGCAAAACAACCACGAGTGGGGGATTGAATGATAACTTTAGGCCTTTCGTGTTGCAGTCAACACATCAGGAGCTTGTAGTGTTGCAGAAATGAATAGGAAACCCAAATAAAGTCGTTCAGGGGAACGATTCTAGCTTGAGCTATATATCCTACTTAACTTTGATGAGAAAATAAATAGCGACATAAAGTTTACCGGTGCAGTACATTACGGGACGACCTAGAGAGGTTGATGTTGTGGCCGGAGAAGTGGCAGATGCACTTCAGTGTGGACACATGTAAGGTTCTTCTCCTAGGAAAATATAATAAATGTTATTTATGAGCGAAATAAAGTAGATCTTATTGAAATCGAATATGATAGATTTAGTTCTGGTTAGCAGAAATTTAAAGCCAACAGTGCATAAGTGTTCGTAGTAAAGCTAGTAAGATTCTTGTCTTCATGTCAAGAGGCAAATAATAATTCGTAAGATTATATTTCAACTTTATATATCCTTGTAAAACCTCATTTAGATTATTGCTGCTCAGTTCTGGTTTCCAAATTACTTAATGAACATCAATGTGCTGGAGAAGGATGACGATACTGTGTACCAGAAACCTTCCCTACGAGGACAAGCTTAAGCCACTGAATTTGTACTCTGGAAAGACGTAGTTAGAGGGGCGGCGGTTATGACTGAAATGAAGAAATGAAAACAAGAATGAAAGTAATATAAATAACGTGGTGGAAGTATGTAACGATGACAGGACTCACAACAATGGAAGCAATTGGACAGAATATAGATTCAGGACATAGGGAAGTATTTTTTAAGGGGGGTGGATAGCTTTAAATTAAGGTTAGACCTGCCCTTCCCTTTCCTTGAATCGAACCTTAATGCTTCCCTTTTTCTCAGGCGGTATAAGACCCCTACGGGTTTAGGTCTCCCCCATAAGTGTAATATAGTTTAGATGGGCGAGAGTCTGGTCTGCCTAGCATGGGCCAATAGTCCTACTGCAGTTTTCTTGAATGTTTTTGTGTTCTTAAAAGTATGCGTAGAAGTTTGTGTCAAAGTTGCAGCACAGCCATACTGCCTTCCCTCTCCGGTGTCTTGGTAGCGAGGTAATCTCTTGCTGCTTCAATGACGATCATTTAGCATTGAGCGCACGTTAAGATTTCCTGGGTAGATTAAATTTGCATAAAGGATGGTGTTGGATCAGTGGAGGATCAGAGCAGGTCAGTATTGTTCTCTCTGCCTTCCAGCGCCCCATCTTCTTACTGAAACTGCGTGTTTCACAGTCTTGTTTGTGTTCCACCCTCTCCAGAGTGTGTCGCTCCTGTCAGTAAACACAACACATGCTCTCCGCACACACAAATATGCACCTTTATTACTAGTATTATCTCAGACCTGGAACACTTCCAGAAGATATAATAATTTGTTTGTATCGAGTCTGTCGTCAGTTGGGATTAGTTAGTCCCGATTGTTTTGTATTTTGTGTAGAAGAGGAGACTCGTGTTGCAGAAAGTTTTGTTGGGACAATGTTAGCCGGTTTGAGCTTTATTTATTATGTCTTGGTTTGCTCTTACAACTTTATCGTTGTCCCAATAAAAGGTTGACAAGCAACCCATCTTTACTTCCATCGTTGGGGATACGATGTTTGTCTCTACAACCAGTGATGGCGCTGCTTCTTCATGGGAAGAAATACTGCTGATGACATTTGTGTTCGTAATAATATATCCTCAACAGTTTTTAATTAGGAACTGTTTTTTAAGCAAGTATAAGTTAGGCAATACTAGAGGAAGTTGGTGTTGACAACTTGCAGTAATGTCTTCTTTATGAGAGCGTCTTTCTTATTACTAGAAGTGAATGTTGTCTGTAGTCAAGATTATCTTGTTTATTAATGTGATACATGAACATACCAGGCTGGTGAAGACACTAGGCTGGTAGACACTAGACTTAATATACACTGCTAGACCCACCAGACATACACTGCTAGACCCACCAGACATACACTGCTAGACCCACCAGACACACACTGCTAGACCCAGACACACTGCTGCCACCAGACATACACTGCTGCAGCACAGCGCTACGGAACACTAACGACAGCTCTGTAAGCCACTGCCACGAGCGAATCAGCTGGTTATATTACCGCCAAACACCACTTATCGTGCCAGAAGTCGCTGTCTTATATACCAAAAATTAATTTTCCTCCAGCATTGTGAAATTCCGCATTATTCTTTTTTATAATTATTAAATTTTAAAGTAGTTCTTTGCTAATTACATTTATTTTGTGCAAATTATATTTTTTCATGACGCATAAACTTGTTCATGACAGCCTGGTTGATTAGGAACTTCTCTAAGGAGTATGTCAGGCGGCCTCTTGAAGACAGCCAGGGGTCTGTTAGTGATCCCCCTTATGCCAGGAGGGAGGGTGTTGAAGAGTCGTGGTCCCTTGACACATTGATTTCTCTCTGTGTACTCATACTTCAAATAGTAATTTCAGTGTGTAAGTTTGGTACCAATTCCTCCAGTATCTTACAGGTGTAGATTATGATGTATGTTTCTCGCCTACGTTCCAAGGAATACAATTCTAGGGACTTGAAGCGTTTCCAATATTTAGGTGCTTGGCTCTTCTTTAATGAACTGTGAAGGTTTACTGGAAATGTTTTTCTGCTCCTCGATTTCGTCTACCTTGAAGGAGGTCGTTAGTACACAACAATATTCCATTCTAGAGAGAACTAGTGACATGAAGGCTATTATTGGTAGCATAGCATTTCTTGTTTTGAAGGTTTTAGTTAGCCATTCTATAATTTTTTTTTTTTTTTTTGCAGTTGCGATGTTATGCTCTTTGAACATGAAATCTGACATTATAACTCGAAGGTCTCTCACAATTTGACTTATTTCTATTGAGGGGTTTGAGTTTGTTTTTTATTCCAATCTTGGTTTTATTTGCTTCTTCCCTGACGTAGTAACTGAAAGTTAACTTGATTGACCATCACATTGTTGTCACTGGAAGACTTGGTTTGTCACCTTGGAGGCTCGTCGTGTCTTCTAAGGATGCAGATTTCATACACATTCTAGTATCGTTTACAAAGGATGATATAGTGGTATGATGTTCCTTTCTGTCAGAAATGAGAATGTGGAAGAAAACTTGGGGGAGAGAACTTTTAAGTGTAGCAGCCCCTGTCTTCACTCTTTACTATTACTCTCTCTGGGTTCTCTTTCTTAGGAGGTTAAATAACCATCTTTTTTTTCACAGTTTCTGCGTGTAATTACCCCATGGTTGCACGTCTCGAAGACTCTGGCGCAGTTAGTGTACGCTACATCTGCATTGTTTGTCTTCAAGTGCACCCAACACCATGTTGTAATGCTTCATGATCGGCAGGAGTGAACTACTATCATTACCACCTACAACTACCAACACTAACTTCCACCACCTCTATCACTACCACTGTCAATTCTTTCCTTACCACTGTTACCAGTACCACTACAACTGCCACTGCTACAACCACTACAACCTCCACCACCACTACAACCATCACCCCTACAACAACCATCACCACCGCTACTACATTCACCACCACTAGAACCACCACCACCACAACCACCACCACCACAACCACCACCACTACAACCATCACCACCACCACTACAACCATCACCACCACCACCACTACAACCATCACCACCACCACCACTACAGCCACCACCACCACTACAACCACCACCACCACAACCACCACCACCACTACAACCACCATTACCATCACCATTACAACCACCATCACCACTACAACCACCATCACTACAACCACCATCACCACCGCAACTACATCCACCACCACTATAACCACCACCACTACAACCACCACCAGTTAAATATTAGTATTGAGTTTTTGAAGATAATCAGAAGTCATTCATAAGTCATCACATGGAAACTAATACTGAAATTTCGTCAATAAAAACAATAAATTAGGACATAGACCAAATCGAATTCAAACAAAGAGACCAACATCCTAAAATATACAAGCACACAAAGTATGAAGCTGCATTATTAAAATATCATCATGGAAGGGTTGAGGTTAATCAGATGCGACACTCAGAAATTATTCAACGAAAACCATTTCAGTTTCTCCAATTTAAAGCGAATTGGGACGTACACAGACCTAAGTCAACCCCCAACTTTTCTGTAAGTAAGACGGGCCAGCTTTTAAAGAAGTAAATGCAGTAATTCAATTATATTTAAGCTTAGTGCACATAACTTACAAGTTGTGAACAATATTGTTGGGGACACATGTTATAGACACACACAAAACATTATTTAAGCTGTGATAACCAGATAGTCAAACATTGTGACTTATTTCTGACCAGAAGAAACATTCTCCACTTTACAGTTTGATTAATAAAGTTGTCACAGGATAACTTACACTGTAGAGGTGTGAGCAAAGCTCAGACCTCTACAACACAATTGTCCTCAAAGTTTTGTTAAGTTGTACCATGAATTAAGGAAAGATCTTAGACTTCACCTTACGAAACAAAGTAAATGCGATAGTAATTATGGACAAGGTAGATTATAGTGGAAAAGTGAACATGTTATCAGAAGACGGGGGAACTTACGTGCCTCTTAATGTGTACTATCCTGGTCTTATGAGGCATCAGCCATTAAATATTAAAGTCGTTCAGAAGAGGTAAACTGAAAAATATTTAATGTGATTCAACGTGAATGAAAATTTCTCACTATTTTACATAAAATGTTCAAATCTGGTCCTACACATTTGAATTTCTCAAATTTTAAACTTTTTTTATGGAGGTTTATAGGTACGGCACCGAGGGTTTTGACAGCTATGTGAGCCATTCCAGGATGCTGGGAATGGCTTTAACAACTCTGGTCATAGTGCACCTGAACATGCCAGTTGCTGCAAGAATTTCGTCCTTATTACCATATACAAGTGTTCAAAATTTGAAGCCAGTCGATGAGTCGTTCTGGAGTTAGCAAAATTATATCGCAAAGCTGAAGGAAGAGAAGAAAATTCAGGCAGCTTTTTGAAGACCTCCGTCAGGGAGGTGGTGGGGAAGGGGTAAGATATTAACATTATGAAGACTACACTTATGTTGATCACCTTGCTACCATGTTGGTCACCTTGCTACCATGTTGGTCACCTTGCTACCATGTTGGTCACCTTGCTACCATGTTGGTCACCTTGCTACCATGTTGGTCACCTTGCTATTATGTTGGTCACCTTGCTACCATTTTGGTCACCTTGCTACCATGTTGGTCCCCTTGCTACCATGTTGGTCACCTTGCTACCATGTTGGTCCCCTTGCTACCATGTTGGTCCCCTTGCTACCATGTTGGTCACCTTGCTACCATGTTGGTCACCTTGCTACCATGTTGGTCACCTTGCTATTATGTTGGTCACCTTGCTACCATTTTGGTCACCTTGCTACCATGTTGGTCACCTTGCTATTATGTTGGTCACCTTGCTACCATGTTGGTCACCTTGCTACCATGTTGGTCACCTTGCTACCATGTTGGTCACCTTGCTATTATGTTGGTCACCTTGCTACCATTTTGGTCACCTTGCTACCATGTTGGTCACCTTGCTACCATGTTGGTCCCCTTGCTATTATGTTGGTCACCTTGCTACCATTTTGGTCACCTTGCTACCATGTTGGTCACCTTGCTATTATGTTGGTCACCTTGCTACCATGTTGGTCACCTTGCTACCATGTTGGTCCCCTTGCTACCATGTTGGTCCCCTTGCTACGATGTTGGTCACCTTGCTACCATGTTGGTCACCTTGCTATTATGTTGGTCACCTTGCTACCATTTTGGTCACCTTGATACCGTGTTGGTCACCTTGATACCGTGTTGGTCACCTTGCTACCGTGTTGGTCACCTTGCTACCGTGTTGGTCACCTTGCTACCATGTTGGTCACCTTGCTACCATGTTGGTCACCTTGCTACCATGTTGTTCACCTTGATACCGTGTTGGTCACCTTGCTACCGTGTTGGTCACCTTGATACCGTGTTGGTCACCGTGCTACCATGTTGGTCACCTTGCTACCGTGTTGGTCATCTTGCTACCATGTTGCCCACGCTCTTACAAGAGCTGCGTTTTTTTAATATTCTCTGTTAGAGTAAATAGAGTTAGTGTTGATGTGTGGTGGCATCGTTCATTATTATTACCATTGTTTGGGTGAACCATCCTCTCTCTCTCTCTCTTAACCCCTGTGGTTTAGCGCTTCTATTTGATTATAATAATAATAATTCTCTCTCTCTCTCTCTCTCTCTCTCTCTCACACACACACACACACACGGGGCCAGGAGCTATGAATCGACCCCTGCAACCACAAATAGGTGAGTACACACACAAAAAAAAAAAAAAAAAAAAAAAAAAAAAAAAAAAAAAAAAAAAAAAAAAAAAAAAAAAAAAAAAAAAAAAAAAAAAAAAAAAAAAAAAAAAAAAAAAAAAAAAAAAAAAAAAAAAAAAAAAAAAAAAAAAAAAAAAAAAAAAAAAAAAAAAAAAAAAAAAAAAAAAAAAAAAAAAAAAAAACATGTGATCCCCCGATGGCATGGTGGCTAGCTCTTGCTTCACGCATGGAGGGCCTGGGTTCAATCGGCGGGCCTGAAACATTTCAGGGAAGTGGTCTCCGTTACACACACATCACACACACACACACACAACAGGCCTAGTGTCTAATCGACATGTGCCTAAGACAAAATGGTAACTAACACACACATATATATTCTCCATAACTACACCAGTAGCCTTTATCCTGGTGCTACTGCTTCCCTGGTGGTGGTTATGGTTGATAGTACAGTAGTGATGTAGTTCTTGATTATAGAAGTGGTTATTGAAGGAGGGGGGGGGAGGTGAATAGTTATTGTGTGGTGGTTGATGGTAGTACTAGAGGTCCCTCAGAGTGCAATATACTTCACAAATGGTTCACTGGTTGCCTGCAGCAGCTGTAGACTCCCACGATCGACAGTGCAATAGACTGAGGCTTCGTGATCCCTGTTCAGCATTGCAAGACCAGTTGATGTCAATCCAGCAGGCACTAAATCGTGCCTTGCAACATGAGAGGTAGCTGGGTCTCCTTCACACTTCATCACTCACCTGCATACCAAGTCAGTGTTGGCATGCAGAGCAACATGGTGCAACATCATACTGGCAGATTATCCATGAGAAACATAAAGCTACGTGTGCTCCATCCCAGTCTGTCTGCAAGACACCAGTCACACTGTGTTGTTAATGTACACCATCAACCCTGTCTAACACAAGCTACAGTCCTGCTAGGAAACTAGTATACAGCGTCAGTGACGACCTACCTACTGTTACACTGACACGACCTACCTACTGTTACACTGACACGACCTACCTACTGTTACACTGACACGACCTACCTACTGTTACACTGACACGACCTACCTACTGTTACACTGACACGACCTACCTACTGTTACACTGACACGACCTACCTACTGTTACACTGACACGACCTACCTACTGTTACACTGACACGACCTACCTACTGTTACACTGAGACGACCTGCATACTTCTACACGGTGACGACCTGCTTACTGGTACACACTGACGATCTACCTACTGCCGCACCTGACAAAGCGTCGATCAATAGCTAGTCACTGACTGCATTAGGACACGTGGTCATTGAAAGTGATTGAGAACACTGTCAAGATAGCGATGACACCTCTACTAGTGTCTGCTGTCACTAACACTGCTTGTGTTACCACCTGTCTGCTGTCACCAACACTGCTTTTACCATCTGACTACTGTTACTAACACTGCTTGTGTTACCACCTGACTACTGTTACTAACACTGCTTGTGTTACCATTCCTGTACTAACACTGTGTCAGTTTTGCCACACTGCTTGTGCATAACGTATTGTGCCACCTGACTACTGTCACTAACACTGCTTGTGTTACCACCTGACTACTGTCACTAACACTGCTTGTGTTACCACCTGACTACTGTATCACTAGACACTGCTTAACGTTGTTACCACCTGACTACTGTCACTAACACTGCTTGTGTTACCACCTGACTACTGTCACTAACACTGCTTGTGTTACCACCTGACTACTGTCACTAACACTGCTTGTGTTACCACCTGACTACTGTCACTAACACTGCTTGTGTTACCACCTGACTACTGTCACTAACATACACAAGTGGTACCACCTGACTATTTTGTATACCACTGCTTGACCTGACTCTGTCACTAACACTGCTTGTGTTACCACCTGACTACTGTCACTAACACTGCTTGTGTTACCACCTGACTACTGTCACTAACACTGCTTGTGTTACCACCTGACATACTGTCACTAACATTAGTTACTGTGTTGCCAGTAGGTAACTCTTATTAAGAAATTGTTTTGTACTGAGGGGAGCAGCAACAGCCTGGTTGAGCAGTTAAGCCTGGCCTAGGGCCGGGTTGCTGGTGCAGGAGAACTCTGGAAACCCTTCCAGGGATATGAGAAACCAGCTGTAACTACCGTCTGTATTGTCCTTGTTGTTAGTGTCTTACACAGTGACACCTTCACTCTGGTGTCACAGACACCAGTCATCAACATTACTCAAAACCAGTCAGCTATATCAGTCAATATCCGTCATCAACATTGATCAACACGAGTCATCAACATTGATGACCACCAATCTTCACCAGGAGTCATCAACATTGATCAACACGAGTCATCAACAGCAAGTCTTCACCAGGAGTCATCAACATTGATCAACACTAGTCATCAACAGCAAGTCTTCACCAGGAGTCATCAACATTGATCAACACGAGTCATCAACATTGATGACCACCAATCTTCACCAGGAGTCATCAACATTGATCAACACGAGTCATCAACAGCAAGTCTTCACCAGGAGTCATCAACATTGATCAACACGAGTCATCAACAGCAAGTCTTCACCAGGAGTCATCAACATTGATCAACACTAGTCATCAACATTGATGACCACCAATCTTCACCAGGAGCCATCAACATTGATGACCACCAGTCTTCACCAGGAGTCATCAACATTGATGACCACCAGTCTTCACCAGGAGTCATCAACATTGATGACCACCAGTCTTCACCAGGAGTCATCAACATTGATGACCACCAGTCTTCACCAGGAGTCATCAACATTGATGACCACCAGTCTTCACCAGGAGTCATCAACATTGATGACCACCAGTCTTCACCAGGAGTCATCAACATTGATGACCACCAGTCTTCACCAGGAGTCATCAATATTGATGACCACCAGTCTTCACCAGGAGTCATCAATATTGATGACCACCAGTCTTCACGAGTCATCAATATTGATGACCACCAGTCTTCACAGGAGTCATCATTTGATGACCACCAGTCTTCACCAGGAGTCATCAATATTGATGACACCAGTTTCACCAGGGCATCAATATTGATGCCACCAGTCTTCACCAGGAGTCATCAATATTGATGACCACCAGTCTTCACCAGGAGTCATCAATATTGATGACCACCAGTCTTCACCAGGAGTCATCAATATTGATGACCACCAGTCTTCACCAGGAGTCATCAATATTGATGACCACCAGTCTTCACCAGGAGTCATCAAATTGATGACCACTCAGTCTTTCACCAGGAGTCATCAATTGATGACCACCAGTCTTCACAGGAGTCTCAATATTGATGACCACCAGTCTTCACCAGGAGTCATCAATATTGATGACCACCAGTCTTCACCAGGAGTCATCAAGAGTAGTAAATACTGATGACTGTTGTAGTCAGTTTTCAGGTCACTACACTGCACCTGTAATAAAGTCCTGTTTCACACCTCATATCTCACACATTATTCTCTTTTATTCCTCTCTCATTCCTCTCATCCCTCTCCCTCTTATGCCTCTCATCCCTCTCCCTCATCCCTCTCCCTCATCCCTCTCTCATCCCTCTCATCCCTCTCTCATCTCTCTCTTCCCTCTCTCATCTCTCTCATCCCTCTCTCATCTCTCTCATCCCTCTCTCGTCCCTCTCTCATCCCTCTCTCTCGTCCCTCTCTCATCCCTCTCTCTCATCCCTCTCTCTCGTCCCTCTCTCATCCCTCCCCTCGTCCCTCTCTACCCTGCTGTCCCTTCTTACCTATCTTACCACTTGCTGTCCCTCTTACCACTTCCTCTCCCTCTTACCCATTTCCTCTCCCTCCTTCGCCTCAGTTCTCCCTTCCTCTCTCTTCCTTTCTTCCCTCGCCACTTCCCGTCTCCTTTACTGTAATTATGGCTGAGTAAATGTTGCAAATAAGCATTATCTGTAGTAATAGTTGTTTAAGTAATAGTAGTGTATTAGTAGTAATAGTAGTAGTTTATTAGCAGTAATAGTAGTGTATTAGTAGTAATAGTAGTGTATTAGTAGTAAATAGTAGTAGTTTATTAGCAGTAATAGTAGTGTATTAGTAGTAATAGTAGTGTATTAGTAGTAATAGTAGTGTATTAGTAGTAATAGTAGTAGTTTATTAGCAGTAATAGTAGTGTATTAGTAGTAATAGTAGTGTATTAGTAGTAATAGTAGTAGTTTATTAGCAGTAATAGTAGTGTATTAGTAGTAATACTAGTGTATTAGTAGTAAATAGTAGTAGTTTATTAGCAGTAATAGTAGTGTATTAGTAGTAATAGTAATAGTAGTGTATTAGTAGTAATAGTAGTAGTTTATTAGCAGTAATAGTAGTGTATTAGTAGTAATAGTAGTGTATTAGTAGTAATAGTAGTAGTTTATTAGCAGTAATAGTAGTGTATTAGTAGTAATAGTAGTGTATTAGTAGTAATAGTAGTAGTTTATTAGCAGTAATACTAGTAGTGTATTAGTAATATTAGTGTATTAGTAGTAATAGTAGTAGTTTATTAGCAGTAATATTAGTAGTGTGTTAGTAATAGTAGTGTAATATTAGTAATGTATTAGTAATATTAGTGTATTAGTAGTAATATTAGTAGTGTATTAGGAATAGTGTATTAGTAGTAATATTAGTGTATTAGTAATATTAGTGTATTAGTAGTAATATTAGTAGTGTATTAGTAATATTAGTGTATTAGTAATGTATTAGTAGTAATATTAGTAGTGTATTAGTAATAATAGTAGTGTATTAGTAGTAATATTAGTAGTGTATTAGTAGAAATATTAGTAGTGTATTAGTAGTAGTGTAAGTATTAGTACAAGTATTAGCTCTAGTAATATAAGTATTAATAGTAATATTAGCAGGAATTAAGTAAGAGTAAGAGAGGGAGCAGGAAGAGTAAGAGGGAGACCAGGAAGAATAGTAAGAGAGAACAGGAAGAGTAGTAAGAGGGAGACCAGGAAGAGTAGTAAGAGGGAGAACAGGAAGAGTAGTAAGAGGGAGACCAGGAAGAGTAGTAAGAGGGAGACCAGGAAGAGTAGTAAGAGGGAGACCAGGAAGAGTAGTAAGAGGGAGACCAGGAAGAGTAGTAAGAGGGAGACCAGGAAGAGTAGTAAGAGGGAGACCAGGAAAAGTAGTAAGAGAGACAAAGTAAGAGGGAGACCAGGAAAGAGTATTAGGAGGAGAACGGAAGTAGGAGGAGAACACAGGAAAGAGATATGTAGGAGGGAGAACAGGGAGTAGTAGGAGGGAGAACAGGGAGAGTAATGGAGGGAGAACAGGGAGAGTAGTAGAGGGAGAACAGGGAGAGTAGTAGGAGGGAGAACAGGGAGAGTAGTAGGAGGGAGAACAGGGAGAGTAGTAGGAGGGAGAACAGGGAGAGTAGTAGGAGGGAGAACAGGGAGAGTAGTAGGAGGGAGAACAGGGAGAGTAGTAGGAGGGAGAACAGGGAGAGTAGTAGGGGAGAACAGGAGAGTAGTAGGAGGGAGAACAGGAGAGAAGGGGGAGGGAGAACAGGGAGAGGATGGGAGGAGAACAGGGAGAGTAGTGGGAAAAGGAGGGCAGGAAGAGGGGAAAAGGGAGAACAGGGAGAAGGGAGGAGAACGGGGAAAAGGATGAGTGGGAGAACAGGGGGGTAAGGGGAGGGAGAACAGGGAAAGAGTGGGAGGGAAAAAAAAGAGGAAAGCAGGAAAAGGAGGGAGAAACGGGAGAAAGGAAGAGGAGAAACGGGAAAAGGAAGAGGAGAAACAGGGAGAAAGGAAAGGAGACAGGAAAAGGGAAAGGAAAACAGGAGAAAAGGAAAGGAGAAAAAGGGGAGAAAAGGAAGAGGAAAAACAGGGAGAAAAGGAAGAGGGAAAAACAGGGAGAAAGGAAAGGAAAAAGCAGGGAGAAAAGGAAGAGGAAAAACAGGGAAAAGGAGAGAGGAGAAGCGGGGAGAAAAGAAGGAAAAACCCAGGAGAAAAGGAAAGGAGAAACGGGAAAAAAGGGGAAAGGGGAAGCAGGGGAGAAAGGAAGGAAGCAGGGGAGAAAAGGAAGAGGAAACCGGGAGAAAAGGAAGAGGAATGAGGGAGAAAAGGAAGAGGAGAAACAGGAGAAAGGGAAAGAGGGAGAAGCAGGGAAAAAGGGAAAGGGAAAAACCCAGGAGAAAAAAGGAAAGGAGAAACAGGGAAAGGAAGAGGAGAAAACAGGGAGGAGAAAAAGGAAGAGGAGAAACGGGAGAAAAGGAAGAGGAGAAGCAGGGAAAAAAGGAAGGGAGAAACGGGGAGAAAGGGAAAGGAGAAGCGGGGAGAAAAGGAAGAGGAGAAACGGGGAGAAAGGAAGAGGAGAAACAGGGAGAAAAGGAAGAGGAGAAACAGGGAGAAAAGGAAGAGGAGAAACAGGGAGAAAAGGAAGAGGAGAAACAGGGAGAAAAGGAAGAGGAGAAACAGGGAGAAAAGGAAGAGGAGAAACAGGGAGAAAAGGAAGAGGAGAAACAGGGAGAAAAGGAAGAGGAGAAACAGGGAGAAAAGGAAGAGGAGAAGCAGGAGAAAGGAAGAGGAAAGCAGGAGAGAAAGGAAAGGAGAAACGGAGAAAAGGAGAGAGAAACAGGGAGAAAAGGAAGAGGAGAAAAAGGGAAGAGGAAAGGAAGAGGAGAAACAGGGAGAAAAGGAAGAGGAGAAGCAGGGAGAAAGGAAGGAGGAGAAACGAGGGAGAAAAGGAAGAGGAGAAAGGAGGGAAAGGAAGAGGAGAAGAACAGGAAGAGAAACAGGAAAGAGGAGAACAGGGAGAAGCAGGAGAGAAGCAGGAGACAGGAGAGGAGAACAGGGAGAGAACAGGAGAGGAGGAAGCAGGGAGAAGAGGAAAGGAAACAGGAAACAGGAAGAGGAGAAACAGGGAGAACAGGAAGAGGAGAAACACGGAGAACAGGAAGAGGAGAAACACGGAGAACAGGAAGAGGAGAAACGGGGGGGAAGAGAAGAATAAAGCAACAGGAGGAAGATAGATAATAGGTGGAGGAAGAGGAAAAGAGGGAGGAGGGAGAAGAAAATAGGGGAGAGGAAGATAAGCGGGTGAGGCTGTGCTGGTGGTTCAACGTATCTTCTTGTTTGTTAAAATGTGCACACAAGTATTTAACTGAAGCCTTGTGTTGCACGGTGTTGTGAGAACGTTAATGAAGGATGTTTGTGTTGCACGGTGTTGTGTAAGGTGCTGTGAGAACGTTATTGAAGTATAGTTGTGTTGCATGGTGTTGAGTGAACATCAGGGAAGGATGGTTGTGTTGCATGGTGTTGAGTGAACATCAAGGAAGGATGGTTGTGTTGAGTGAACATCAGGGAAGGATGGTTGTGTTGCATGGTGTTGAGTGAACATCAGGGAAGGATGGTTGTGTTGCATGGTGTTGAGTGAACATCAAGGAAGGATGGTTGTGTTGCACGGTGTTGAGAGATCAGTATTAACAGTAACACCTGGGCAGTTGTCCAGGCTGGTAGTAACCTTTATATTGACCCATCAGTCTGCTGTTTAGCTTTCACCATGTATACCAATCCCTCTGTCTCTGCTCTTATACTATCCCTCCCTTCACTATCCCTCCCTCTACTATCCCTCCCTCTACTATCCCTTCCTTAACTATCCCTCCCTCTACTATCTCCCTCTACTATCCCTTCCTTAACTATCCCTCCTCTACTCATCCCTTAACTATCCTCCCTCTACTATCCTCCTCTCTATCCCTATCCCTCTACTCTCCCTCTGCTTCCTCCCTCTACTACCCTCCCTCTCTACCCCCTCTCCTCCTCCCTCCCCTGTTCTCACTATCCCTTCACTATCCCTCCCTCTACTACTCCTCCCTCTACTATCCCTCCTCTACTATCCCTCCCTCTACTACCCCTCCCTCTACTACCCCTCCCTCTACTCTCCCTCCCTCTACTATCCCTCCCTCTACTATCCCTTCCTCTACTATCCCTTTTAACTGTCCCTCCCTCTACTATCCCTCACTCTACTATCCCTTTCTTAACTGTCCCTCCCTCTACTATCCCTCACTCTACTATCCCTCCCTTCACTATCCCTCACTCTACTACCCCTCCCTCTACTCTCCCTCCCTCTACTATCCCTTCCTTCACTACCCCTCCCTCTACTCTCCCTCTCTCTACTCTCTCCTCCCTCTACTCTCTCCCTCCCTCTACTCCTCCTCTACCCTCTCTACTCTCCCTCCTCTCACTATCCCTCCCTCTACTATCCCTTCCTTAACTATCCCTCCCTCTACTATCCCTTCCTTAACTATCCCTCCCTCTACTATCCCTTCCTTAACTATCCCTCCTCTACTATCCCTCCCTCTACTATCCCTTCTTAACTATCCCTCCTCTACTATCCCTCACTCTACTATCCCTCCTCTACTATCCCTCACTCTACTATCCCTCCTCTACTATCCCTTCCTTCACTATCCCTTTCTCTACTACCCTTCCCTCTACTATCCCTCCCTCTACTATCCCTCCCTCTACTATCCCTCCCTCTACTATCCCTCCCTCTACTACCCTCCCTCTACTACCCCTCCCTCTACTACCCTCTCCTCTACTACCCCTCCCTCTACTACCCCTCCCTCTACTACCCCTCCTCTACTATCCCTTCCTTCACTATCCCTCCCTCTATTATCCCTCCCTCTACTATCCCTTCCTTCACTATCCCTCCCTCTACTCTCCCTCCCTCTACTCTCCCTCCCTCTACTCTCCCTCCCTCTATTATCCCTCCCTCTACTCTCCCTCCCTCTACTCTCCCTCTACTATCCTTCCTTCACTACCCCTCCCTCTACTCTCCCTCCCTCTACTCTCCCTCTACTATCCTTCCTTCACTACCCCTCCCTCTACTCTCCCTCCCTCTACTCTCCCTCTACTATCCTCTCCCTCCCTACTCCTGGTTCAGCCTGAGTTGTGTCAGGTACATGGGAAGACAATAGTAGAGGGTGTAATAGTGTGGAGCGAGGCTCACAACTATCTATCAAGATTAACAACTATCGTGTGTTATTTGAGTGTATTAGTCAAGAATAGAACAATAGAAGATGACTAATATATCGTGTGGTGAGAATCTTCACTTGCATGATGTACACGCATGCGCACGCACGCAAGCACGGAGGGAGTAGTGGTAGTGGTGGTAGTAGTGGTAGTGGTAGTAGTGGTAGTGGTAGTAGTAGTAGTGGTGGTAGTAGTGGTAGTAGTAGTAGTAATGTGTTTACATGATCATGATGTTTCTTAAACCATTGACCTTAAGTTACATGAGGATGACTTAGTGGTGAAGTTAAAAGTGATGAGGGTGTTAGATAACTTAGTGGTGAGGTTGAGGGTGTTAGATGACTTAGTGGTGAGGTTGAGGGTGGTAGATGACTTAGTGGTGATGTTGAGGGTGGTAGATGACTTAGTGGTGAAGTTGAGGGTGGTAGATGACTTAGTGTGTTTGAGGTTTGAGTATGTGATTAGGTTAGATGACTTAGTGGTGATGTTGAGGGGGGATTAGATGACTTAGTGTGAGTTGAGGGTGTTAGATGACTTAGTGGTGAAGTTGGGTGTTAGATGACTTAGTGTGAGTTGGGGTTAGATGACTTAGTGGTGAAGTTGAGGGTTAGATGACTTAGTGGTGATGTTGAGGTGTTAGATGACTTAGTGGTGATGTTGAGGGTGGTAGATGACTTAGTGGTGAGTTGAGGGTGTTAGATGACTTAGTGGTGAGTTGAGGGGTTAGATGACTTTAGTGGTGATGTTGAGGGTGGTAGATGACTTAGTGGTGATGTTGAGGGTGTTAGATGACTTAGTGGTGAAGTTGAGGGTGTTAGATGACTTAGTGTTGATGTTGAGGGTGTTAGATGACTTAGTGGTGATGTTGAGGGTGGTAGATGACTTAGTGGTGAAGTTGAGGGTGTTAGATGACTTAGTGGTGAGGTTGAGGGTGTTAGATGACTTAGTGGTGATGTTGAGGGTGGTAGATGACTTAGTGGTAAATGTTGAGGGTGGTAGATGACTTAGTGGTGATGTTGAGGGTGTTAGATGACTTAGGGGTTGTGTTGGGGGTTGTTAGATGACTTAGTGGTGATGTTGAGGGTGTTAGATGACTTAGTGGTGATGTTGAGGGTGTTAGATGACTTAGTGGTGAAGTTGAGGGTGTTAGATGACTTAGTGGTGATGTTGAGGGTGTTAGATGACTTAGTGGTGAGTTGAGGGGGGTTAGATGACTTAGGGGTGATGTTGAGGGTGTAGATGACTTAGTGGTGATGTTGAGGGTGGTAGATGACTTAGTGGTGAAGTTGAGGGTGGTAGATGACTTAGTGGTGAGTTGAGGGGTTAGATGACTTAGTGGTGAGTTGAGGGTGGTATTAGTGGTGAGTTGAGGTGTAGATGACTTAGTGTGATGTTGAGGTGTTAGATGACTTAGTGTGATGTGAGGGTGTTAGATGACTTAGTGGTGATGTTGAGGGTGTAGATGACTTAGTGGAGTTGGGTGTTAGATGACTTAGTGGTGATGTTGAGGGTGGTAGATGACTTAGTGGTGAGTTGAGGGGTAGATGACTTAGGGGAGTTGAGGTGGTAGATGACTTAGTGGTGATGTTGAGGTGTGATGACTTAGTGGTGATGTTGAGGGTGTTAGATGACTTAGTGGTGATGTTGAGGTGGTAGATGACTTAGTGGTGATGTTGAGGTGTTAGATGACTTAGTGGTGAAGTTGAGGTGTTAGATGACTTAGTGGTGAAGTTGAGGGTGTTAGATGACTTAGTGTGAGTTGAGGGTGTAGATGACTTAGTGTGAGTTGAGGTGTTGATGACTTAGTGTGATGTTGAGGTGGTAGATGACTTAGTGGTGATGTTGGGGTGGTAGATGACTTAGTGGTGAGTTGAGGTGGTAGATGACTTAGTGGTGAGTTGAGGGTGTAGATGACTTAGTGGTGAGTTGAGGGTAGATGACTTAGTGGTGAGTTGAGGGTGGTAGATGACTTAGTGTGAGTTGAGGTGTTAGATGACTTAGTGGTGAGTTGAGGGTGTTAGATGACTTAGTGGTGAAGTTGAGGTGGTAGATGACTTAGTGGTGAGTTGAGTGTGATTAGTGGTGATTTGAGGTGTAATGACTTAGTGGTGATGTTGAGGGTGTAGATGACTTAGTGGTGATTGAGGTTAGATGACTTAGTGGTGAGTTGAGGGTGTTAGATGACTTAGTGGTGAGTTGAGGGTGGTAGATGACTTAGTGGTGAGTTGAGGGTGTAGATGACTTATGTGAAGTTGAGGGTGTTAGATGACTTAGTGTGAGTTGAGGGTGTTAGATGACTTAGTGTTGATGTTGAGGGTGTAGATGACTTAGTGGTGAAGTTGGGGTGTAGATGACTTAGTGGTGAGTTGAGGGTGTTAGACTTAGTGGTGATGTTGAGGGTGGTAGATGACTTAGTGGTGATGTTGAGGGGTTAGATGACTTAGTGGTGAGTTGAGGGTGTAGATGACTTAGTGGTGATGTTGAGGGTGTTAGATGACTTAGTGGTGAAGTTGAGGTGTTAGATGACTTAGTGGTGAAGTTGAGGTGTAGATGACTTAGTGGTGATGTTGAGGGTGGTAGATGACTTAGTGGTGATGTTGAGGGTGGTAGATGACTTAGTGGTGAAGTTGAGGGTGTTAGATGACTTAGTGGTGAAGTTGAGGGTGTTAGATGACTTAGTGGTGATGTTGAGGGTGGTAGATGACTTAGTGTGAGTGGGTTGAGGGGTAGGGATGACTTAGTGGTGAAGTTGAGGGTGTTAGATGACTTAGTGTTGATGTTGAGGGTGTTAGATGACTTAGTGGTGAAGTTGAGAGTGTTAGATGACTTAGTGGTGAAGTTGAGGGTGTTAGATGACTTAGTGTTGATGTTGAGGGTGTTAGATGACTTAGTGGTGAAGTTGAGGGTGTTAGATGACTTAGTGGTGAAGTTGAGGGTGTTAGATGACTTAGTGGTGAGGTTGAGGGTGTTAGATGACTTAGTGGTGATGTTGAGGGTGGTAGATGACTTAGTGGTGAAGTTGAGGGTGGTAGATGACTTAGTGGTGAAGTTGAGGGTGTTAGATGACTTAGTGTTGATGTTGAGGGTGTTAGATGACTTAGTGTTGATGTTGAGGGTGTTAGATGACTTAGTGGTGAAGTTGAGGTGTTAGATGACTTAGTGGTGAGTTGAGGGTGTTAATGACTTAGTGTGATGTTGAGGTGTAGATGACTTAGTGGTGAAGTTGAGGGTGAGATGACTTAGTGTTGATGTTGAGGGTGGTAGATGACTTAGTGGTGATGTTGAGGGTGTTAGATGACTTAGTAGTGAGGTTGAGGTGTTAGATGACTTAGAGGGGGGGTTGGGGGGGAGGAAGAAATAGTTTTGGTTTTTTTTGGAGAGGGGAGCTGGTGTTAGGTGCCAAATTACCAAGCTAATATGGCAGTGAGGGCCAAAAAAAGGGGCCAGGATAAAAAATGGGTGGAGGGAATTAAAGATGATGGGGTGAGGATAGTCCTTTTGGTGTGTTGGGGGGGGAGGGGTGAAAGGTGGGAGGGGGGGAAGGGGGGTGATAGGGAGGAAAATTTGCTCTTAACAAGGTGTTCTGGTAATGGCGGGAAGTAATGGAGGTTTATACAGGCTACTTTGTCACAATTTTTTGGGGGTGATCGGCAGGTGTTTGAGAAAGGGAAATACCTTTCATCTCTGAAAGTTTTACTTGTCAAGGAAGCTGTGTGTGTGTGTGTGTGTGTGTGTGGGGGTGGGGGTGTGTGTGTGTGTGTGTGTGTGTGGGTGGGGGGGTGTGTGGGGGGTGTGTGTGTGTGTGTGTGTGTGTGTGTGTGTGTTTTTTATGTGTGTTTTATGTGTGTGTGTGTGTGGGGGGGAAATTTTAAAAAATTTTAAAAAAAGGGGTTCCTCATGTTGTTTGAAAATGATTAAATTGGTAAGAATGTGGTTTGGGGGGTTCCCCAATTGTATTATTTTTTTACACAGTGTTTCATTATATATCCTGACGGACCCCACGGGGTTGGACTATCAACTTATATTTATTTTTTGTTTACTAACACATCATTGTCTACTATTATGTCGTTGTTATGATAGAGTATATACGGATATCTCTTGACAACTTGGATTTTTTTTTATATATTTTTTATAAATTTTTTTTTTTATGTTTTTTTAAAAAAAAAATTTTTGTTGTTTTTGTTTAAATTTTTGTAATTTTTAAATTTTTTTTGTGTGTTTTTTAAAAATTTTTTGTTGTTGGTGTTTAGTTATGGGTTTTTTTGTTAAATTTTAAAGGTTTTTTTTGGGTAAGTGGGTTGTTTTGGTGTGTGTGAATTTTTTGTGTTGTTTTGTAATTTATGGGTTTTTTGTTGAAAAAGGAAAAAGGTTGGTTTTGTAGGGAAAGGTTTGGGGTTGGTGTGTAGAAAAAGGTTTTTGTTGTGTGTAGTGAAAATTTTTGTTGTGGTTTTGTTTAATTTTTTGGGGGTTTTTGGGTTTTTGTTTTTGTTTGTGGGGGGTTTTTTGTGTGTAGTGATGGTTGTTTTTGTGTAGTGATGGTTGGGGGGTTTTTTGTGTAGTGATGGTTGGGGTTTTTGTGTTTTTTTTAGGGGTTTTTTGGGGGTGTGTAGTGATGGTTGGGGTTTTTGTGTAGTTTTTGGGTTTTTTTTGTGTGTAGTGATGGTTGGGGTTTTGTGTGTAGGTGGTTGTGGTGTGTGTGTAGTGATGGTTTTTGGGTGTGTGTGTAGTGATGGTTGGGGTTTTTGTGTGTAGTGATGGTTGTGTTGTGTGTTTTTTATGGTTGTGTTGTGTGTAGTGGGGGGTTTTGTTGTTTTTTAGTGATGGTTGTGTTGTTGGTGTGATAGTTTGTGTTGTGTGTAGTGAGGGTTTTTTGTTGTGTGTAGTGAGGGTTTTTTGTTGTGTGAAATTTATGGTTGTGTTGTGTGTGTGGGGGTTTTTGGGGTTTTTGTGTAGTGATGGTTTGTTTTTGTGTGTAGTGATGGTTTTTTTGTGTGTAGGGGGGTTTTTTGTTGTGTGTAGTGAGGGTTTTGTGGTGTGTGTGTAATTTGGGGGGTTTTTTGTGTAGTGATGGTTGTGTTTGTGTGTAGTGATGGTTGGGGGTTTGTGTAGTGAGGGTTTTTGGGGTTTTGTGTGTGTGGTTTTGGTTGTGTGTGGGTGATTTTTGGGTTTTGTGTAGTGAGGGTTTTTTGTTGTGTGTAGTGATGGTTTGGGGTGTGTGTAGTGAGGGTTTGGGTGGTTGTGTGTAGTGATGGTTGTGGGTGTGTGTAGTGATGGTTGTGGTGTGTGGTTTTTAGTATGGTTGTGTTGTGTGTAGTGATGGTTGGGGGTTTTGTGTAGTGATGGTTGTGGTTTGTGTGTAGTGATGGTTGTGGTGTGTGTAGTGATGGTTGGGGTTTTTGTGTGTAGTGATGGTTGTTTTTGTGTGTAGTGATGGTTGGGGGTGTGTGTGTAGTGAGGGTTTTGGGGTTGTGTAGTGATGGTTGTGTTTGTGTGTGTAGTGATTTGTGTTGTGTGTGTAGTGATGGTTGTGTTGTGTGTGTAGGTGGTTTGTTTGTGTGTAGTGATGGTTGTGTTTGTGTGTTTGTGATGGTTGTGGTGTGTGTGTAGTGAGGGTTTTTTGGGGTTTTTGTGTGTGGGGAGGGTTTTTTGTTGTGTGTTTTTGTGAGGGTTTTTTGTTGTGTGTAGTGATGGTTGTGTTGTGTGTAAAATGATGGTTTGTTTTTGTGTGTAAATGATTTTGGGGTTTTGTGTGTAGTGATGGTTGTGGTGTGTGTGTAGTGATGGTTGTGGTGTGGTTGTAGTGATGGTTGTGGTGTGTGTGTAGTGATGGTTGTGTTGTGTGTGTAGTGATGGTTGTGGTGTGTGTGTAGTGAGGGTTTTGTTTTTGTGTGTAGTGATGGGGTTTTTTTGTGTGTGTAGTGATGGTTGTTTTTGTGTGTAGTGATGGTTGTGTTGTGTGTAGTGATGGTTTGGGGTTGTGTGTGTGGGGGGTTTTGTTGTGTGTAGTGATGGTTGGGGGTGTGTGTGTAGTGATGGTTGTTTTGTGGGGTAGTGATGGTTGTGGTGTGTGTGTAGTGATGGTTGTGTTGTGGGGGAGTGGTGGTTGTGTTGTGTGTGTAGTGATGGTTGTGTTTGTGTGTTTTTGATGGTTTTTTTTTGTGTGTAGTGATGGTTGTGTTTGTGTGTAGTGAGGGTTTTTTTTGTGTAGTGATGGTTGTGTTGTGTGTATGATTTTTTTTGGGGTTTTTGTGTGTAGTGATGGTTGTGTTTGTGTGTAGTGATGGTTGTGTTTTTTGTGTAGTGATGGTTGGGGGTTTTGTGTAGTGGGGGGTTTTGTTTGTGTGTGTAGAAAAGGGTTTTGTTGTGTGTGTAGTGATTTTGTTTTTTTTTTGTAGGGGGTTTTGTTGTTTTGTTTTTAAATTTGTTTTGTGTAATGAGGGTTTTTTTTGTATTATGTGGGTTTTTTGTTGTAAAAAAATTTGGGGGTTTGTGTAGTGATTTGTTTGTGTTTTTTTTATATTTTTTGGTGTGTAGAAAAAGGTTTTTTTTTTTGTGTAGTGAGGGTTTTTTTTGTGTGTAGTGAGGGTTTGGGTTTTTTTAGAAAAGGTTGTGTTTTTTGTGTAGTGATGGTTGTGTTTGTGTAGTGATGGTTTGTGGTGTGTGTGAGGGGTTTTGTTGTGTTAGTGATGGTTGTGGTGTGTGTGTGGGGATGGTTGTGTTGTGTGGGTAGGGGTTTTTTGTTGTGTGTGTAGTGAGGGTTTTTTGTTGTGGGGTTTTTTGGGGGTTTTGTTTTTGTAGTGATGGTTGTGTTGTGTGTAGTGAGGTTGGGGTTTTTGTGTGTAGTGATTTTTTGTTGTGTGGTGATGGTTGTGTTGGGGTTTTTTGTGGTTGTGGTGTTTTTGTAGTGATGGTTGTGTTGTGTGTGTAGTGATGGTTGTGTTTGTGTGTAGTGATGGTTGGGGGTTTTGTGTAGTGATGGTTGTGTTGTGTGTAGTGATGGTTGTGTTTGTGTGTAGTGTTTTTTGGGTTTTTTTGGTGGGTGGTGGTTGGGGTTTTTTGGGTGGGGGGTGGTGGTTTGGGGTTGGGTGGGGGGTGGTGGTTGTGGTGTTAGGTGGTGGGGGGGGGGTTTTGGTGTTATTTTTGGTTTTGGGTGGTGGTTGTGGTTTTTTGGGGTGGGGGGGGGGCCCCGGTTTTGGGTTTGGGGGTGGTGGGTGGCCTGGTTGTGGTGTTGGGTGGGGGTGGCCTGGTTGTGGTGTTGGGCTGGTGGGTGGCCGGGTTTTTGGTGTTGGGCTGGTGGGTGGCCTGGTTGTGGTGTTGGGCTGGGGGGGGGGCCTGGTTGTGGTGGGGGGGTGGTGGGTGGCCTGGTTGTGGTGTTGGGTTTGGGGGGGCCTGGTTGTGGTGTTGGGCTGGGGGGGGGCCTGGTTGTGGTGTTGGGCGGGGGGGTGGCCGGTTGTGGTTTTGGGGGTGGTGGGGGGGCCTTTTTGGTGTTGGGCTGGTGGGTGGCCTGGTTGTGGTGTTGGGCTGGTGGGTGGCCTGGTTGTGGTGTTGGGCTGGTGGGGGGCCCCGGTTGTAAGACCATGATACTTGCCCGGGTTCGGTTAACAAATACCACCATGATAGCATTTTCCAGGGTCATGAACTGTATTCTGGGGGGGCCACTTGAAAAAATGTGGTAAATTCGTTTTGTATAGTTACTTTATAGTAGAAAATTTCGTTTGTATAAATTTTTCTTTTTATGGTAATAAATTCGTTTTTTTATTTTAAAAAGATAGTAGGGTACGTGTTGTATGAATTTTTTTGATAGTAAAAAATTTCGTATTTGTATAGTTACTGATGATAGTAGAAAATTTCGTATTTGTAGGGGTTTCTGATGATAGTAGAAATTGCGTTTGTATAATTTTTCTGATGATAAAAGCCAA